>VYZV01041126.1:281353-359979 GCA_013401275.1 Pandion haliaetus | reverse complement strand
ATCAGCGTGAAAAAACAAAATCCTTTGGAAGGAAGTATCTGTAATAAATAGGGGGAAGTTGCAGCAACCGGTGAGGTTTTTTTGGTCCTCCGTTTACCTCGTTTCTACCCAGTTTTGTTGACTGGGGTTCAGGTCTTGTGATGAGGAATGCAAACGTATCTTTTCACTGTAAAATAAATTAACATTTTTCAAATAGCAGCTAAGAAGGAAGTATTTTATATCAATGAGTACTCAGCATTTCAGATTTGCAAAGCATCAGCTGATGTTCCAACATCTCTTAGGGTACCCTCCTTTCCTCTGAGGAGGCTCTCCCCTGCACTCCCCACCCTCTCGTCTATCCTGGCTCTCAGTAATGCAGCCTTATTGAATTAATGCAGTGCACAGTGAAAATCTATGCATGTATATTTTACTTTTACTTTTGCAAAGTTAATTTTATGAAAAAGGTTTCATGACTACATTATGGTTTTGTACTGATAAAATGATCCGTCAGGGCACTTCTTGGGACAAAAGGCCAGGTTAGACAGAACCACAGTGGCTATTCCTAAGTAGTTGCACCTGGAGAGCACCTGTAAAGAAACCTATGTGTATGGTGAGACAAGAGCCTCAGTACCTCTCAACAGATAGCTCTAGACAAAGCACCAAACACTATGAAGTGCACATATTAGAACAATTTAAGGTACTTACTACTCTTTCAGATAACTGCATATATACATACAGACATACATGTATATGTGTATGTACATATTTGGCAACTGTTACTGTAATTAATGTCCTTTTAACAGAATACTTTTCATTTGCACGGATCAGGTCAGATGTGGGACTAGCTCTCTGGTTAGATTACTGCCTTTTTCATTTGGGTTTATTGTAGTCAGTGGTTGTCTTCCTGCGCCTTATTCTTCATTTCCTCAATGCTGAGAGGTACTATCAACATTTGTAATTTAAGTGCTGCTACCAGTATTTGATATGTTCATTGATTTGTTTTCACTAATTATTTAGTCGCTTATAAGCCTCGTTTCTGTACTTGTATACTACCCTGAGATGAATTCTGAAAACACTTAAAAGACTGCCTAAAGCAGAGCAAGTATAAAGGTGCAACAATGTTCAAGCACAGGTTACAGATTCCGTTGCTAAGCTGAAATTTTTATATCCTGTTGAGAATCTGCCCTAGGCATACAGTCTAAGAATAGCAAAGGCCATGTATGATTAGATTCAGGCACTGTTCCTGTGCAGATAAATTAATAAACATTCATTTTTATACTATAAAATATATAATCACAGTAATTTATTAGTTATATATTAGCCCAATACACATTTTTCAGTTGGACTTCATAAATGTGTTAGTAAACAAGGAAAAAAGCATTTGGAAGCATTTGTAATTTAAACTCAGCCTGTTTATCAGATGACAGTACTAAAATACCAGCGTGGCCTTGAATGGGAGTCCAGTATCTGCAGCAGTCTGCAGACTTGCCTGTTGCTTTGTGTGTTCTGCCTTCTGCATGCACTGGATTGAAGTGCCAAAGTCTGTTTCACGCAGGGCCTGGTGCAGCACCACGAAGCACGTGCATGCCACTGCTCAAACCGCCAGTGATACCTAAGAGGGTCTTTTATGGACCACAATGATTTCAGACAACTGCTTTTCCAGTGTGACCCATCAATAAGGGAAGCTGTGTTAAGGAGAACAAGACCCCCTGTGTTTGCTCTTTTGACAAGGGTCTGGAAATGCAGCAGATGATGTACTTGTGCCTACGTCTCCAGTAGGGCAGGTGTGCAAGGACGGGTGAGAAATGGCCAGACCACCTGTTTCTGTAACCTTGCACCCTGTCCCCAGCAGCCTCACAAGCTCTAATTGCATGCGCTAGTAAGGGAGAGATGGAGAATGCTATTGTTTTCTGCAAATGTAGGCTAGGTAATTATTCTGGAAATCAAATAATTATTTACTGTGTCATTGGATTTCTTTATTAGTATGCATTATGCCAAATAATTGCTTTCAGGCTTTTGTTTTAAATGGAAATAGGGGTATTTAATGACTGTTACATTGCTCTGCATCTTGAAATACAAAAATAAACAAATCGGCTTTCATTAACCTTCAATCCATTATTCATGTACAAGCATTCGCTCTATATTTTCTGACATTCAAAAGTAGTACTTCCAGCCATAGCAGTACAAGTAATATTAACCGGTCATACTTGAAAACATTCAATTTTAATTATTTTATGATATATGCTCTAACTTTAAGTAATATAAATAGTAAGTAATTTGCAGTGTAGGGACTGTGAATGTTGGCAAGCCATTTGAAGTGATTCTTCTGAAAACAGGTCATCTGGAGAGAACATAAATACTATCAAATGGTATCACAGGCTTCTTATCACATTAAAACACCTTCGATCAGCTCTGCTGTCAACTATGTGAAAAAGAAAAAGAAAAAAAAGGCTATTAAGATCTTTCTGAAACCTCAGCATTATACGTTAGTACGTTCATATTTAACCAGTACAGTGATCTATTTTCAGAAGTGTGAAAACACAGGGGACGAACAGGAGAGATCATATTAAATAATCAAGACCTAAAAACATTGGAAAACAAAACATTCTCAGTTGCAATCTTCACATTGCAACACTGTAAAAAAACCTGGCTTATATACCCAGGAGTGTTTCAGATGAAAAAGTGTGGCCATCTTTGTGACAGATTAGATTTAATGAATAAAAAAATTGTATGTACTACAGAGCACCATTAGTATAAAGTATGATCTGAGACCTATTTCTGTAAGCAGAGACAAAGCAGGCAATGAACTGCCTGCTTAACACACTCACCTGAGATCTGTAAATATTAAAATGGATGTTTATTAGCATCATAGAAGGAACTCTTCCAACAAAAGATGACTGTATGGTTGAGTGTTGAGGTTGTACATGGAACCACTTTTGCAGAATGTTTTTCTTCAGAGAAATAACTGCAGAAGGATAGAGACTGGAAAGAAAATGAGAAGGCACATGGAACGTGGGAAAAAACCCAACCCAGAATTACTTAGCCACAGAGCTGAATAACGGTTAAGAACCAAACTGGTAGTGTATGCCAGGGAATACTGCTGTAAGGGGAGGCTGTCTGAGTTGATAATAGTCCTTACTATACCAGAGAAATCTGGAAGGTGTAGCAGGTGTTAGAGCATCTGAAAAGACATTTATAAAGAAGGAGCATGACCGGGCCACAGGTAACTGGCCATATCCTCTGTGCTCGTGGAAAGTGGTATAGCTCCACTGAAGGAGAGAGAACTGAATGGATTTTCGTCATCTGAGGACCAGGCCCACTGGTTTGTAAGATACGAGCTTTCACAGCCCATTGTATACAACAAATATATTTCAGGTCTTTTGTTGATGATCACTTTGCTTTCATGGCTTGAGTACTAGAGATGATAAATTTGCATCTCTTCTACAGTTTGCTTGAAGCAAATGGTAGCAGTACCAGAAAATGATGGAGAATGACAATGGAAATAGGCTCAAGCTGTATTGTGTACCTAATGCAGATAAAATGCTTGTAACCTCAGCATCCTTTATACAGTACCCACTGAATGAATGAGAGGAAGTTTTGCATTAGCTGTGGGGACATGAACTCAGAAAAATATTGATACATGGTTTAGCCAGTTATTTTGTTTTCTATCATGAAGTTTGATGTATATTTAATATAAAAGTAATCTGTGCTTAAATTCAAAGATGACTTGTTGGCATTCCTTGATGATATAGTCTGTTCTGTATACAGATGGCATCACAGATTAGCAACACATATTAAGTTTTTTCTTTACCATGTACTTCTTTTATGGCACACTGCACTTTATTCAACATGCCTACACATTCCGTATGTTCCTAGATGTTGCTTTAGTGTTACTGAGGTCTTATGAGCAAGCTTATAGAGTAATATGAAACATTCTTCCACTGATAGAATAAGGGATGATGAAAAACATCTTAATGGTGTTTACTGTTTGCACAAAGGCATCGTACAATTTTATAAGTCCCTTGATTAGATTTGTACTTTCTACAAATGCAGTTGTTTCAAATATGCTGCAGCAGCTTAAATTTCACCTTTATGTGGAAGTACATTTCACAATATGCATGAAAGGGGAAATGCAATTAAAATTTAGAAAGAATCTTAATTTAAACTGTCCTTTATTTCTACTACTCACATTATTTAGAAATATGTAACAATAACATAAAATGTGCCCATACGGATAGATATTTGTGCTGGGAATGACATAATCGTAGTTGGTATATAATTAAGACTTTGTTATCCAACGATGAAGACCTCTTTTAGAATGTGATTAGGAATCACTATATTTATTTTACAGATAGGAACATGTGAGGCAAATGTGTACTGACCCCCGGTTAGTCACAAGAAGTCACCGAGAGCTGGAAAAGAGCACAAGTCCACTGACCTATAACCTGGCATCCTATTCCATGGACCATGTTTTTTCCCTAGTCTGAGAGAAATTCAGTTCCCAGTGATCAGGCATTCACACTCCCTGGTTTGCAGCATGGGAAGGAAACTAGGAACAAATTCTTCTCAATTAAACTATTAATAGAGAGGGATGAGGAGGTAAACGCATTCACACACTTAGCGTTGGACACTTAAATGCCCAGGCTAGGAACTTGCACTCCTTCTGTAGTTAACTGACTCTCCTGCCTATGTCCAGAGCCTGAAGAGCTACTTTCCTAAGTCTCTCAAGTCAGGTACCAAAAAATGTAAGGGGGAACAGCTTCTAAATCATCTACACAATTTAATTTTAATTCTTACATTGCTTCTGTGTTCAGGCTAAATATTAATTTAAGCTTAAGAATGTTTTGATGTGCAAATAAACTGCTGTAAGAGACGCTACTTCTCTCTTCAACAATGCTTTGAAAAGCTGGTGTGACTTCCATTGGCATCTCCTGACTTTCTCATGTTAATCATCTGTGAAGTTCAAACACCATTCGAAAAAGGGATCAGCACCTTTTTGCACAGCTTTGAACTTTATTCAAAAGGGCAGCTAGAACTATAATTAGGTACAGCTAGTCTTCATTATTTAGCTCATTTATTATTTATGTCTTCCTCCCACAGTGCCTGTGTACCTCACATCTTGTGCTGGCAGAGATGGGAGTCTGAATGTTGCTCTGCTTGCTTTCACAAGCTCCGTGTAACAGCAGTCCCTGTGGCATGGCCCTGGATTCATCAGCTGGGCTTCAGGGTGCTGACCAAATGCAACCAGTGATGTTGCAGCCTCTAGCATCCCAAGGAAAAAAAATTATCAATGCACTCTCTCTACCTTTCAGGCAAGCAATCAGAGATGAACCCCCCCTGTACAGAGTTACTACTTGCATGTACTCTCTCACTGCGGTCTCTCCCCACCTCATGCCGGGTAAATTTTTTTTTACATTTTGTGGGTTATTTTATTTACCAAGTTCTGCAGGTCTTCTGGGAGGTGGGAGGAGAGGTAACTGTAATTTTCAATGGAGATAAATGCAGGAAGAACATCATGGGATGGAATTTTAGTCTGTTTTCTTTTAAGCTCCGGACAGTCAGTGTGTTACTGTCATTTTACAAAGATCATGCATGACCAGAATGGTGACAACTTTAGTAACAAGATGCATTGCCTTGTCATACTCTTTAAGAGCAAGTTTCCTCTTTTCTGCAGTATGTAGCCTTTCATCTTTCTGGGATGCCTTCGTCCCCAAATCCTTATCTGCGAAGGACTAGCAGATGGAAAGGCAAGAACTTGAGAACAGCCTGGTGGGTATTGAGTGGGTGAGGTTAAAGTGGAATACAGTAGAATTGCTAAAGTAGATTTGAAATTTCTGCAGAGGTTCTAAAGAGAATGAATAAAGGTTTAGACTACAAGTTGTTTTAGAAGGAGGGCAGTGCAGAAAAGGAAAACCAATGACCTACTTAAAAAGAAATTAAAATGCATCAAACCTCTTGGGGTTAAGGTTACAAAAAAATAGTAACAAAAAACCGCAACACAATGAATGTGTGCATGAAAGGAGACAACATCTTCATTTCTTCCCTAGAGGCACTAAAGTTCTACCAGGAATGAATTTGACTTCTGATCAAATTATTATTATGCAGTTGTTATTATTATGCAGTTTAAAGGGAAGTTTTTACCTTGCCTAGTAAGCCCTTTAGGGCGCTGACTTTCTGATGTGTTAGTATCTTGTCTGAAGACAAATGCTTCTCACCCTGTCAGGTATCCTAAGGCACAGATATGTTTCTGCTATCCTTGTCTATTATCCTGTTTATTATAACAGTTATACTGTATTTCAGTAACTTATTTTACTTATTTTTTTGTCCTACTATTACATAAACCATCCTGGATGACCAGAAGCTGTTTTTTATTTGCCCTTTAATCTTTGATCTCTTCACCTTGGATGGTCCTTCCAGGACTTAATGCTTCTGTTGGCATAGCTCTCACTGTCACCAGATCATACCAGGCTTTCCCTTGCATCAAAGTGGGTCCCCAGGGAAGGAGTCTGTTTCACCTAATGTAAATCAAAGCATGCAGACCTAGTCAGAGCTACCTCCACAGCTCTGTGGGTAGTAATTACAAGCACAGAAATTACATTTGTCTTATATCCAAAGCTTTGAGAGTAATTAAGTCTGCTGGGAACAGACAGGCTGATCTGATACCTTTGTGGATTACTAGGATCCAGCTGTTCCACACTTTGATACCTGTGGTGAAAGAAATTGCTGTCAGGTTGACAGAAGCATCCTGGTGCACAGGTCCTGCTTACAACACGAGAGCCTCCCACGGGTGTGTCCCCTGCACTCTTACACCTTTCCAGGACCCGGCACCAAGCCTGTGTGCCAACAGTGTGACTGCACCAGAGTCCGGGCCAGTCTTTCACCACCAAAGCTGGCATAATGATTCATGATTGCCCCACTGAAACAGTAGACAGAGGTGCTGTGTACGAGACCCAAAACCATATATGCCTTTACCCGTCTGTAGCTTGCTATTCCTGCCACCATATACTCTGAGGTTTCAAATTTCTCATTTGTTTTCCTCTTCTGAGCATTTTCCTAATGAGTTAATCTAATCCTTTCTTTTAGTTTCTGTTGCCCACTTACCACACTACCTTTAATCTTCAGTCTTCTCCTCACTCTTCTTTGGTTTATCCTCTTCACAGATCCATGCATGATTTAACCTCTCCCATCTTGATCAAAATAGTTACCTTGAACTCTCCTGCCTTTCCTGTTTATTGCCTTATCATCCTTTCTCTTTTCATCTCTCGGCATACTTAACAGTTTATGATTGCTATCTGGGGTTTCATCAAAAAACACACTTTAATGAAGCTTCTGCCCTTGTACTTTGCTGACTCCTAAGTCTATTATGTATTTCAGTAACTGTCACATTCTTGTCTCTCTCCTGAGTAAATGTCCTAGTGATTTCAATCTTTCCCCATTCACAGCCATTCAGAATATTGCTGCAAATACTGTTTCCCTAAATTTGGCCACGAAATAAAGGGAAGTTCTGACTTTCCTTTATTCTCCAAAGGCTTTTTTTCACTTTAAAGGCCTCTCCCCCTTATAAGGCTGCATTAGTAACATTTTTTCTTTCTTCTATTCAATCCCCATAATTATTTTGATTCAATTGTACAACAGCTATTTCTGTGTCAGAAACTGGGTGACAACAGGAACTATGGGACCAACATGTCTGTTATCATCTTGCAGCGTGGACCCTGCCTGACAAAATCCATGGTCCAATCTGCACTACAATGCTGTCACTCCTCAAAGGTAAACAAGGATCTACCTTGGTACTAACTCGTCAACAGAAATGCCTGTGTCCACTGCAGGTGCTGTCATACAGAAGAACGCTCTCTCCATCCTGGATGTTGTCCACATACAGAATGACAAATAATTGCCTGGCTTGGAATTGCCAACTCATCTTCGGCATGAATTCAGCTGTCTGGGCCACAGCATGGTAAGCTGTGCACCAAAACCAACACATGGGAGCTCCTGGGCAGGCCCCTGGCCAGGTCTGGTGCTGTCAAAGTGTTAGTTCGACGGAAAACCTCCTCTTCTATTACACTGTGATGCCAGTCTGCATTGCCCACTTGTTTCATGCTCTCCCTGTGCTGCCCACTGTGCTGGAGAGAAATTTCATATATGTATGAATACCTAAAATAACCTTTCAATTCCTTGTTAAAGTTCTTCTTTGCTCTGATATCTAAAAACCCCATGACAGCAGTTAAGACTGCTGGAACTAATACCAGTCACGCTGATGGTATTGTTTGTTGTGCCGTTTGTGTGACCTTTGTTTGACGCTGTTGTGTCATTTCCTTGTGCTTTCCCATCTGTCCTATAAGTACTTCTGTCCTCTCCTGTTTAGTGCTTTGATTTAACCTCCTGGAGACAAGAATACGATGTAAGAGGGGCTTTACTCAGAGGAACTGTTCCAGTGACAAAACTAGTTCTAATATGTGTCCTTGCAGAAAAAGAGCTATATTGGAAATTACTGTAAAGGCTTGACTGGAAGAGTGGTGTAAAGGAAAGGGGACCAAATCCCAGTCCCATTCTTCTCTCTCACAGTTTCTCATCCATTTGTGGTGTGGATGATTCTAAACTGCCAAATGTAATATATATAATCTCAAAATCTGCTCAAATCAGTAGATGTTCAGTGTTTAGAATGCTGTCTTTCCTGTTTTGCATGATCTAACTGTAAATGGTGTCAAGTTATTCCTATTTGTTCTGGAAATACAAAATGTGTTACTTTGCTCTTAATCTGCATAGACTGAAACCATCTGCTGTGGTTCACAGTTGAAGAACAAAAGATTATAAATTCTGTCTAGTATTTATATCCAGCCCTCATTAAACAAGTAATTGTTACTGCTACCCAGTTGTAAGTCAGAGAAGTGTACGATTATAATCTTACATTTAAGCACATGAATGACCCATTTCCTTTTTAAAAAAGAAACCACATTTAAATACACATTTATCTTTTACTTCTACCTGATGGTGAGAAGGCAGCTTTTAGTGGCTCAGATAGAGGAGGAGTGGAGGCTGTTCTCAGGTGACTCAGTGACTCTAACTCCATGCAGAGTAAAAGGTGATTTGACAAAAGAAGGAAAATCGTGTTGTACTCAGTTGTGGCATCAGCTAGTCTGCCTCCAGAATGGCAGGAAGCAAGAGTCAGCAGGAATAGTTGTGCAGTAAGAAGACCTATTTGTGAAGTATTTTTTGTTTGCATTGTACCCAGATATCCTACAAGCCTGCTTGAGTTAAAGCAGAAACATGGGGCATCCTGTTTTCCTTGCACCTAGACATACCACAAAACTGTTTGATTTAGGGTAGAAGGTGAAATATTGTGTAATATCCGTTTGCTTGGCATAGTTGCACAAAAATAGTAGAGCTAAGATAACTGTACCCAGTCTGCAAAAACTTGAAGGAATCAGATGGCCACCATGCAGTCTGCTAACAGGTAGCACCCACCTGAAGAGGCTGGATGGGACCTGCACACAGAAGAGTGTAAAATCTGTCTGACAAGCCAGAACAGACTGGTTCTGGCCTAAGGAAAGAGGAAATAAACCTTTGGACCAGACTGGTCTTGATCCATGGGAAAGCTATACGTAAACATGAGTGATACACAGTGGAGCTTGGGGAAGGTAGAATATGTCTCCTTTGGTTGTGGCTTCTCCTGCCAGAGAGCTCTCAAACTCAGCCACAGCAGCCTTGGAGGCTAAGAATTGTCAAATGATGTAGCCATCAGAAACCACAGTGAAGCATCAGTCTCACAGTTTTCTAGACCTAAGGCTTCATGTTTGGGTCTGTGTGTTTAATTACTGCTTGATTTTTTGTTGTTAACAGATGTATTGCCTAAAAGCTGAGCATAAATAGATGCCTGCTTGAATTATTGACTGACTCATCCTCTCAGAGCTCTCCCATTACAGTGGTCCCCAGGTCCCAGCTGCAACACTTAGCCAAAAGCAGTTTCTGCTACCCACACCAGTTTACCAGGCTTTGCAGGGCCTGAAAAGAAACTCCTGCCGGGAGGAGTAATACCACACAGAAGCTGAGGACAGGAACAGGATATGTGTGAATCCAGTGGACCAGATCTCCTGTGCATGTAGATACTGGAGTGCTTTTAATCTATGCATTGGACACTAAGTATTCTCGTTGGGTTTAGATATTGAATGCATATAGATAGAAGTGTATCCCACACTTTATCTGTGCCCACTGTCTGTCATCCTCTGGCAGTCAAAGTACTGATTCAGTCTTAGTCTTAGATCCAGCTAAATTACACCAGAGGTGAATTTGGTCCTGTCTGACTGGTAAGTAGATTTTGCTTCTGTCCTAAATAAACTAGAGAAAAAAATAAGAGCAGCAAGGCTAAATGTGTTAAAGCAGATTTGAATCCTTATTTAGCTTTTTTCCATGATGCAAGTCTTCAGCTCACTCTCTACCCTTATGTCTCCTAGAACATACTTTGAATGATGCTGCTGTACACTTTCTGGAACTGTTTACTCAATTTATTTCTTATATTTGCACAACATTTTACAAACGAGATAGGTCAAATTTTTTCATGTTGACATAATTCAACAGGCTTCACTTAGGTTTGGCTAGAAGAAATTTGGTCCAGTTAGTTTTATTTACAGATTTATTCAAAATTAGGAAATGCTTTTAAACTCTAGGTCTGCACCTAGCTTTCTGGGTGACCGTAGGACTGGAAAATGCCAAGGCCTATTTTTTGCTTGTGAAAGAGCCACTTATGAAGAAATGTAGGAAACTTCCAGCTCCTTATCTTGAGATTTTTACCATACTTTCTGTATGAAATCTTTCAGCCACCAATCTTTAGACTGTTTTCCAAGGAAAAGTTCTTTTACCCATCCTTTTAAGAGAGCAGGTTTCCCCATGATTACCTGGTCTGACATCTAGAGGAAGCAATACACTAAGATCTAAACTATTGAAAAGAGGAACTACAGAGCTTCTTGATGGATTTAATCTACGGTCAGTTTAAAGAGACTGAACCTTTTGCTGTCTTTAAATATATGACATGTATTTCGCGTCATATAAAAGGTTTTAGCAAGGTAGTGTTGTGACCCTCTGAGTGCCCTAGAGAGATTTAAACAGCATAAATCACAGGCAGAGCTCCTCAGTCACAGAAACCCTCAGAGCTGGGTAGGTGTAAAACTATCTTTATATCTAAAGATCTTGTAGGATGATTCAAATACAGCACAGAATCTCACCTTGGTGCTTTATATGACTGTGCTTCCCATATGTCATTATGAATATAACACCTCTCCCTCAACCTGGAAAGACCTGAGATAATGAGCTTTATCCTCACAGCATCTTTATGCCTGGATAAACATTATGCTAGTCTGGTTCTAAAGGTCTTAGCCTTTATAGCTAAGCCTTATAGCTGCTGTAATCACCTGACTTCAGAGAAGATATAAAAATTAATTTCAGCTCCTTTCATCATGTATGGTGCAAATAGCATATGTGTCTTTGGTTAGGCAGCCCTCCCATCTAATTTAAAAGTGTAAAACTTCTCCTCTTGTGTATAATACTGCAGCATCATACTTGCATCCAGCAATACTCTTTTTGTTCAAAACAAGCAAAAAGGGATACCTTCTCAAGCAATGCATCCTTAAATGTGGAACTTGCTGCTCTGCAGAGTGATCAATGCCAAATTGTATGCATGTTGAGAAAATGGAAATAAGACAAATCCATTAAAAAAACCCCAAACAACCCAAACCCACCAAAGGCTACTAAGCACAAATATCACCTCTGGGCTGGCAAGTGCCTGAGCTTCAGGCTGTTAGGAACTGGAAGAATTTGCCGCTAGTATTTGTTTGGCATATTACAATGTGCCCCATGCTCTACTGCTGGCCACTGCTGGACTGGATGGATCTTCACTGTGACCTCCTGCAGCCATTTCCATGTTCATATATTATGTTTTTTAACATACACGTGTGAAACAGAGGCCTACGCTGATACCATGTTTTAGCAGGCAGAATCATAAACTCTAAGCCCCAGTGAGGATTTTTTTCAGATGCTCAGTTCACTTCAAACAACACAAGAGGGAAACTTTTCAAAGCCTTAAGGTCGGTGTTTGTTACAAGACTAGGTTTAAGTCCTGAAGAAGGCGCATATGCTTGAAAGGTTGGCGTTTGTGAGACTGCACTATTACCTGCTAACAGGTAGTGCCTCTTCCTACAAGCCTTGCCTTTCTTTGTTTCTTTATGGTGAACACTGTATTTAAAACAGGGTTTAATCAACAACTACATTAGAGCTTCTTTGCAAAGGTTTGGCAGATCGATTTAGTCTGGCTTGTTATCATGGAACAAAAGGATGAAGTGAAGGGCAGGCTCCAATAGACGAGGTGGGTGGTCACTGAGCAAACTGCTGGTTTCTTAGAGGCACTACCTTGTTTTGTCACAGCTTCTGCCTCCACCCTGGGATTCTTTTGCATTGCAACAAAAGAAGTACAGTGCTGCCCTTGTGAATCTTAAAGGCCACCTCGATGGAAGACATACAGCTAAAATCCAGAATATTCCGAGGAATATGCACAACGACGCCGGTAGCATTCTAGATTAACACGGTTTTAGACTGACGTTGCCGACAGGACACGCCAGAGTCTTGTTATTTAGTGCCACCCGGTGGACGTTTGTGCCACGGCGCAGGTCTGTGCTGCTGCTGCGGACGAGATGCCACGTTTGAGCAGAGCAGACACGGCCTGAGCTGGTGCCTCGGCTGAAACCCATCTTCAGCGCTGCTTTAACCGGAGCTATTGCACTGAAGGTGAGGAGGGAGCACCGGTTTTATTTAGCTGCGGGGGTAACAACTTCTCCAGCTACTGCTCTTTTCTAGGTAAACGCGAGCCTTTACGCTTCAGAGCTGTGGAGAAAGAACCAGCCCCACATAAGTACCTGTAGAGTCAAAACATACTGGGTTGGTAGAGCCGACTTCAGTGATATCTGGATAGTTGCATTTTTCATGAGATCAGGTGGCAGGCACCACCAGCTTTGTTACATAAGCACGCATGCAGAATTTTTAGGAACTAAATGGCAGCACAAAGTACTAGTCAATGGGTTCGTCAACATGAATTTAAGAAAACTACTTTACTCACAGTAAGCGTGTGAATTATGCCCATCACCCTACATGAATGTCATGGTATGTTTCATGGTATTCTGTTACGTATGTGCTATACATATACTACAGGAGGAACATCCAGTTTCCATAAATTTGTAAATTGTTTTAATCTGAAATACATTGAATAGAGTGTCTAGTAGCTGGTTCTGTGCAAAAACTCTGTTTGCATTCATCGATGGTTTTCTTCAGTGATTTCTACTTTGGGTTTCATCATGTCATTGGATACACCCATTTTAAATTGTTGGTAATAAAGTATATCCACTCTAACCATGGTAGCATAAAGTCTCCAGACGTGTATAAGAGATACTGTTTGTATAGTCATAATAAATAAAATGTGGTGGAGTAGATAACTCTGTTGTGTAGTATGCCATTTATTATATACATACATCTACATTTTCATTAGCTAGCTACTAAGTTAAATACTAGAAAGAACCTAAGTCAAACATTAAGAAGAAAGCACCGAACAGGCCTTTTCTTCTTAACTGTGCTGTGTTCTAGATCACCGTGCCTAACAGCCAAAAGAATTACACTGTTGAGCTGTGGGAGTTAGGTCTTTTCCCTCTGAAGAATGTATCACTGAAGCATGACACTGACCAAAAGAAAAACTTGTGAACAGTGCTGGTGTTCTGAAGAAGGCACTTGACCCCCAAACTCTCAAAGCATTTTGAATGTCAGGAGACATTATTTTACCACCCAATCAACAGATGGCGGTACTCTCTCCTACTCTGAGAGGCATTCCAAGAAGGACCTCCTTTCAGGGGGTTAAGCCTGTCCCTTCCTCTGCACTGGGGAAAGATTGGTAAAAGGTGGGAACACATATCTACAGTAGACAACGTCGAGTATTTCCAAGCTACAGAACATAAAACAGAAGGAGAATGGAGACTGGTGAGATAATGTCCTTCGCAAAGCTGAAATATATCCTGAAAAATCTTTGTTTATAAAATCATCCTCTGATGACAATATGCAAGATAAAATGGAGCAGGCACCAGATAGTCTTCACCTGATCCTGTGGCTCCCTACTTTGTCAGAATAATTTGCATTATTTTGAATGGTTACTTTCATGAAAAATGTTAGAAAAAACTACTGTAAAAATTAAGGGCTATTCAACAAATTAAATTTAGCCAGGGAAATTAACCTCCTTTTGCTTATGCTATAGCCAATGGGATGAGATAACTTTTTCTACAATCCAGAACAGCTGAAATATTGTGTAAAGGAACTGACTGTAAAAGAAGCTATGGGAAATTAGTGCCCTAGGAAAGAGCTAAGAATATCACTGACTATTATGACCAAACTTCATAACTTTATAGAAAAATGTGTGCACATCGCTCCGACCCTGCAAGCCTCTGGCAAGAGATTTTATGCTCAGGAAGAACTTTGAGCAAATTGTAAGCTGGTATACAAACTTGTTCACTTAAGGAGGTGCTGTGCTTCAAATATATGCCTATTTGCAAAGCATATTCTTATCCTATTGCCGCCTTGTGGCCGGAAAGATAATTTACAGCAGTTCTTCGAGAAGAGCATGTGCTTCTTTACACTGTTTTGCCAACAAAATGGCTGTCTGAGATTTTATGGGACAATTCCACTTTAGCCGGAGGGTGCCTGTAACAAATGCTGCCTGAAACAATCCAACATGCCTTTGGTGATTCAGGGAGCACAACGACACCGCAATGTTTTGGGCCAGCATATGATGTTTGCGTGTCTTACCATCCAAATGATAAGTAATTTCCCAACTATGGAGCCAATTTCTCCCACTTGAATGAGCCCAAAAGGAGATATAACATATCAGGTGATATATTATTCATATTTATATTACTTCATATGCTCAAATCTTTCTAGGAAACTGAAGCCTATAATTTGATACAAAACTTACTTATGTTTTTACCCTTAGTGACAACATTTTTCATGCAAATAACAGATACCAAAACATTCACCTGCAAGCACAGCTTTGGGATTTGCACATGTAAGCACAGATGTACACATATGGAGCTCCACTTATTGAAAATGTGGTGTATTGGGTTTCTGTGGCAAGGTTTTGTTAGCTGTGTGTGTGTGTGTGTTATAGGGGTGGCTTCTGTGAGAAGCTGCTAGAAGCTTCCCCTTTGTCTGACAGAGCCAATACCCGCTGTCTCTAAGGCAGACCCACCACCGGCCAAGGCCGAGCCAATCAGTGATAGTGGTAGCACCTCTGGGATAACAGATTTAAGAAGGGAAAAAAAGTTGTGGGGCTCAGTAACAGCAGCC
This sequence comes from Pandion haliaetus, assembly GCA_013401275.1. Taxonomy (NCBI): domain Eukaryota; kingdom Metazoa; phylum Chordata; class Aves; order Accipitriformes; family Pandionidae; genus Pandion; species Pandion haliaetus. The sequence goes on along the minus strand of VYZV01041126.1, from coordinate 344,637 downwards.
AGAGGAGTGAGAACATGTAAGACCACGGACACGCAGGTCAGTGAAGAAGGAGGGGGAGGAGGTGCTCCAGGCACTGGAGCAGAGATTCCCCTGCAGCCTGTGGGGAAGACCATGGTGAGGCAGGCTGTCCCCCTGCAGCCCATGGAGGTCCATGGTGGAGCAGATATCCACCTGCAGCCTGGGGAGGACCCCACGCCAGAGCAGGTGGATGCCCGAAGAAGGCTGTGACCCCGTGGGAAGCCTGTGCTGGAGCAGGCTCCTGGCAGGACCTGTGGATCTGTGGAGAGAGGAGCCCACGCTGGAACAGGTTTTCTGGCAGGACTTTTGACCCCGCGGGGGACCCACGCTGGAGCAGTTTGCTCCTGAAGGACTGCACGCCGTGGAAGGGATCCATGCTGGAGCAGTTAGTGAAGAACTACAGCCTGTGGGAAGGACCCACGTTGGAGAAGTTTGTGGAGGACTGTCGCCTGTGGGAGGGACCCCACGCTGGATCAGGGGAAGAGCGTGATAAGTCCTGCCCCTGAAGAGGATGAAGCGTCAGAAACAACGTGTGATGAACTAATCGTAACCCCCATTCCCCATCTGCCTGCGCTGCTGAGGGGGGCTAGGTAGAGAATCCGGGAGTGAAGCTGTGCCCGTGAAGAAGGGAGGGGTGGAGGGAAGGTGTTGTGAGATTTGATTTTACTTCTCATTACCCTACTCTGGTTGATTGGCAATAAATTAAGTTAATTTTCCCCAAGTCGAGTCTGTTTTGCCCGTGATGGTAATTGCTGAGTGATCTCTCCCTGTCCTTATCTTGACCCGGGAGCCCTTTGTTATATTTTCTCTCCCCTGTCCAGCTGAGGGGGGGAGTGATAGAGAGGCTTTGGTGGGCACCTGGTGTCCAGCCCAGGTCAACCCACCACAGTGGCCCAGTAAATGCTTTTGTTCATATGGGAGGAAAAATTAAGAGGCACTAATTTGCATGTAAAATTCTACGGGTGTGCAGCTCCACATAACAAAATTTTGAAGCAAACTAAATAATAGGAACATATTGCCATCATTTTTAAGTCCCCTATCACCAGAACTCCTAGACATTTTCTTTATCATTGTAACATGTTAATGACTCCCATAACATCTGAATGCATCCATAAGACTTCAGACCTCTTAATAATGTATAAGTGTTCTTTTCTACATGGTTTTTATGTTTTGAAAACTAAACTGTTGTCAGAAAACTGTAAAACCTGGCCGAGTGAGGACCTCAACATTAGGTCTTCTCAGCTTGCTTTTCCTCCTTCTTTTCTGTAGGTAAGCAAATGGATGCATAATGTCAGAGGTTGAGTACTGAGCTCCAGCAATTCTTTTACTTGCCAGGCTCATGAAACTCTGGTTCCCTGCTACTACAATCCTTCATCATACTTAGTCCAAGGAAAAACAGTCATCAACAGGCCAAGCTCTCTACATAGATGTTGGGTACCCGATTTTTCCAAAACACCTTGAGTTTGTCAACCAAGAACTGACACTTGACTCATTTCTTCAGTGCTGTGTCCTGACTATCCTTGGAAGATGCTTCTGATGAAGTACTGGCTTTGTATCCCACTGCACACTGAAAACTGACTTTTCTTAAGACAACTGAAAGTATTTTAAGCAATTTTTCTATCTTCACAGTCCTCAGAGTTTCCTAAAAATCTCTGAGCAAAGCTAAGTGATTTATTTTCAGAGCTCAGCAGTTCCTCTTATTTATATATGTGTGAGGACAGTCCTGGATGTGTAAGTAATCTTAATATAACCAAATCTTTATCCCCAAAATGTCAATGAAGAATACTGTCTAAGTCAGCACACATTTTTATAAGCTAACCTTTGCAGGCAGTAGCTTGTGAACAGCAATTTCTCATCTCCCTTGCTATGCTGCAATTTAGTCATCTGGAAAGACATTTAGGTAAATTTACCAAAGGCAAATGTAATGATGGTGATATATTAAAAACTCCCAAGCTGGTTAATCTTTAGAGGCAATGGAAATCTATTGAGGGCAATAGAACAGCCTGTGCTAGCCTCCAGTCACAAGATAAAAAGGTGTTTATTTTTAAAAACCTGAATGAGGACTGAGCTTCACAATCTATTTTCCACACTATTGCACTGAGGTCAAGGAACCTTTGTGGCTAGACAGGGAAAATGCAGCAGCCTGGATGCCCAGTGCTCCCCGAACACCAGCAGGGTCTCAGTGTCAGAACTAAAATACAAATCCCCAGTAGGGTGAGCTAGGGGTTAACTGTTCCTCTGAGACACCTGTATTCAGGATTGTCGTGATAACACACGTAGATGCAGCAGCCACTGTCTAGCCATCTCATTCTGTGGGGTACCATGAGATGTAACAGCTTACGTGATAGTGAGTTTGTGTTTTACACAGTTTCTTTATTAAGGGGGGGAGAAAGAACATCTAATGCAGAACTGAAGAGCTTATTTAAGGATGTTTTTCTCCAGGGAAGTTTATCATCTCTATTGCTTTAATTATATCAGTAAGAGTATGTTAATTTTAGTCCTCTTGTGAACCTCTATGTAATTTTAAACTTGTTTTCATTTTGGCTTAAAGTGCTTTTGAAGAAGCATATATTAAACTAAAAAGAGACATTCCAAATCCTGAGAGAAACTACCTGCAGAAGTTGTTGCACTCTCTCAGTAATAGCAGTGTAACTATATTCCTATAGCTGTATGGATAATTTCCCTTCATGGGCAAGTTACTGCTTTGTAGCAGAGACGCTATATTAAAAAATACTCCCATTTTATTTCCCTGGGGTAGCAGAGGTCAGAAGCTCTGCTATGACTTGTGAGCCAGTTACGAGATGGGGATGGAGAGGAATGTTGATCCAACATTTAGTAGATACCTATGTTGGCTATATAATTAATTTCACTAATGAAACATAAATTTTCACTAATGAATTCCCACCAGAAATATTTTAACAGGTAGCAACTCTTTCATAATACACCATTTGTGACTGTGAACAATTGCAGATTACAGAGGGGCTGAAAATACACTAGAGCACCTGATTTTCTTTCATCCTGAAGATACCCAACACAATTACTGTACATAAAAAGACCTGAAAATAGATGAAAATATAATCTACCTTTAGATAGAGCCTTTACTCCACCAGAGTGACATAAATGGCCGGAGAGCAGGAAGAGCCAAGTTTAGAGTAGCAATGACTATAGATAAATAGAGAAAATATGGTATTACTTGGGATAGTACTAACAGTTGAGAAATGAAAAGATGTAGCAGAGGAGCTGTACCCAGTACATTAAAAGGACTCAAAACCGATATCTATTCTTCATATTGTTGTAATAGTATCTGTTCACAAAGTTGGTAACTGCAATTGCTGTAAAGATTGAGCATGTGAAAAAGATCAGTGTTTGAAAGAGATAATTAGCACTTTAAGAAGTGTGAAAAAAACTGAGCATCTGAAGTGTGATACTGCAAAAACTAGTTTAATGCCAGAAAAGGCAGAAATTTAGAATCTCATCTATAAGCTTTCAAGCGTTACAATTTCTAAGCAGAGAGGCAATCTACTAAACCAGATCTCTGCTAAGCCCAGGAAGAAAAGAATAAAAGTATCAGAAGTGTGTGTCTGGCAAAAGGCTTATTTTACTGTCCCTAGTTTGTGATTGAGGGTGCAATATGTACATATAAATATATAAAATAAGATGAAAAAATGTGTATACATTTACTTATAAGTCCAGTGATTATACTTTACAATCAAATAATAGCAACATCAAGACAATATTACTATTGCAATATCCAACTTCAGCCACAGCTTTGGTATCTAGGTATATAAAGACAGACATGTACATGGAGCTCTTTCTTCTAAAAATCTGGTGTTGAGAAATTCTTGGTCAGGTGAGAGGAAGGACTAGAGAAGCGTCAGTCTGCATGTAGAATCCTAGGGAAATACAGCCCCAAATAACATAAATATGGACCATACTGCAGACAACTGTATTTGCAAAAATTATGGTGAGCACAGGCTAGCAATACAGCTGTTTTCTATCACAACAGGGAGTTTAACTGTTGTGGTTTCAAATTCAAACACTACAGAGGTTTTGTTGCTATGGCAGCATCAGTCCTCCACTGCAGAAGTCCAAATACATGTGATACCATTCAAGGCCTTTCACATGTGCCCATTTTATTTCATAATAAAAACTTGGAGAGCCAGCATTTAACCATGCTAACACAACCACCGTGATGAGTATAGTTAAGGGTATTGCTTTTAGGAAATAGCTTTCACAGCACTTAGAACCATGACTCATAACAGTGAAGAATGTTTTCAAGGCTAGTAATAGGCTGCAATTAATATTTTTCCTGAAAAAATGGTTTCTACTCTTACACAAGTCTGGTGATGACCTCAGGGGCTATATGATATTTTTATTTCAATCAGTCAGATGGTAGAATATTCTATAAAAATTGAACTGGGTTTTATTTATACTTATGTGAGTCCTATTACTAGAGGAGCACCTTACATCTTCAGTGTATTCATCCTCTCACTGTCCCTGTGAGGCAGGACAATGTTAATTAAAAGCTCTTTTAAACGTGTGGATCTTGTTTGCCAACATTTGAAGTTTTTCTGCAAAGCCTGGCATTGATACATGTGACATACATGTTATGTATGTTAGCTTAGCCAAGAAAAATAGCCCTTCTTTTTTCAGATTGCCACACTATTAACCTGTTTCCTGCATCAGGGCACTCATAGATGGAGATTAAAAGAGATTTTTACATGGTCATGGAGGCCTGAGAGCAGGAAAATTGTTCCCTGGTTTCTCAGTTTCCCATTTAGTGCCATAACACAAGGCTGCTCTGTTCAAAGACTGCAGCTGGGTGCTGCTGTGCTGTCCTTCTACTTTACAAGGAAACCAGTGGAGCTACATCACTTTCTTGCCATGCTGAACTCCCCACAACTTCAGAAAGCCATTTGCAGCTAGTTGATTTATTTTGCTTGGTGGACTGAAAGAGTTACCATTGCGATCTCTACGCTCTCCTGTACTCACCCGAGTCTAAAATCAGAGGGCTTCTGCATGAATACATCTCACTTTTGACAGATTTCTCAAGATATTGTGTGAAATACAAGAGCTTGGGGCTGGAGGCAAAGCATACTTATGAGTAGCCTGAAAGCATCACTTATTCCTCAATTGATAAGTCACCAGATCCTTTACTTTTAGAATAAGGTTTCAATATATGTTTGGGTTTTTTTATTTGTATAATGAACTGTGTTGCCAGGACTTGGCAGGTCTTTGTAAATGCAGCGATGAAGACATGGGCACCTCAGCATGTTCATGTTATGACTGCACTGCACTTTATTCCTGTCAATTTCCATAAGAGAAAAATGGCATTTGCCCTCAGATTCTGGTGGAAAGGATGGCTTGCAACCCTCCCTCCAAGAATTACTCAAGCTAAAGGGAAAAGAAATCTCCATATGCAGGCTTTATTGAATTATTGCTCTGGAGATGGTATTTTTCTATCAAGTACAAGGCCTGAGATCTAAGAGAAAGGGAAGTAAGTGAAAGTGGAAGAAGAACTGACAGATGACTGAAAATTATTGCTTGGAAAGTGTCTATTTGAACCTTTTTTCCAGTCATGAAGTATATAGTATCTTACTTGTTAATTCATATTCGTATCCTTAAATGTAGAGGGTTTTTTAAATGAATGCAAAGGTTAAGACAGTTGCAGCCAGAACACTGAAGGCCTTTTTATTCTTATTTTATTATTATTATTAAAAATAAAAGCAGATGCTGCATCAGTCTTTAAAAGAGCTACAGAGTTTGTTCTGAGGGGAGTAAATCTGACTTTTGTGCAAGCAAATTTGCAGAAACTACAAGAGAGAATAAAGTCAGTAAGTACGTGAAGTGTAAATATGAGATATAGGTGAGAGATCAGCTCAGATTTCTTTTTATTTGCAAGTTTATTACAGTCTTTTGAAAGTGTCAATGAACAGATGATTACAGTTGTTCATACATGTGGATTTTCAAAAATCTTTCAAAAAGATTCCTTACCAAAGGCATGTAAAACTATCATGATCTAAAACAGATCATCTCTTGTTCTGTTTTCACAGATATATTTCACATTTAATGAAATTCTTGCCATTCATCTCGGAAGGGTTGTACTCGAGCTGGGAAGATTGCTGAGAAGAATGGCAACACTGATCTGCAAAACGGAACAACTTCCACAGAAAAAGAGTAAGGAATTTTGAGCCCATCAACTTGGAAAACAAACTGTGGGAGGAAAGAGGGGGAGATATGATAAATTTTATAATACTATGAGTAGTACAGAGAAGGTGATTAAGGAGTGGCTGTTCATTGTTTCTCACAATATGAAAGCTGCAGAATACTCAGTGAAATTATTTGGTATCAGGTTTAAGACCAAACAAAAGCAAGTTCTCTTTCCATAGAGTGCATGATTAAATCATTAAACCAAATGCTGCAGAATGCCATCAAGTCCAAAGCATAAAGGTCTTCAAAAAGGATTTAGAAATAGTCATTGGAGACCCTCTAGCTCATGACATCCTAGATCAGGTGGTTGCAAAATGAAGCAGGTAATTAATGACTTTGAAGACACTGTGAATTGAGGATTTTACCTCTGCTATTTGTGTCCTGGTAGTCAGTAGTTTTGCTGTAAATGTGACACATAAATCCTGTAATTGTTTCCCAAGGAGATCTTTTAAGTGTTACAGGTGAAAAACAACTGCAGCAAGGCCAGCAGGTTGAGGGAGGTGATTCTTCCCCTCTACTCTGCTCTGGTGAGACCCCACCTGAGTACTACATCAAGCTCCGGAGTCCTCAGCACAGGAAAGACATGGACCTCTTGGAGCTGGTCCAGAGGAGGGCCACAAAGATGATCAGAGGGCTGGAGCACCTCTCCTGTGAGGAAAGGCTGAGACTGCTGGGGTTGTTCAGCCTGGAGAAAAGAAGGCTCTGGGGAGACCTTATTGCAGCCTTTCAAAATTAAAGGGGGCTTATAAGAAAGATGGGGGCTTGTAAGAAAGATGAGGACAAACTTTTTAGCAGGGCCTGTTGCAATAGGACAAGGGGTAATGGTTCTAAACTGAAAGAGGGTAGATTCAGACTAGATATAATGAAGAAATTTTTTACGATGAGGGTGGTGAAACGCTGGAACAGGTTGCCCGGAGAGGTGGTGGATGCCCCATCCCTGGAAACAGTCAAGGTCAGGTTGGACGGGGCTCTGAGCAACCCGATCTAGTTGAAGAAATCCCTGCTTATTGCAGGGGGGGTTGGACTAGATGACCTTGAAAAGTCCCTTCCAACCCAAACTATTCCATGATTCTGTGATTCTAAGATACTGTCACCTTAGTGAACACATATAAGTGAGCAGACTTCAGAGATTTGCATTGCTTGAGAAATGTGAATGCCCTCACAGACATATTGTGTTTTATTGCTGTGAATAAATAAATACATGCCTCTTGCTCAGCTTAATTCTGCAAAGACATCTTTCTACACAGCTACATATGAGATGTTGGATGGATTCCTGGTTTTGTTTTGTTGAGTGCATGAAACATTACATACCATCCTAATTTTCTTTGGAAGCGAAGACTGGCTCATTCACCACTCTTTTGGCTAACTAAGAAATGATGCCAGGAAGTTTTAAAGTCAGTGTCTACAGTCTCTTTTTTAGGCAGATTAGAAACAGTCCCCTTTTAGAGACTCATAGCGGATGGTTTTATACTGCTGGAGAGCAAAACGGAGTGCAAAGTATCACCCTGAAAGGCTGAAGCTACACATGTGGATGAAGAGAAATACAGGCTTCTTGATTCCACTCTGGCTCTGTACTCCTCTCTTCCCTAAGCCAGTCCAGAAAGATACTTTTGCAGCTTATTCATTTGCAAGAACTATTAGTTCCTAAGGTGGAAAAAGCTGCCAGTTTGAAGGCATTAAATTCCTGATGCATCCAGCTGAGCTGCTAATGTGATGAATCACCTGCAGTATACAGTGCTGGGCTCAGCATAGCTTTGCATTCAGCCTTATCAGCCTGCTGAAGTCTGGTCCCTCATGCAAAGCCACAGGGTACAGGTATCATCTTATATGGGCAGCACTCCCTCCTGTGAAGTGGGTCATGTCTAAATAAATCCAAATGCACCATCTGGCATTTGAGTTAGCAGCAGGTATTGGCTTCCTCCGAAGAGAAATAATTCAGTTTAAAACCAGCAAGCCCTTTCTTTGTTTTGGGGTAAAACTGATGGGAGTCTGTAGATTTGTTAAGGACTTAATGACCAAATTAGCTTTAGCAAATGAAAGCAAAAGAGATCAATGCTTAGAGTAGGATTAATCTATCGTGCATATATATGTTAGGACTCTAGGGTGATCTTTTCACAGGGTATTTTTCTTACTTGCATGTGAAAAGCAGATAGCTCACTGTTTTTGACTGTTTTCCACCTGAACTCAGGCTTTCTTACTCTTCTCCCTGCTTTTTGGTTCAGTCTGGCTTTCCTCTCTTGCAGCAGAATCATGGTTTACTCTTTCTCATCTCAAACATCTATTCTTGACCTTGTTTGTTTCTCCAGCCCCTTCCCCATCTTATTTCACCTCACTACAAGTGATTCCTCATTCTAGATCTTATTAGTTATTTTTAATCTCATTTGCAGCTCCTGGCTTGTGGAGGTTTTGTCTAGCCCACTGCCTCCCTTCTTCCAAGTCACATCTCAGAACCAGTGCTCCTTCCTTTTCCTCAGCCTGGTCAGACTAAATTAGGCAGACTAAATTTCTTAATGGTTGGGATGTATACATGTCCAGGGGAAGGAGAAAGAGGGAAACATCCATATTCAGACTGTGGAGCCTACTCCCAGCACCAGGCATCATGCTTATGGGTACAGCCACAACCTCCTGAAGTGCTAGCATCCAATGAATACCCCAAGGTCCTGGCCTGGCATTTGTGGAAGGTCTGTGGAATAATTGCCAGAGGTGACTTATTGATATGTCCACCTCTTAAGAGAAGGTAAACCTCCAGGGTGGAATGTGGTGGATATGCAAGGAATCTGTTCCATAGTAATTCCCTAAGCAAAATAACCTGCAACCTTAGATGTTAGCAACACAAGGGGAGCTTGGTATGCTCACTCTAAGAGAAACAACATGGAGGGTGGAGCAGAGTGGGAACACCGCGGCCAGGCTCTGTGATATCACTGCAGGGGTGGGAACTGGGTGGTACCATGGAACTGATAAACTGCATAGTTGCTACCCTGAGCCAGCTCTGAACCAGCAGTTTTTCGTTTTGTGTCAAAATCATGTCCTATGGGTGAACTTTGCTCATTATAATCTCATTATAATACCAAAATGCACCTCCATCCCAAAGGCTATCCGCATTCAAGGTGTGACCACCTGTAACTCAGCATGCACACTGAATTTCTTTAGCTTATACCTTTAAATGTAAAGTGAGGAGATTTTATACCAATCATAATAAAGGTATGTATGACTACAGTTACTCAAGCTCCACCTAAAAAGAAGAAAATAGTATAAAATGGCTTAAGACAGGAGGAATGTTAGGGAAGATACCATCATAGACAAGGCGGGAGGACATCACCGACTTCTGGGATCAGTCGAAGGGCTGAACCTCTCTTCCCCCCGCATAGGGACGCCTATTGGGTGAGATTTGAACCCTCGTTTATACCAAGTGCTTCCCTGGGAAACTTAGAAATCTCTATAGAGTTATCCCATAATTTAACATGCTTGTAGTTGGCTGCATTATTCATAATCTTGGTATGTGCATGTGCTTTGCAGACAGTGTATTTATCACCAGTAATGCAAAAAAAAATCTGCACTTCTGTTCCTTTAGTAAACTGTCCTATTTATTAAACTAGCCATGACAGTTCTCATTGAACATGACCAAATTGCTTAAGTCTGGACATGTTAGTTCATTGAACGCGACTAGACTGAAAGTACATTGCACTATTAGTGCATCCGTAATTGAGGTAATTCAATATATTGAATGCAACCGGACTTAGAGTGTCAAATTGGGCATCACTCAGAACCTAAGCCTAGCCGCTCCCAGCCCCTCTGATATCTGAGGACAAGCTGGAATGCAAGGGGGTTTATTTTCTGCCAAACTTCTTTACCCTTTAATGCAACAAGGTTGTAGAAGGAGTTTGTGGTAAGGACCTGCAAGCTGGTCAGGCAAGAGTTTTAACCACTGGGATAATTTTCATCTGACTGTCACACTCTACAATTCCTTAGCTTAGAAGATGGAGGAGATGCACAGCAAGAGGCTGATGACCTGGAGAGGAGGATCAGTAACCCGTTTAATTTTTGTTCTGCTCATATAACTGCGAGTGGTATCAATAACCGAGGAACACTTTGCAAAGGCTGCTAGCCTACCTGCTTATTATAATAACTTCTGAAATACTGAGATTAATAACTGTCACTTGGGGAAAGGGAGGGAGAGTAATCTTATTTTGCTTTGTAAATCAGAGTAAATGTAGAACTTACTGAAGAGTAGCTAATATAGAACATCAATCTGTTGGTTTTAGTCATTGCTTAGGCTGTCATTGACATTTTGAAGCCCGTACGTAACACTGTTGATTATAACAACTATTAATTAGATCTGCGGTTTGCTGTTTTTTTTCAGAAAGTCACGAATGTTTTTTTAAAATGCATTCAGGAACTCATCACTCCATAGATGTTTCATTCTTCCTGCAGAGTGAGAGCATATGCAGACACAAGCAGAAATATCCTTTCCCTGGAGAAGAGGTGGCTGTACCTGTTTATCACCTGCAACCCAGAAAGAGAGAAGCCTGCCTTCTGCACAGTTTGAAACAGTGACAAAACTGGTCCCTGAGTGACTAGCAAATGTAGCTGTAACACGCTGCTGCAGTGCGGAGTTTATGGTCCTGCAGCCTGAATAACCATCATCACAACAAGAGACACGATCGGGAATGAGAGACCTGGCAGAGGAGGAAGAGGGCAGGTGTGTGAGAGGCTGAAAGAGTTAATGTCTCAAACATTGTGGTGGGGAAGTTCTGCTTAAAGAAAAACTCTGCATAACAAGGAACACTGCAAGGGCAGGGAGGGCATGCCAGAGGGTGCACAGCTCCCTGTTCTGATAAGCTGTTCTGATACAAAGATCAAACAATGGTCACATCTGCAGGGAGGGGAAAGTTACTCCCCAAACGACCCCCAAGCCCACCGACCCATTTTCTGAAGTTTACACCTAATTAGCGTCATGAGTTCGAGTGCCCGCCCAAAGGAGGGGCAAGGGTGATAAAAGGACACAAACTGAAGCCCCACGTGTGTGTGCCCGCCAGAACTGTGGACCCCTCGGCTGACTGAACCAACACTGGACCCAGGACCGGTGAAATCTTTCTCTCTTCCTTTTTCTCTCTCTGTCTTGTTATCTCTTTCTTCTTCTTTTTACAGAATCCCTACACCTCATCCCTTTAGACATAAACCATTGACCAAGTCTGGGACTAGGAGTGGATCCAGCCATCCCTGGACTCCTCACTGAGAAGGAGTCTAGAAATCAAGGGGGTCCACTCTGAACCTCGTGACTCAATGGGAGGGATCTCCTCATTCCCTGAATTGATGTATAAGGGGTACCACGGGTTACATGGTTTACTGAGGTAGTTCCATGCCGATTCCTGTTGTGAGAAACCACACCACCTACTGTTATGCCTCCCAAGTTTAGTTTGCTTCTGTCATGAATAAAATGTTTAACTGATCGTTTGGTGTTGTTTCACCTTAATGCAGCCCAAGGGAATTCTGAATTCAACATGGCTCCCTGGTCTGTCCAGCCTGGTTCATGACAAGGTATTGTCCTTGTTTGGGGGTAAAAATGGGACCCTAATCTTCCCCCCCTCCAACCTCATCACTGCTTTTCTCCTCAAGGGCTTTTAAATGTGGAACATGTATTTGATGTAGTTGTTAGTGCTGAGAAATTAGCAAAAGCGGTTGAACAAGAACGCTGTCCTGTTCAGTATTAGCTTAATTTACCTAAAAGGCTTTAAAGCAAAATTCCTTAGGTTTTCATCCTGAATAAAGGTGACTCAAATGACATCTTTACCCTTGGGCTGCAGATTGCAGTTCAGGCTGCCAGTGTGCAGGGAACATAAGAACTGATTATTCCTTCTGCCTGGACAATTAAGACTAATGTGTAAGGCAAGAGCTGAAGTGCCATCCTAAAGCAAGGCTAGGAGCTGTAATAGTTCCTTCCCCTTGAGCTGTTAACCCACAGGTAGATGCCCAGCTAATCCCTTGGTCAAGTATGTTAATCTCAGACAGGAGATTCTGATTAGCCACCTATTTCTTCTGCTATGATGGTAAAAGACTCTACCAAATGACAAAAGTATAAAATGTGTATATATGAGAGGAAAAGCTAGGATGTAAGCGTGCAAGACAAAAAGGAAGTGTTCTGGTTCACCTTGGAAATAGGTACCCGGATAAAATAATGACCAAGGGGCTGAACAAATTAGTTGCTTCCATGGCTCCTGCAACTGATTTTCCTAATGCATTTGAAAAGAATTAATTCTTTTTGACCTGTGGTGCACAAATCTCACAGGACTGCCAGAGAACTCGGTGCTGCCCCCAGATCCTCGCCATCTCCTTTTGCTTCTTTTGCTGCTGTATTCAGAAATTAGTTTGGAAGTTATCTGAGCAGGAATCCTAGGCTCAGAGATATCCAGCATGCTTTCTTAAACTTAAGTAAAATACCTAACATCCTAGACTTGACTTGAACCTGCTATTATCAAGAAACAACCCTGCTTATGGTAATATAAAGGTGAAAAGATGAACTGAGTGTAACGGATGAAATTTTGCTTTCAGTTTCATCTGTATGACCTCATTTGCTTCATTGAAAAAGCATAAATGTACCTTAGGGTCAAACGTGTCTCACTGTGAGGAGAGAAGAGGAGCAGGAATGCTAAAGGCTGTTGGGAGTTAATGAAGTCCTGGAGAGAAGGGTGATGGATGGATATTCACTCTGTAGCTTGCTGTGCTGATAGCAGGCTACTATCAGTTTTTAAAGCTAGCCTACACATCCTCTTTCAACAGGCATGATATGATAGGTGTGTTAGCCATACTCTGATGCCTTACACACTGAGCCCTTGAAGGAATTTAGACAAGGGAGCATCTTTGTTTTCAGTTCTTGATTTGACTTGAGCTTGATCTCCGCATAAAGACCTTATCTGATTTTTCATGGATGCTTCCTTCCAACTTCCTAGGAGGCATCCATGAAAAAATCAGGTAGCTGATGTTAAGCTTCACTGTTCTGGATGCCCTCTTGGGCTTTTGCAACATGTCACAAAAATGTGGCAGACATCACCACACGCAGTCTTGTCTGTTCCATGTGTAGAAGAGATCACATGCTACCTTGTCATTATTATGTCTCAGCCTTCATGTCACTTTTTCACTTTAAAAGCAGTTCTGAGTGAAGAATTTGGTGTCTACTAATAGTCACATTTATTAATAGTCAGTCACATTCCTGCACTTTGAAATCCTCTGTCTACTGGGACAAAGGCAGTACAAGTTAAATGTCCACAACTGCTCTGTCAATTACTTTTTTCCCTGGAGCTAGATGGACCTCCTTCAGAAATCAGAGGACAGTTTATTTCCATGCCCTTTGGATTCTTGGTCTGTTTAATGAAATAACAAGGAGCCCACCTATTGGGTTTTATAATAATGTAACTATGTTATATCGTGTTTACCATATCTCTGCTACAGTTTATCATCTCTCATTTGTGGTACATCACGGCAAAAAGGCAGAAATTAGGAAATTATACAAGAAAGTTAGAGAAAAGGAAAAAGATAGTCAAAGATCCCAATCCACCACCAAAAAAAAATCAGCAAGCATTTTCCATTGATATAAAATCATAGAATCATAGAACGGTTTGGGTTGGAAGGGACCTTTAAAGATCCTCTAGTCCAACCCCTCTGTCATGGCCAGGGACATCATCCACTAGATGAGGTTGCTCAAAGCCCCATCCAACCTGACTTTGAACACTTCCAGGGATGGGGCAGCCACAACTTCTCTGGGCAACCTGTTTCAGTGTCTCACTACCCTCAGCGTAAAAAGTTTCTTCCTTACGTCCAATCTAAATCTACCCTCTTTCAGTTTAAAACCATTGCCCTTTGTCCTGTCACTACAGGTCTTGGTAGAAAGTGGGCCCACTCCTCAAGCCTGTCCAGGTCCCTCTGGGTGGCATCCTGTCCCTCAGGAGTGTCAACCGCATGACTCAGCTTGGTATCATCTGCAAGCTTGCTGAGGGTTCACTCGATCCCACTGTCTCTGTCATTGATGAAGACAGTAAATAGTACTGGTCCCAGTACAGACCCTTGAGGAACACCACTCATTAGTGGTTTTCACTTGGACATTGAGCCATTGACTGTAACTCTTTGGATGCAGCCATTCAGCCAATTCCTTATCTATCTAACAGTCCATCCATCAAACCCATGTATCTCCAATTTAGAGGTAAGAATGTTGTGGGGGACCATATCAAAAGTCTTACAACAGTCTAAGTAGGTGACATCTGTAGCTCTTCCCTTTTCCACTGATGCAGTCAGTCCATCGTAGAAGGCCACTAGGTTAGTCAGGCACAGCTTGCCCTTGGTGAAACCATGTTGGCTGTCCCTAATTACCTCCCTGTCTTCCATATGTTTTAACCCATCTTCCAGGAGCATCTGGTCCATGATCCTACTGCACACGGAGGTGAGGCTGACTCATGAGTATTTCCCAGGGTCCTCATTTTTACCCTTTCTAAAAATGGGTGTTTCCCTTTTTCCAGTCACTGGGGACTTTACCTGACTGCTGTGACTTTTGAAATGAGATGGAGAGTGGCTTGGCAACTACATCAGCCAATTTCCTCAGTATGCATCTCATCGGGTCCCAGGGGCTTACATATGTTCAGGTTCTACAGGTGGTCTTGAACCTGATCTTCACATAACCATGAGTTCTGAATCAGCTTCTGAGGAAATTAACTACTTTTAAAATTTTCTATTTATTCCCAACTCAGATAGGCTTCTGAATGAAGAATAAAAAATCTTTATAGTTTTCAGATAGCAGGAGCATCAAGCCAAAACTATAATTTTTTCTCACTCAGAAAATAGTAATTTTCTGAATTTGTTTTCCTATTTTCTGAGTATGTTTGAATCAGATATTCTATCAAAATCTGTGACCTATTGGAAACTGTGAAGGTAGCTCCTTTTACTTTTCATATCTGGTAACTGCATTATACTGTCTCAAAAAGTTAAATGAGAGAAAAGATAACAAAGTCTTAAGCAGTGATGGTATAAATATTTTATTGAGGATTTTTTCACTGTCTTATTCCTGTAGTTTTTAAAAAAGATTTCCAGCTGAAAGCTGGTCAAAATCAAGTGTGTCAAATAAAGCAATACCAAAGAAATTTTAACATTCATTAGCTTGACCAATTGGGAATAAAGCCAGGTGCTTACTATAAAAATATGGCCATCAAAATATATCATCCATTTAAAAAACAATCAAGAGACTTGTTAGTCTCATCATTTAGCAGGAGGGAGAAATATAAAGAGAGAATTAAAAACAGATTAGGTCACTTGAGAGATGGCAATCTTGAGAAAATGTGACACTTCGTGTCTTTTTTCTCCCCTTATTTCACTGAAAGGTTATGGCGGTAATCTAAGCCAACAAAAGCAAAAAAGAAAGAAAGTAACTACTGAGCATATTTTTTCCATGTTAAAACCCAGCTTCATTAGAGGGAACACCTCAGAATCAAAATGTAGTTTTCAGAGTGTACGCCCAGGGACATAGGCTAGACAGGAAAGCTATGGTGACCTTTCATCTGCTAGCATGAGTTGTTCCCTATGGTGTACCCCCAGGTGCACTAATTTCACCTTAAGCATCTCAGACAATGGGCTTTCATCATACTCAGAACACTTTAAGAGAATGTATTGCTGGTTTATAATTCTTGTGTGATAAAAATGGATATTTTTTCCTTCTATACTGTTTAAATCTTTGTTCCCCAGTGTGTTTTTAAGTACTTTCCAAACAGCTCTTCTTTCCTTGGTATTTTTATCCTTTCTAGATGAGACTGTCAAAAACTCTCAAACATGGCTTATTGCTGTTCTTACCAGAGTCAATAGCTAAAGCACTCGGTGTTACAGCTTTTCATCTGTTGAAGTCAGTGGATGTGACTACTTGCCTGACAGATGTTATGGAAAAACAGAAGTCCTTTTTGGATTCAAGTTTGTGTGAAAATTTACAATTTTCACCTTTCTGGCAACTGCAGCAGCAAAAAAGCAGCTTGCACTTGGATGCAGAAAATTTGCTGTGACCTTATTTTGGAATTTAAAACAGAATGACACAAGCTCCACTGAAAAAAATATAACACCCTGCATCTGCATTCCTTCCATACAGTTTCACAAGCAGCAAACGTAGTCTTTCTGACTGTGAGAGCAAGGCAAATATATAAACTAAAAAGAGTAACAATTAGTTTCCGCCAGGAATGCCAGTGTTGATTTTCAGTCAGCACAACCTATCCCAACACCATGCGTAATTTAGCCATTTAAAAGGCATTGAGCTCTAATTAGATTTACTTCCATGTAAGTAGTTAGATTACCTCTATACACTCTGAACTCAGCCCTCTCTGAACTCTGCCTGAGAGTGAAGCTATTAAGAATTAAGCTATTACCACAAAAACAAAGATTTAGACTTCCAAGGAAACACCCCTCTGAGACAAGGACAGCTTGCTTTCAACTGCCTTTTCACACTGGCTTCAAAAGATTTGTTCACTACATTAAAAAGGAATTATGTCTAAAATGGGGAGAATGTAGCAAATTAATAGAAAATATGTAATCTAAGAGCCTGGTCCCACAGACATGAAGCACAGATTTAACCTTATTCTTAGTGAACTGCTTGTTTCAATCAATTGTTTACTCATAAGAATAGTACTCTGCACCTTTTTCTGTGTGCAAGCTCAGGGCCTTCTGTTTAGAAAATCATACTAATTGAATGGATCCTTGATAACAAAGGATGAAAATTCTTTGTTTCTTGTAGCTTGCATATTATTTAAGTTATTGCCAAATGACAGAATACAGAATTTTATTGTGATGACTGTTACCGTGGATTTCTACCTTGGCTTATCTCCTAAAATGACCAGTCTATGATTATTTGAAGAGTAACATAGGTTTTTTTTGTTGCTTCTGATAATGACTGAGATATTGGCCAGAGACCAAGAATCCCATTTTATACTAATTTTTCCGGAGGGAATGAGGAATACATTACAATTGTCTGGACCAATAAACAATGTACAGTGTCTAGAAATCCCCATCAGTTCCTCAGAGGAGACCCAGAGGATTCAAGGACTATGCTCTCCCAGGAACTTGGTGGTACTCGTTCCTGTGCTAACTTGTTGACCCTCCTAAGCATTTCCATCTTACATTAGCAATTTGATATTCAGGTACCGCTTTTTAAGCACAGGTAATCTTGAGAATCTTTTGGAAGAAAAAGATGACGATATAAACGTCAGTGTCCTGACTGCACTAAGAGGCTCTGCAGCCTCTTGTCTAACCACCCTAGGGGTTTAGTGGCCTGTGTGTTGAAGGCCAGCCCTGATATGGTGTAGCTGTGTATCCTGGGGCCAGGCTGCTGTGAAAAGAGCTGTGTGGGAAAGCTGTGAGAAGCCTTGTCAAGGGCCTTCCCTGCCTTGGCTCAGGAGCCACATTAAAGTTCAGGCACTCACCCTTGGCCATTGCCTGAGCTATGTTGTAGGTACAGCTGTGCCTGGTCTTGTACCTTGCTGATTCTGACCCTGCCTTGTTCACTTGGCTTCCCAGCTTGACCTCAGACCTGCCTTGTCACTACAGACCTACCCGCTAGTCTGCACGCTCAGCTGACTTGGGTTAATGTCACTGAACTTGCTCTGCTCTTTGCATTTGCACACTGTGGGACTGCACTCTTGTTGGCGAGGTCCCTGCTCCTGCCTGCCTTGCTGTCACTCTTGGGTCCCAGCTTCCATCCCCAAGTGGAACAAGCCACTGCTGCTCGCTGACAGTGAGGGCTGTAATACAGCAGTTTTACCCTCGCGCCATAGTTCCAAGTAGCAATACTGTGCTAAGGGACCCTTCAATAAATGAAGATGACCAAGGCAGCTGAACAGGATCACCTGGTGCAAGCAGGAGCTGAACAAGACCCTGTTCACGATGGCAGTCTTCACAGGGACCCCACTCCAGTCCCTAAAGCTGTTGTCAGCATGGGGCAGAAGCCTGGCAATAAAATTTGTAGCAGCTGAAGCCTTGGCTTTCCTGGAAAGAAAACTGTGTTTTAAACATCCATGTTAGGAAGTCGTGTCAAAGCCAACATTATTATATTCAGTTGTGTCTGGAGAAGGAGAGAAAGACATGTGCATGTAAGAAGCAGGAGCCACGAGCTGAGAAAGAAGCCCCATAATGAGTTCAGATTAGATTAAATTAAGGAGTGCAAACTAATGCTTTGTAGAAAAAGAATCCTGCCTATACTTGTGCAATGATAGGTCTTTAGTTACCTATTACCACTGGGACAGACATCCTGCAGTCTCTGCATTTAGCTCTTTGAAATCATCAGTGGAAAGCAAAAGGCAAATCAAATGACAGGAATTATTCAGGAAGGAAGAACTAGCAAAACAGGAAGCATCATTATGCTCCAGCACAAATCCATGAATAGTGTCTGTGGTTTTGGTTCCCTGATCTCTAAGAAGGCAGAGAATA
The DNA here is from genome assembly GCA_013401275.1 of Pandion haliaetus. Classification (NCBI taxonomy): domain Eukaryota; kingdom Metazoa; phylum Chordata; class Aves; order Accipitriformes; family Pandionidae; genus Pandion; species Pandion haliaetus. The sequence continues at coordinate 325,968 of VYZV01041126.1, read as the reverse complement.
ACTAAAAAAAAGAAAAATGGAAAAAGGGTGATCTTTTTCTTGCATTAGCTTTGGTATGGTAGCAAACATCTTACATGCCTTTTTTCAATGGCCCATGTAGTCTTTTTAGCAGTTTTAATCCCTTTGAAGATGGCTGTTATAGCTGTGAGTGGCACTTTGTGTGGAGTTTCCAGCATTTGGGCTCTTTCTCTCCAGGCCATTAGATAGCAATTCTTACAGTACTCTTGAGGAAATTCTCACTAGACTGAGTCATGATTAGTGCTAATTTTGGAAAAAGTAAGTCAAGCATATAACTGGGGAATGGTTGCAACCGTCTGTGATGTGTCAGCCACATAAATAAACTTTTGATTTTTCTTTTTTTTTACTTGCAAAACATCATCAGGACACAAACTCATCCTATTTCATGGCAAAATTTCCAAGCCCTGCTAGATAGCTGAAATTTCTCAGAAACTCTCCTGAAACAAGTAGGAAATCAGCCTGCAAAACCCATAAATACGGAGTTGCAGCATCTGCAAAGTTTCTGCATCAGTACAGTCTAATATATGAAACATGAAGCAGCAGGGCTAGTTGCGTACATGGCTGCAAGCCACTGGCTTGCTTGCTCCCACTTATTTGAAAAATCAGCAGAAATACAGCCCCTATCTTGCCAGAGATGTATCTTACAGGAAACAGTATGACACATGGCTAGAAAGCAAGTTTAGAAGGTAAAGCCAAAACTGGGATGGGGATTTCCTCTCATATTGTCCCTCAAATACTCCTGATTTGACAGCCTTTGGGCTCTCCAAATGCTCAATGTTATCTTTTATGCCCTATATGTGCCACTCTCACACAGAAGAGAAAAGGGGGCTGCTTGAGTTACCAGGGTTGTGGAACACAGTTGAAATGATAATCCTTTCTCTTGTATGGAAATTCTGATTTTATTGCAAGACAAATCTACTCAAGCTAATGTACTCATGCAGTTTATAAATATTTTAAGTAAATACAAACTAATAATAGTTGTTTCTCTTTTGACTAGATCATTTACACCCATCCAGATCAGGAGCCACAGTGTGATTTCACAAATTTATAATAGGGTAAGTTCTTTCTTTTAAAATTTAAGTTAATCCTGATTTATACAAGAACAAGAGAGACAGGAACCAAGCCCCACATTTCCAGCTGGAGGCCTTTTTATGAAAGTTGTCATTCTAGCTTTCTCATTCCCTGTCTGTAAATTTACCCACAGCAGTTGCAATATTATTTTTTATATAAGTGTTTGCACAGCATTGATGAAGCTTCTAATGGTGAGCTACCAAGAAAAAAAAAGCTTGTTTCCTTTTCTGATGTGCAACCTGTAACCCTTCCATTAAGCTGGTCAGATTTTTCATCAGCTGCCATACTCCATTACACAGCAGCTCTCTAAAGAAAACTAGCAGCCAAAAATGGGTATTTCTGACTGTCAAAAATCAAGTAGATTTAAAAATGTTCTAGGGAAAATATTTTGTGAAGATATTATTCTTGTATGTTGTGAGAGACTGAAAGAGTTAATGTCTCGAACTTCGTGGTGGGGCAAGTTCTGCTTAGCGAGGAACTCTGCCTAGCAAGGAGCCACAGGTGAAGAGAAGCTGATCAGCACCCATCAGCAGCAGAAGGGGGAGGCCGTGCCGGAGGGTGCACAGCTCCCTGTTCTGATAATGCTGTTTTGGATATGCTGAGCAGGGCAGCTCACCACACATGGTGAAAGATCACGTCTGCAGGGAATGGGAAGTTACTCCCCAAACTACCCCTAAGCCCACTGACCCATTTCCCAAAGTCTCACAAGCCGCTCATGATACCTTATTAGTGTCATGAGTTTGAGTGCCTGCCAAAGGAGGGGCAAGGGTGATAAAAGGACACAAACTGAAGCCCCACGTGCGCGTGCCCACCGGAACCGTGGACCCCTCGGCTGACTGAACCAACACTGGACCCAGGACTGGTGAAATCTTTCTCTCTTCCTTTTTCTCTCTCTGTCTTGTTATCTCTTTCTTCTTCTTTTTACAGAATCCCTACACCTCATCCCTTTAGACATAAACCATTGACCAAGTCTGGGACTAGGAGTGGATCCAGCCATTCCTGGACTCCTCACTGAGAAGGAGTCTAGAAATCAAGGGGGTCCACTCTGAACCTCGTGACTCAATGGGAGGGATCTCCTCATTCCCTGAATTGATGTATAAGGAGTACCACGGGTTACATGGTTTACTGAGGTAGTTCCATGCCGATTCCTGTTGTGAGAAACCACACCACCTACTGTTATGCCTCCCAAGTTTAGTTTGCTTCTGTCATGAATAAAATGTTTAACTGATCGTTTGGTGTTGTTTCACCTTAATGCAGCCCAAGGGAATTCTGAATTCAGCATGACTCCCTAGTCGGTCCAGTCTGAGTCGTGGCATATGTATTATAGCACGGCAGGTCACAGATGGCTTCTTTGTTATGTGTAACCCTGTGGAGTGTCTGCCTACATGGCCCCAGTGTTACAATAAGCTTGTAGCAGTACTCAAAACCAGAATAATAACCATGCTTGCACCAGACATACCTGTGAAATGTAAACAAAACCTTTCTTTTTGGCTTTGTCAAGTCTATTTTGCATGGCATATTAATATATTTCGTACTCTGTTAGTACACTTAATGTATACTACAGAGTACACCCCCCTCCTTTGGGAATGTCATCACTTAGCAAGATGCTAAAAATGACCTGAGAGAGGATCTAGCATCACTACTGCACTATTTTTTCCTCTGTGTGTATGTGAGATTTTTGGCAGCTGCCTTGGAAAATCTACTGTACATTTTTTCCTCCAAATTATCTTTTTTCCCCCTCAAATTTTTTAGAACCATGGGTTTCAGACAAAATTAGCTCCATGTAGGGCAATAGCCTGTGTGGGTTCAGGTGAGATAATACTGAGAAAGTAGCTTTTTTTTGCTTACAGCTACTGGTACTGCCAAACTACTCCCTCTGCTACTTTTAGCTCAGCAAGTGGCCCCAGCCATTTTCAGACACGGAGGGGGTCACTGAATTTGGCTTTGTGAATTAGAGCAGTGCAAATCTGGAAGCATGCAAATAAAAAGCACAGGCTGAGGGGCAGGGCCCTCAAAAAGACTGGCATCTCATTCAGATGTCAGAAATAGGTATTACTGGATATAGGAAAAAATTCCCCTGTGAACAAAGGGTTTAGATGGGATTTCAGTCCTTATTCTGAGAGGTACTGTCGCATCATGGAAAAGAGACAGAGATTTAGGTCCAAAATAACTATACCACAGTTTTTGAAAAATTGAAGTGGAAGCAATCTAATGGAAAATTCTTTTTGTAAGCAGTAAAAATATACCCCAAAATTTGAGTGAAAACTATTGCTGGTCTAAAATCTCTATTTTTTGAAAACAGAATTTAAATAGGACTGACCTGAACTGATAGAACAGAAAAAAACATCTAAAAATAGCCAGCCACTATTAGCAGTTGCCAAACATGCCTTGGAACTGTAATGTAATTCAGCCTGGCCTGGAACAGAACACTTCCTGCAAATCGCAGACCCCAGGTGCCAAGGTAATAATGACATATGTTGGAAATCGTGCAAAAATAAAAAAATCAGATTATACCATGGGCACACTGAGCAGATGCAGAATTAATGACACTTGGAGGACTCCATCTGAGGATACTTTCTCTGCACACCAGAGAACAACACTTTGAAACCTGTACGCGGTGAATGAGGTATTAACCACCTTTTGTCCATTTTTCAGGCAGACTTGATTGAATCAGTAAGGTAGGGAAAACTTGTGAGTTCAGCAGCTGGAGAGGCTTAAATGGATTCTTGAAGAGAGTTGGAAGTCATTAAAGAGGTAGGAGTGGGAGAAAAAGTTAAGTGCTCCTTTCCCTATAGCACTGTGATCCTGGGTGTTGTGGGGAACTTGAAATAGCAAATGGGAATTTGCTCATAGGCATTTTCTCTGAAGGTAGATTAGCTCAGCATCAAGGAAATAGGTTTGTTATTCTTTCAATAGTGACATGTGTTTTAGTTACTACTTGTAACTAGAGTAATTGTAACTTATGGGGCCAGATGGCATCCACCCAAGAGTACTGAGGGAGCTGGCAGAAGTGCTCACCAAGCCGCTTTCAATCATTTATCAGCAATCCTGCCTAGCCCAGGAGGTCCCAGTTGACTGGAAGTTAGCAAATGTGATGTCCACCTACAAGAAGGGCTGGAAGGAGGATTCGCGGAACTACAGGCCTGTCAGTCTGACCTCGGTGCCGGGGAAAGTTATGGAGCAGATCATCTTGAGTGCCATCACGCGGCATGTACAGGACAACCAGGTGATCAGGCCCAGTCAGCATGGGTTTATGAAAGGCAGGTCCTGCTTGACTAACCTGATCTCCTTCTATGACAAGATGACTCTCTTAGTGGATGAGGGAAAGGCTGTGCATATTGTCTACCTAGAGTGTAGTAAAGCCTTTGACACCATTTCCCACAGCATTCTCCTGGAGAAACTGGCTGCTCATGGCCTGGATGGCTGTGCTCTTCACTGGGTTAACAACTTGCTGGATGGGTGGACACAAAGAGTTGTGGTGAAAGGAGTTAAATGCAGTTGGCGGCTGGTCACAAGTGGTGTTCCCCAGGGCTCAGTATTGGGGCCAGTTCTGTTTAATATCTTTATCAATGATGTAGAAAAGGGGATCAAGTGCACCCTCAGTACGTTTGCAGATGACACCAAGTTGGGTGGGAGCATTTATCTGCTCAAGCGAAGGAAGGCTCTACAGAGGGATCTAGACAGGCTGGATTGATGGGCTGAGGCCAATTGTATGAGGTTCAACAAGGCCAAGTGCCGGGTCCTGCACTTGGGTCAAAACAACACCGTGCAGTGCTACAGGCTTGGGAAGAGTGGCTGGAAAAGTGCCTGGCAGAAAAGGACCTGTTGGTTGACAGCCAGCTGAATATGAGCTGGCGGTGTGCCCAGGTGGCCAAGAAGGCCAATAGCATCCTGGCTTGTATCAGAAATAGTGTGGCAAGCAGGAGCAGGGAAGTGATCATCCCCCTGTACTCGGCACTGCTGAGGCCGCACCTTGAGTACTGTGTTCAGTTTTGGGCCCCTCACTACAGGGAAGACATTGAGGCACTGGAGCGTGTCCACAGAAGGGCAACGAAGCTGGTGAGGGGCCTGGAGCACAAGTCTTCTGAGGAGCGGCTGAGGGAACTGGGGTTGTTTGACCTGGAGAAAAGGAGGCTGAGGGGAGACCTTATCGCTCTCTACAACTACCTGAAAGGAGGTTGTAGCAAGGTGGGTGTCAGTCTCTTCTCCCAAGTAAGAAGTGATAGGACAAGAGGAGATGTCCTCAAGTTGCACCAGGGGAGTTTTAGACTGGATATTAGGAAAAATTCCTTCACCGGAAGGGTTGTCAAAAGCATTGGAACAGGCTGCCCAGGGAAGTGGTTGAGTCACCATCCCTGGAGGTATTTAAAAGATGTGTAGATGTGGTGCTTAGGGACATGGTTTAGTAGTGGACGTGGCAGTGTTGGGTTTATGGTTGGACTCAATGATCTTAAAGGTCCTTTCCAATGCAAACGATTCTATGATTGTAATTCTGCACCTGGGATGGTGTCATCCTGGATGTACATGTGGATTGGGAACAAGAGGCTGGACTGCACGCTGCAGAGAGGGATCTGGGTGTTTTGGTTGATGGTAAGATGAATATCAGTCAACAATGCGCCCTGGCAGCCAAAAGGGCCAACTGTAACCTGGGGTGTATTAGGTACAGTACAGTTAACCAGTAAAAATAAGTGATTGTCCCACTATACTCAGCATTGGTGCAGGCTCACCTTGAAGTATTGTGTGCAGTTTTGGGCTCTACACTGTAAGAAGGATATAAAAATATTAGAATGTGTCCAAAGGAGAGCAGAAAAGGTGGTGAAAGGAGTAAAGGGCACGACTTATGAGGAGTGGCTGAGGATACAAGGTTTGTTCAGCTTAGAGAAGTCTGAGGGGTGACCTCATTGCTGCTAACAACTTCCTCATCAGGAGAAGCTGGGGGGGAGATGCTGATCTCCTCTCTGTTGTGTGGTGATAGGATACATGAGAATGGCTTAAAGCTGCATCAGGGGAAGTTCAAATTGGACATTAGGAAAAAGTTCTTCACTGAAAGGGTGGTCGGTCACTGGAACAAGTGTCCCAGGGAAGTGGTCATGGTCCCAAGTTTGTTGGCGTTCGAGAAGCATTTGGACAGCACTCTTAGATGCATGGTTTAACTTCTAGGTTGCCCTGTTTGGAGTCAGGAATTGGATTCGATGATCCTCATGGGTCTCTTCTAACTCAGTATATTCGGTGATTCGATTCTATGTTTCAATTATTGTATTTCAGCATGCTGGGGGAAGGAGCTGAGATGGGAGCCCCATGGTGGTAGATACAAAGTAAGGGAACAGCTTGTATTCTGTAATGTTACAGCGTGGCAGTCTCCAACCAGAGCTAGAGGTGAAGGTCTCAGTTCAGGGTTGTAGAATGAGGTGTCTACAGTGTGAGTGTCTATGTGTGAGTTTGGTGGTTAGGGTGCCATTATAACCAACGGTGAGCTACTACAAGATTCAGTTGCCTAAAAATCGGCTCCTGGTACTGTCTGAGATGTCTCCTCATCTCTGGAACATCCATGCAGGACTGTGTGTATGACACAGGACCCCCAGGAGACATTCTGGAACAGCAACTGGACACTAAGCCAGATAAGATACTTCTAGTGTGGACACTAGACCCAGTGCCTATGAATCCTCCCCATATCTCCTGGGGAACCTGCCTTTGCAGCAGATGAATCAAGAGGAGTATTGAATGGATGTCAGTGTCTGCATTCCCAACTGCATTGACTAGGGACGTGGTTCAGTTGCCTAGGCAAGGATATCTACATCACCATTTGGTCACCCTCAAGTATTTATTTAGTGCCAGTTGAGGTGGCCAGGGTGCCTTGCCTGGACAAACATATTTATCTGTCATTTCAGATGGGCACGTATCTCACAGAGGTCCTGTGCCCTGTATTCCAGCTTTGTACACGCCTTGGATTTCCTAGGGCATCTCAAATGGTAATGGATGCCCATGTGTGAGCAAGTAAATGGAGCCCCTAGCCCAAGGACATTCCATCTGGTCTCTAGCAGGATCTTTGCCCTGCAGCAGGACACAAATTCCCTGTAAGCTCTCTGTAACAGCTGCCCTTGGGAGTCTCAAATAGCACAGCACGCTGATGATTTAGGAAGCTGAACTGACCCTTCAACCTCCTTTATGATAATGGTGCCATAAACAGCTGCCTCATCATAGACACTTACACTGTACACACCTTAATTTAGGTGCCTGGATCACGTCTTATAGATGAATTCTAAACCCATCACTAATGCTGCCTTCTTTAGTTAGAGCACCTCACTGCTCCACCTCAGTTTTGGTATCTGTACAGCACCAGTGTTACATAAACCACGTGGAGGTTCAGTTTATCTTGTTAGTCTAGCAGTCTGCATGGGATCTCTATGAAGGTGCACAGGGCATAAAAGAGAGAGTTTGGAAGAGAGTCTGAGAGCCAGTCTGTGAGCATGTTACTGGAAAGCTAGCTGCAATCAAAGAAATTCAGGAAATATTTCTCTTGGTAAAAAAAAAAGCAGCTTTTTCCTGGTATTGTCCCACACAGTTCTTGAAACAAATGAATAGGAAGAGCTGTATATAACTAACTTGCAGTGCAATCGTGTGGAGATATGAGCTGTTGCATAAGTTTTTTCAAACTTTTACAAAGTGTTCTGAAGGTACTTGTTGTTATTCAGGTGTGACAGAAGAATTTACCCAACCTAGCATGCTATGCTTCCTTCCCTAGAGATCTATTGGACAGTCACATACTGAATCTCCCAGCTGCTCTCATTAATGGGCAACTGTCCTGGTTTCAGCTGGGATAGAGTTAATTGTCTTCCTAGTAGCTGGTACAGTGCTATGTTTTTGAGCTAGGGATGGGAAGAATGTTGAGAACACACTGATGTTTTCAGTTGTTGCTAAGTAATGTTTAGTCTAAAGTCAAGGCTTTTCGGCTTCTGATGCCCAGCCCGCAAGAAAGCTGGAGGGGCACAAGAAGTTGGGAGGGGACACAGTTAGGGCAGCTCACCCAAACTGACTAAAAGGGTATTCCATACCATGTGACGTATATAAACTGGGGAGAGTGGGGGGCATGGGGGATCACCGCTCAGGGACTAACGGGGCATCGATTGGCAGGTAGTGAGCAATTGCATTGTGCATCACTTGTATATTCCAATCCTTTTATTATTACTGTTGTAATTTCATTAGTGATTAGTGTTATCATTATCATTATTAGTTTCTTCTTTTCTGTTCTATTAAACCATTCTTATCTCAACCCATGAGTTTTACTTCTTTTCCCGATTTTTTTCCCCCATTCCACTGGGTATTTGGGGGGGAAGTGAGTGAGCGGCTGCGTGGTGCTTAGTTGCTGGCTGGGGTTAAACCACAACAGCAACTTGTGGCTCTGATGCCATATTTCAACTTAAAGCTCTAGGTGGTGCCTCCTGGAAGTTTTATTTCTGCTGCTGGACGGACTCATCTCTCTCATGGATGAGAAGGCCACTTGTTGAAGCACCAAGAACTCGCCTGCCACAGCTTGAGGGGAAAGTCCCCAAAACACATTCTGCACTATCAGGAGCTTTAGCTTTCATAGCAGACTCCAGCTAGCAGAAACACAACCTGGTAGAGAAAGGAATGATTAAATACTGCCATTGCCTCAACACCATGTGATCCGGCGTAGCTGCACGTAGGACTGCCCAGGTATACAGGAACGACTTAGACCTGCGCCCTGAGCTATGAGGGTATCTAGGTCCTCCTAATACAGCAAGATGGGTTTTACTAACCCAACTACTTCTCAGAGCAGAAGAAACAAGTTAGTCAATCTAATTAGCTTGGGTAGTGGCCAGGAGGACTAGGTCCAGCAAGGTGTCTCAGTGGAGCTCAGCAAGGTGTCTTATTGGAGCTGCTCCCCTACCTTAGTGCCACTGCCCAGTGCTGGGTCACCTACACTTGCCCCAACACAGATGCAGTCTCTGGCAGCTGGTCTGACACTCCCCAAACCTATTCTGACTTCCAGGAGTGGCTTTGGTGGTGGGTAGCTGGTACCAGGCTACCCATCTCCAGACAGTGAGGATAGTGGAGCAGGAACTGTCTACCATCCAAAGTTGTAGGATGAGCTCTGCAATGGCGAGTTAAGATGATCAGTTAAATCTTTATGGCAGCTTTGTGCTGGTGAAGGGAGCAGTGCAAAGCCTTCCTGTGGGACAGGATCTAGCCCTTTCTGTTGACTTGTCCAGATGTAATATATAATGCTTCTCCAGTGAATGGATAGCATATTTATTCTGTCCCTAACCTGTATTAGCTGTATGTCCACCCCTTTTCAGTGTTCTAAAGTATTCCTCAAAGACAAGAGATCACAAATGTACACTGACAAGACATGTGAACTTCTTCAGAATTTGTCCCAACTGAAATTTCTGGAGTGAGTTCTGGAAAAGGTGGGCTGGTTTTGTCCCTGTTGCCGTTCAGTTTTGAACACTGGCAGGTCTGTGTTACAACAGTCTAAATTAATGTAAATTTATTGGAATTCTGTTCTTAAAGTGATTAGAAAATGACAGGAAAAAATAATGTAAAAGAACATGTCCTATAAAATTTCTGTCACCCTGCTATGGACACCCGAGTAGGTTTGGAGAAACATAAAAGACTTCTTTCTGGCTCAGTGAGCCTTAGAACTTCTCCCCATTTGTTTATTAATTATTTCTATTTATTAAGACCCTTATATTGCTTTAACACTTCAACTGCTAGTGGGGCCCCTTTTATTATAAAAGCATATAGAAAGAAAACATCTCTTCTCTGAACAAATTGCAGTTTACATAGGTGAAGAAGACAAGAGTTGTATATTTTCTGTGTATTTTCTCTAAATATATGATCTGTTGCAAATTTAGAATGACTCAGTAGATGGGGCTGGAATTATTTCTAGTTAAACTAAAAGACCACTCAGACTCCATATACACAGCCAGCAATATGTTTGTGGAAAACTCTGTTTTTAAAAGGATTTCACAAGAGATATTTGGAACTACTTGGTGTGTTGTGCAGATGACTGTGTTACAGAATACTGCTGGACTTGTTTTGAACACAGATTTTGGAAGATTTTGATCAGCGCTTGGGCTCTGAGTGACTTCTGAATAACAAATGAGCTTACCAGAATCGTATCAGGAAACAACAACCTGCAGCTGTCTTGTTAATACTTACATAACAGCTCCTTCAACTGCTGTGCTGATTTAGCAAAGTCAAACGATTTATGTGAAAGTGCAATCCTGAAAATTTCATGTTCAATTAATTTTTTCAAAACTTAAAAAAACCCTTTATGAATTAATTAACATTGTAAAAAATATTTTCTAAGAAAACAGAGCTATCCAGGAGCTGATTTATCTAGGGCATACAACTTGCAAGGGTTTGGAATTGCAGTTTAGTATCAAAAATAGTGAATGTGCTGAAAAAAATTAGCAGCTTCCTCGTTTTGAACAGAAAAAAAAAACCCCATGACTTGTAAATTCCATAGTATGTGTAACCTGCTGTATCTGTGCTGGGATCATTTAACTATTTCTCAAAACTTTCAAAATACTTGCAATTTCCCCCTACCTCCTGTATTTCTCAGCTGTTTCTGTGATGCAGCCTTACAGGAGAAGAGCCAAATTCTTCACACCATAGCCTTCACTCCTACAGTTATTCTCATACTTTCTCTGTTTTCTACACAGGTTTGGTTTTTTTTTTTTTGGCTTGGGTTTTTGAGCAGAACTGCTCATTGTCATGCAAATATAAAAATAACTAGGTTAATATGGTGACTCAGATTCAACACTGAAGAGGAAAGCAGTATACAGTTCCTGACATGACACACCAGTAAATGGGCACCCTCAGTAAATTCCCAGGGTCTTTGGACAGCTGGCTAGAGTGTGTCAGCAGTCCACAACGGAGAGCAATGGGGACAGGAATAAAGAGTAAAGAGAGCAGTGACAAGGTCCGGGCACTGCTGCCTCCCTGCCTCCCTGGGGCTCGGTTTTGGGCTCCCTGTGCACAAACGCTGCCACTTTTGCCCGACAGCACAGAGCTGGGGTACAGCTTGGAGGCACAGGGGTTAGGCTGGGTCTCCTGGGCTGCAGAGACAAAAAAAGTGAGGCAAAAGGAGGACATGACTCCTGTCTACATGAAGGTTTTGTCATGCAGTTTGTGACATCAGGATGCCTGAGGTGTGAGAGGACAGGGTTACATTTTCTCTGTGATTTTTCTGTAAAACTTCAGGAAACTCACCACAGGTTTTTAATTGGACTGTTAAAAAGAACTAGACAGCAAAGGAACTAGAGGCAACTGGATTTTTGCCTCTGTGTATTTTCATTTATGCTGAAGTAGAACAAGTCGTGCAGAGCAGCTTTGACAAGAATTGAGGACCTGTATTTCAGGCTCCAGAAATTTCACCACAAACAAATTATTTGAGTCAATATTTCAAGCCTTTCCCTCTGAAATGCACTCCTGATTTGTGAGACAGATTGACAGACAGAAGGGGCTGGGATTTACTTATTATTGCTAATGAACTCTTTTAAAATCTGAATTATTTTTAAGAGGATATTTATTAAGTTATTGTCAACAGAACTTGTTTGCTCTACTGTTAGAATGAAGCTTCTTGCTTCATGAAACTTTGCAAAGATATGTAATTTTCTATGTATTTCTATATTCTTTATGACAGGAATTAGCTTCCATCTTTTCCTTCCAATTTTCTTGAAGGTTTAACCACATAAATATTGTGAGAGTTGCCAGATGGTGTTATTGCAGGTACTATTTAAAAGTCCCATTTAAATGACAGCGTACTCAGACCTTGAAGAAATAATTCTTTTAATTGGGCTGTAGCTGTTTTTGAAAGCTGTGTTAAGTTTCAGAAGCCAGCAAGGCCGCTGAAATTCTTTCTTCAACTGGTTCAGCCCAAATTTTGGAAATGATCCTCTAAGAATATATATGAAAGGACCATTGTGACTAAAGGCAGACTGAAACAAGTGAACAAATGCTTTCCTAGAGCTAGGCGTGTTCTCCCCTAATCAAATCACTTTTAGGGCTCATTCTGTGACTGCATCCCATAACCCTGCAAACAAACATGCTCTCAGAGCATGTTACAATGTAAGTTATAAGATGACTAATTATGAGACACTTGCAGTTAAATTTTATATTTGCTTTTAAGTGGCTGTTTGCCAAAATCGGCAACAGTTACAAAATGCGTATATGGGAACCAGAAATCCTCCAAATAGGCATGGTTATATGTACGTTGAGATAAACCCAGAATAGTTATTAAAATGTGTTTTTGTCAGTTATGGTTCTAAACCACATCTCTCAATTATTACTGAAGTAAAAAACATAACAAAACAATGGTGTGCCACAAACAGGACTTTTTGGATAAAGTTTTGGCATTCAGGATTACATGATTTAGCTGCTAATTTCCAGCGTCTGCTTTAGATTGATTGGCAGAGATATTCAATACAAATTATTTTGAGGTTTAGCAGCTATGTAAAATATAACTGTGAATCTTGATAATTTCATGGCTCTTAGTCTTCAATTTCTGAGCTGTTAGTAAGCACAAGGCATTTAGCTGACACTTGGTGTTTTATTAAGTTTAAAGCATATGCAGATTTGAAGCAATCTTCTGATTTTCCTCCTGATTTCCTTCAGTTGGATTATTGTACCGTTTGTGTTACTTTACCCACCGGTGGGTGAAATTTTTTGTGTTAGTGACCTGAATGAAAACCAGCCACAGAGAACTCTGTATGAAGTTGACATCGGGAAAAATAGCTGCACACAAGAAACAGAGCGGGAGATTTTAAGTGCCTTACTAATAATATTTTTACCTCTTCCAAAGCTCAATACGCTTTACTTATAGCAAACAGGACTCAGCATCATCTGTCTACTGTTTCTCTCCATTTTAAAATTCTGAGTCAGATCCACCACGTCACTTTGCGACGGCTGGCTGTCAGGCACCCTGCAGCTCATCAGCCCTGCTTGCAAAAATGACAATGGTACATACAAGGGCACGATGACCTTGGTGTCAACAACAGTGTTCACCAAAGACGGGAGGCATGGTGCAACAATAAGTTTTATGGCTTTTTGCCAGCTGGCAAATGTAAGCTTTTGTAGGACTTAATCCATATGGATGAATGTGGAACTCAACAAAGCAAAATGATACTCTTCCTGGGTCTCAGATAGAGGAGGGCCAATACGTGGTCATTTTGATCAGTGCAAAAAGTTGTAATAGGACGTAAAAGTAATAAAGTTCATGGGGATGTCCCATTAGCAAGTAGTCATCAAATAAGAATGAAGTGCTGCTCTGTGTGGGTCACTTCCTGGTGAAGTATGAGCTTGCAAGAAGCAGATCTCTCTCTTTCACAAGCAAGTTGGGAAACATGTCTCGTTTCTACTGATTATCTTCATATAGAAACTGCAGATCCAAACTTGTAAATCCTGTTTCTCAGAGGTAGCCCTTGAATATGTAAGGGTTCTCACAACAGAAGCATACTTGTGAACAAGGAGTCACATCCCTGTCCCCAGTATGGCTGGTGATGAAAGAAGCTAGTTAGGACTTTCCCTGCTGTTGGAAGTGTTACGGAATACAATTCCAAATTCTGCTTTCCATCTGTCCTCAGGAACTGTGCTTAGGAAACTCCCTTTAGCACCACTACCTGTAAAATCATCAGAGATGGGCGTGACAGAGGTTCACCCCAGGTCAACAGTCCCAAGAGCTGGGGGGGGCTCAAAGCTCCTGAGTGGAGAACGATGCAACCCATACTCTATGAAGGTGAAAGTGGGTGTATGGAGTGAATCCTTATCTGGGTGAGGTAATTGTTGATGCTCACATACAAGCATCTTACATATGGAGAAACTGCAGCTAGAGACAGAAATAACCAGAAATGAAAAATTTAATATTTATACTATGTCATAACTCTGATGTTTAATGGAACATTACAACTTTCTGCAGAAAACCGTGTAACTTCAGCATGGTTAGAAAATTAAAAGAAAAAATATTTTAACTCAAATGGAAGCCCTCAAATATATTTAAAACATTTTTTTATATGCATCATTGCTGATTAAGACCTTGTTTTCCTCTAAAACAGAAAAAAGAGAAGGAAAGTATAATTAGATGTCATGGAGCTGTGATTGTTTTGAATTCATTGGACAGACTCGCTGTCAGCAAGATAAATGAATCACCCATAGATAACTCACATTGCCATATTTATGTAAGTGGGACTGAAAAAAGAAAAGCAGTGTGTAAAATTTAAATTGAAAATGAAAATATTGTTGTGGGACTGTTTCCCAAATGCATGCGACAAGTGAAAATAAGATGTCATAAAAAGTGAAACATGAAGTCTTTTAGTTCTTTCTACTATTGTTTATCTGTTTTATTGTTCCATCATTTATATGCCAAGCATCAGCATGTTTGCTCATGAATTTTACCTGTTTCTTATTTAGACATGAGATGAGTGACATGGGTACAAAATGGGTAGATTTTCCAAAGAACTTTTACTAGTGCTAGTGGCAATGGAGAAACAAGTTTAAGTTGAAGCAAGACACAGTTTGGAATAGATTTAGACATTTATACCAGGTATTTCGTAAAAAAAAAAATTCCCATCTCCTCAACAGAGGATGCATTATGTTTGGCAGGTGGGAAGGTGAGTAAGAGATGATCAAAATATCTAACAAGACTAACTGAGGGATTTTCAGGAGAGAAGTGATAAGCCGACCTGATCAGAAGGGAATAAAGTTCTCACGCCTGAGCAATAGAAAATATCCCAACTTCCCTTTCCCTCCAGTGATGTGAAGTAAATATAGGCAAGCCTTGTGCAGCACCACACTGGATGTATTGCATGTGTCAAATCTCTTTGACCAGATTTTCTCTTTCTATTCTTAGCATTTTTGTTTTCTAACACTGAAGCTGAAGGTTAGTCTGAGAGACTTGAGATGTTACACCCATAAAATAAACTTTAATTAAAAATTCAGAAGTTAGGGAAGAACATCTCCTGTATTGTACACTGCTGAATAGGTATTTGTGTTGAAAACTTGGGAACTAAGAAGTTTTAAGTGTGGGAATGGTGTGGTGCTCCACAGATATGGAAAATGCTGAACAAACTCCAAACGTCCATCACTCCACATAAGTACCTCTATAGCCCAGTAGCCACCTAATCACAGTGTTGAGCCCAGAAGCAGCAGAGAGGCTGATACATTACATTACAGTCCATCACATATGAGCTCTGGAAGAGAGGGAAATTTGAACATAGAACCCATCGGTCAATGAAAGAACTTTAAAAAGACCCTGAGACATCAACATCTCTCTGCGTGGATGAATTGGGCAATAACAGAATTTCTAGGGGATACTTCTAGTGGGTAGCCTTACAAATCATCAATATAATGGCTTCAAAACCATATATCTTCTATATAAAGAGTGCTGCCTGTTCTAAACATGAGGCCTGAGTGTGATCCCATTCACAGCTTGGTGAATCAAGAACACTCCTAGCAGGATCCACAGAATTTCTTTAATGAAGAATGAATGAGTGACAGACTGCATCCTGGGCTCATCCCGGATGAACGGAGCATATGACCCATAGTTGAGTGTTATTCTTTAATGGTAAAAGGCTTTTTGAAATCCATTTGAGTCTATTACTGTGCCCAGAAAATCGTGCACTCATTTTCTCAAAATAAATATCCTGGACTTAATGGAGCATAGTGTCCTTTCACTACCAGTACCCAAGAACTCCAATTATGCATTATTAAGCTATTAAACTGAACTGAACAAAAAGAACTGGCACTTACTGGCAAGATCACTGTTCTAAAATGCTCGGTAATAAGCTATGGAAAAATTAGCAAGTGGTTATAAAACTGCTATCTCCTACCAGCTGCTATCATTTTGTTTTCTCTAATAGTTAGGACATATTGATGAGCACATCTTATGCATGCACGCATACACACAGAGGAAGGCGCAACAGAGGTCTACCTGTGCTGTCACAGACTGAACTGGGAGGGGATTTCAGCAGGCCAGCTCACTGTTGAGCATGTTGCAGACTGGTTCCTGCAGCATTTCCCTCATAAAAACAGTGTGTCCTCAGGAAGTCTCTAAAATACTTTCTAAAGTCAGAGGATATAGGGCTCTACAGACTTCAGGATGTAAAGCAAAAACCTTTCTGAGCCCCCAGATAGCTGGCAGCATATTTTGGTGACAAATTAATCAACATTGGAGCTTCTTTCTGTTTATTGTTCCATTTAGTATGCAGGGAATGTGGAAAGGGGAAAAATCAGACATTGTAAACTTGTTAAACTCTTGTAAGGTGATGTGATCAACTTGGGATTTCCAAATAAAAAGCTGATGGCAACATTATAAAGGCTCCAGGGATGTGCAAACATCACAAATGATCATCTAATGCTTCACCTGCTTCAAAAATCAAATAACTAAGTTATTGTTGACTTCAGCACTAACCTTTCCGTCACTTGCTCTATGCCTCTTAGAGTGCTGTTCAAAATCCACAGCCAACCTTCATAATCTTTGCTTCACACTAGATTTATGGTAAAGCAGTGCCTTCATTGTTTTGTCTGCAATGCTGACATCCATTATTATATATTTCATTTATTTTATTACTCTTTCTATTTTTATTTTATGACATTGATTTTATAGGTGACAAACATTCCCTTGAGTTATGTATGACTGAGTTGCCTCCTCACTCCTTCCCTAATACATGCATTAAAAACATATTTGGATCTGCTTGCTCAAAATTGCCATAGTACAGAGTGAAAAGAGCACATAAAAATGTTAATTATGCAGAGCTAATGGTGGAGCTAAGCCAGAGCTACTACCCTGTTATGGGTTTGTGTGGCGCGGTTTTCTTTGGTAGCAGGAGAGGGGGGCTACAGAGATGGCCCCTTTAAGAAGCTGCTGGAAGCTTCCCTGGTGCCAAAATGTCGGACCCGCCTCCGGGAGGGGAGTGACGGTGGTAGCGCCTCTGGGAGAACATATTTAAGAAGGGGAACTGGCAGTGGGTGGGGGGATTGGAATGTGAGAGGAACCCCTCTGCAGATACTGAGGTCAGTGAAGAAGGAGGGGGAGGAGGGGCGCCTGAGGAGGCTGATGGCCCTGCAGCCCGTGGTGAGACGGCAGGCTGTCCCCCTGCAGCCCAGGGAGGTGAACGGTGGAGTGGAGGCTCCCCAAGATGGCGGTAACTCCATGGTAAAAACTGCGCTGGAGCAGTGTGAGACTGGAGAGCAGCCCGCGGAAAGGACCCGCGCCAGGGAAGTTTGTGAGGAACTGTCGCCCGCAGAAAGGACCCACATTGGAGAAGTTTGTTAAGGACTGTCTCCCGTGGGAGGGACCCCACGGTGGAGCAGGGGACGAGTGAGGAATCTTCCCCCTGAGGAAAGGAGCGGNGGGAGGAGGTAGAAAGAACCGGGAATGGAGCTGAGGTGGGAAGGTGGGAGGGGTGGGGGGAGGTGTTCTGATGTTTGGTTTCCCTTCCTAATACCCTTGTGTTTTGTTTTTGTTTTGATTTGTAGTAAATTAAATGGATTTTGTTTCTTCCCCAAGTGGAGGCTGTCTTTTGCCCGTGACCATAAGTGGGGAGTGATCCCTCCCAGTCCTTGTCTCGACCCACGAGCCTGCCTTTGTATTTTCTCCTCATCCCAACGTGGCTGGCGGTGGGGGGTGAGTGAGTGGCTTCGTGGGGCTTTGTTACCGACTGAGCTGAAACCACAACATACCCCTTTCTACTTTTAGCAGCACAATGCAGTTCATCTCCATGGAGTTTTATTGTCAATGAGCCCAAGAAGAAAGTAGTCTCCTGAAAAAGTATAATAAAATATAAGTTTATATCACACCATTTAAAGTTGTAAGGACATCACAATGACTGTGCTGATTCCACCAATAAGTAGTTATGTGACTGCAAATAAATTTTTTCCACTCATGGATGAGCTCAGCATCCGTGTCATGCAATATTGCTATGAGCCATTGCAGCCTAGTACAACATACCAAGGCATAATCCATTCACCTGCCAGATTGAAAGAAAAGCACGGAACCCTTTCATGCACTGACATGCTAGGAACTGGCTAGAGCTACAATTTCCAAAATATCATCCCTAAGATTTGATACCTGAATCCCTGTTTACATGCTTTAAATAAGAGTAATCTGATCACCCATTTGCTGAGCAAATGGTTTCTTTGCCACTATTGAAATGAAACTGCCTTCACCCACATTTGTTCACATATATGGTCAGCATGTCTGGGTACATGACTGAGGCTTTAGGGATTTGGTTGGTTGGTGGTGTTCTGGGATAGGGTGGGGATGCTGGCTTGTGAGGGGAGCATCAGGTAGAAGACCCAGCTGGACTTCTCAACTTGTTCCAGCAGCCTTTTTTTCCTTCTTTCCAAACACAGAATCAATGAAATACATTTGATATCTTTTTTTCAGTAGAAACTCATGATAATCATAACCAGAGTTTCACATAATAATGGAAATTATGTATGGTCATTTCAGACTGGGGCAAGGCTAAATGCACATTCACTTACTGAGGGATGTGGATTTATTGTTCCATATTCTCAGTCACTAACACTGTGAAAGGAGAAACCCTCTCCTACAGTCAAAACATAGTTATTCAAGTGACCTTTATATTTAATAGGCATTAGTTCAGCTGGAGGCAAGCAGGCATTTACTTTCCAGATTGCAAATAAGAATTTTGGGACATTATAAAAAGGCTTACATTTTTGTTACATACTTTGTACAAATAAGTATAGGATATTATTTATTAAAGTAATAAATTCCCCAAATCCACTCACAGAGTTCTTATTAATTGGTGTTTGACAAAATGTTTAGTGTTATAGATGTTTAAAAATAAAGAACGGAAGAAGAAATCTGCATATCGTAAACTCTTCTGAAGAGCATTTAAATGCATGGGAATTAGATGCTCAGAATCAGTTTATTTACGCTCTTTCACCTTCCGTGCATTTTTGTTCATCCTTTCCCAAGCCTGCTTTGGCCCTCCATTGGAGGAATGTAGGAGGCAAACATACCCACAGGTTAGTGACACTAGAGAAACGGTTTTTGAGATGACCTGTAAAATAGAGAGAATGATATCACAACTATGCGGCATTTTCAGTTGTCAGCCACATGGCTTTTGATTAGGAAGGGAAGAAACTAAATAAAAATACCCCAGATGTTAAAATAAGCCTTCACCTTTTCTGTGGGGTAGTAATTTTCTCCTTCCTTTTTAACTCTTTCCTTTTATAGATATTTCTGTGCTCTTGAGTTTCTTATTCACTTTGGTTCATTCCCCCCCCTACAATGTTTCTCCATTTTACTGGACTTAGGAAGATTTTAATTTCACTTGTCTCTGAGGGTTTTTTTCCTCTGTTCTTTAGGACCAGAAGTCTACATGGATGGATTAACAATGTAGCTGTTGCTTCTCTGTGCTGCTTTTTTTTATACAAGCACTTTTCAGAGTACTGAGGAGAAGTACTAAGGAGTGTAGATTGGAGGATGATTAGTTTCCTGTGTAGCTTTTGCCTCTGCTATTCCACTTCATCAGTTCTTCCTGTCTTCATTGTACTGGCACTAGGCAGCTCAGTTCATCGCTACTTTGAATCTCATGCAGAGCTTATGCTCTGGCAAAAAACGTTTCGCTCACAGCAACTGAAAACTGCTGTTAGGTGCAAGTGGAAAAAAATGCCCTCCAGTGAAAATGTCTTTCCTTATACCTGGTTTCTGGTATTGTTGCACTTAAGAGCTTGCTGGACATTGGTTACTGTGGATCCTGGATACTGCAGAGGTGCCACAGAGCTCTCCTGGAGGAGCATCCATACACTTGCTAGAGACCACAAGGAGCACGGGATACAGTAGTCTGGGACCTCCATGGGGTACCCACACTCATGCCCATCTCTTGGGCCACAGGAGTGGCTAC
The DNA here is from genome assembly GCA_013401275.1 of Pandion haliaetus. NCBI lineage: Eukaryota > Metazoa > Chordata > Aves > Accipitriformes > Pandionidae > Pandion > Pandion haliaetus. The sequence goes on along the minus strand of VYZV01041126.1, from coordinate 305,983 downwards.
AGAGAGCCAGGCATAGCTGTCGGTGCTCAGGAGGCCCAGATGATTTAGGGCTGATCGATGAAAAAATGGAACAGTTTTCACAAAATTAAGTCCCTCCTCACAGCAAAGACTGTCTCCCTGTCCTCATCACTTCCCCCTGGCTGCATCTTCAGTCAAGCGCTTTAGCCACGCTCCTCTCTTCAGCCAGGTCTTTGGGAAATGGGAAAAGTGTGTTATCCGAGAGTAGCCAAAAAACCCCAAACCAGCAAGATACTTGATGGGGCAGCCTGCCTGCTGCCAGAGGCCCTTCAGCTCGGACTGTCCGCCTGCTGGAGGGCGCCTGGGTGGAGGGAGGCCGGGCTGCTGATCTGGGGACGCTGCTCTGCCCTTGCCTCTGCAGGCAGCGCGTAGCTGTGCAGCCAGGGAGCTCGCTTCCCTCTCTCACCGCTCTACTCCGGCCCCACACTCGCCCCATGGCCCTGGGCTGCCCCGTCCCCGTGTCCTCGACCCGGCGCCGACACAAGATGGCGCCGCAGCCCCCGCCGTGCAGCTGGCCGGTGGCTGACAGGCGGCGGCCGTGCCACAGCCAGCCGCCGCAGAGTCACGGCTCAGTCCTGACTAGCCCTCGGGATCACAGGAGGAGGCCGAATTACAAACTCCACAAAAAATTCACGCGTTGGCATTGTTTTTCGGCATGCCTAGCCATAACGGCGAGCACAACCGTGCTACCAAGCAGGGGAAATGGCGGCCTGACTTCAACCACCCAGGCCAAGCGCTGTGGCCACTAGTGGCTTTCCTCTGTGAAGGAGGTGAAGGCCAGGCAACACGAATATCCCCACCTTTGGGTGACAATCAGGGTGCTGGCAAAGGGAGGTGTGAGCACATGGACGTCCTCCGCTGGGTTTTAGTGTGTGCCCCTCAGCTGCTCCCTTTGCAGGTGGCTCATACAGGGACTGAGGCCAGCAGGTCCGGGAGCTTGTCGGGGATCAGGGAGTTAGGCTTGCAAAAGGAAAAGGCTGAAGCTTTTTTCTCCCCCAGAGGCAAATTTTCACAGGGGCCTGGGCTTGGAGAAGCTGTTGGAGATTTTTGTGACATGAATATCAGTGGATTACTCGCCTGTCCTCTTGGGGGTTCACCTGAAGAGTGAGAGAAATCAAGGTGAAAAGGTGGCATAAAGCCATGTTAGCTGAAACACACTCACTGGACTGAAGCAGATCAAGAAGCAGTCAGCATTATGTGTATATAGTACACATATATATATGTAATGTAGTCTAACGACATTGCTGAGATTTAAATGCAGGGGAAAAAAAGACTATGCTCTTTTTTAATGAGCCTTTGCCTTCATACGCTTCTGTGCCTTCAAACACAGGCAAAGTAAGGCCTAACAAAATCTTTTGCTGGAAGTGAAAACCAAGGAGCACTCAGAATAAACCTTTGTGCTTCCACACTGAGTTTGCTTTTCTTAGCTGGGTCAGGTAAAAACTCAGTGAAGTTTGCTGTTGGGTTTCTGCTTCTCTAAAATCTGTTACCTCTGTGGAGGGAAGGAAGGAGTGAAAGGGAGAGGGGCTGTATCATGATTCACGTGTCAAGCATGGAGTATGGGCAATGTGCGGGTGTGGTATGAAGGGGACTGTGCCTTTATCAGAAGGTTTTTGTGGTGCCCTGGTGACTGTTAGGAAGCAGGGAGCAGCAATGCCCTGGATGTGACCTGAGGAGGATCAACATCAGGTTTACTGCTGCTAAGTCACTGCCCAGCCGCACCTGGCACTGGGAGCTGGGCACCTGGGCAGGACATGTATAAATAAATTCACCGATACTCAAAGGATGTGCACTCCTCTGATAACAGCATGGTTGAAGCTGTTGTCCTAAAGGCCCTATGCCAGCAGAATCAGAGAATAGGAATTTGGATGTAGGCTAGAGGTACAAAGATGTGTAGGGATATGTGGTGGGGAAGGGCCAGAATTAGCTGAAATCAGCCATAAGCAATTTATTGCCATTTCCAGAAAGAGCCTGGCTGATAATAACATACTTTTCTTCCCTGCCCTTCCCCGAGTACAAAAATACCTCATTTAGCTGTGCAGATCTCCAAACTGAAGCCAAACCTGGAGGAGCTGTAGTAGTTGCAGATATGTTCTCATTTGGCAAGGGTGGAGCAATGTCCAGAGCTGGATTATGTCTGACAAAGCACCACCGCAACAGAAAGCTCTGCTCTGTCTTAGGTAAAGCGTTGTTTGTTTTTGACTGCTGGGTTCCTGGTGAGAATAGCACAAGGGAAATTTAATAGTCCCTTAAGAGAGCCCTTAAGAGGTTTTTTTCAGCCCTGCAAGTTATTTTCATTAACAGGCTACTTGTACATGTTGGAACTTGCCTAACAGTAATTTGTTCAGGAGTTATTATTGTTATAGTTTGCTGGAAAAGGAATATGTAGAGACCTGTACCTTTAAAGGTCTGGCAAAAGGCAGCTGGATCTAATTATATGGTGCAGAATTATGCTGAACAAAATGATCAACGAGAATATAAACAGTGAATGAAGCAGGATTTCATACAGAGCCTTGTCTCTGGTGTATCACCATGCAGCCCTCTTTACAGCCCCCCTCCCCCCAGGCCATGAGATTCTGTTTCAGTCAGGTGAAAACAGGGAAGGAAAACTTGGTATTTTCTTTCAGGACATGATTATAGAATTTCACTACATTGTCAAAGAAGGGCAGTCTCAAGTAAAGCAAAAGACTTAAAAAACCAAAACCCTATGAACCTGAGTGTTTATGAAAAATCCTGATAAAGATGCTCCATCTGATGCTGAAGAGTCCCTCTCACTACAAGCCAGAGTTACATTTTCCATAGCCGTAGGAGTGAATGGGCTCTCCCCACTCTGAATGCTTTTATAGAAGACGGTAAAACAACAATGCAAAATCGTAATGGTTAAAGCACGATACATAGCAGAGAGCAGAGATGAGCTGATATTCTAGTGAAAGGAACAGTAAAAAATAAACAAGACTAAGACTATTAAGAAACATGAAAAACTTGGGCTATTCTGTAGCTAATAGATAACAATGGCAGTACCCTGAGGATAAAGGTAGGAGAAAGCAACTACAATGAGTCTTTTCATAGCAGTATATCTTTTTGTAGAGTAAGAGGCAAAAAAATACAGTAAAAAACCCTCAGAAGACAAGTTGTCTGTATGTGTTATTAACAGAGGACAAAGAATTGAAAGTGTCTTTGGCCCCAGAGAGAGATCTGTGTGCATCACCCGTCTGCTAAGAATAAGGGCAAAAAGTCAAAGCGCTGAATAGCACAAGGAATAATGGATGAACAAAAACCCTAGACATAAATCTGTTAGTCGGATGAAGTATGAGGCAGTACTGGCAACTTGCTAAAAATAAACCAATGAATCTGAACATTACATGTATCTCTGGTGCACCTTACTTGATTCACTGAGAATACACTTGGGATGCAGTTGACAAACAGTGTTTATTAGTGGGCTAATAGACTGAATTTGAACAGTGGGAGGGAAATAAAGCAAATGACTGACAGCACTGAGCATTTTCTCTTAGTAGTTTCTGTAGGATGCAGTGACTTAGTATATGCATCACTCACATGCAGTTTGCTTAAGTCACCGAATGCTTCATACCAAGAGGCAGCAAAAATGTCCATTCCTCCAGCCTCAGCACCGATGTGCCTGCCCTAGTGAGCAGCTGCTAGAGATGTGTCAGGTTTTTGGTGCATGCTATACTATGCCACCCAGGGACTACATCAGTTTACAGTACAGTGACCTCTAGGACCTGAAGACCTCCAGCAATTTGACCATCCCCAAATGAGTGTGGTACTTTAGGCAAGTTGTATTTATTTATTTGGTTAATGCATTTATTGACATCTATGAATTTATTTTAAAATAAATGTTTTATTTAGACTAAACAACAACCCTAATAATAATAAAAAAAAATATAGGGCATGGATGAGAAAGCAAGAGAGCCCTGGGAAAAGCCCAAATACAAGATGCTAAACTCTGTGACAAGAATTCAGATCTTATCTTAAATAAATGTAAATAGTCAAAGCCTGCTGTAGGTGTATACAGGTGTCTTATTGCTCTGTGAGGTGCCTTACTTTGTGTATTGTTTCTGCTAAAGATGACTTTCAGAGACAAGACACCAAACAAAAACAGTTGTTACTGAGGATGACCATGTTCTTACAACCATACCAGGTGCCTGCCTGCAGAGGCAGGCAGGGTGGAACCTGTTTTTTTTTATATGCAGGAGCACCCTGGAGCTGGTTGAATACAGGTTGGTTTCCATTTTAAAAAATTCCACAGACCTGAGTGATGCTTTTATGTAGGGTGGTGATGCTGATCTGTCTGAATGCAGAAGAGTTTCCATGACACTGTGCCCTCTCTGTATCTCCTACCTAGTGAGGCAAAGTTTTGCATCCTGGTTTCCACAGCAAGAGAGACCCAGAAAGCAGGAGCTTGTAAGCAAATCTCTAGCTATCTAGAGTTAGTGTCCCTCTGGATTCTCACCTGTAACTGGCAATTTGTTGGTACAAATAGCCCACTTTTTGTTTTCTTCTTCTTCCAGAAGCCGCAGGCTTTCTTATGTGGTTTGTGGAGTGGGACTCCAGCTCAGCCTGGCTGGTATGCAATAGGTTTCTCTCTATGTCTGCAGCAGAGTGTGAGAGCAGTTCCATAGCTGGGTGCTCTTTCTGGGTTACTGACTTCCTCGCACCACCCTCAAGTGCCTGTCTCTGCTCAGTACTCACATCCAGGCATTTCCAAGAGTTTCAGAACTTTCATACCTCTGGCCTGAGTGCTTCTAGTTTTCCCTCTGTCCTTCAGGCATCTACGACTGTTTGGATGGGCCAAACATGAGAAGCTGTTTTATCTGCTGTGTTATCTCCCTGTATATGTGTGATCTGTGATATTTGCAAGTATTTGAAACATTGAGGAGCCTACAGGTGCCTTAGATTTGTTGCAACAGCTTGGAACCAGTGGAGAGAGAAGAGTTAAGGCCAGCTGAGAATCTAGGCCACAATGTAACTACGATGCATTTTCTACATTCTTTCAGTTGCTCATTAGTTCTATGATGAAAGAGAGGTACTGAATGAAATGGTTGAAAACGTGAATCTGCAGAACACATATATCCCTTGTATAAATTCTGTCAATAAATTTTGTCCTCAACAGTACAGCTTCTGAGGTCTCTGAATCTTCATACATTTGTCCTCACAAAATGCCTCTGAGTGCACTGCTATTGTCCTCGTTCTACATGGTGTTCAGGAACAGAGAGATTAAGTGAACTGCTTGATGACAACCGTGTGTCCTAAGTTCCAGTCTAGTGCATGGACTTGGAGATCATTCTCTATGCCACATATTAATTATTTTAATAAAGGGACCAGGGGATACAATTTCAGACTTCTTGAAGCTCAATTGTGTAGAAGGAGATTAAATAAATTTCTGCTGCCTCATTCCCCTTTGAAGGTGTGCCATAGGCCTTCTCCAGGTCTCAGGCTACTTCTCATTTCATATGTAATTCCTTCTCCCACATCAGATGACTGAGACAGTGGTCTAATACACTGGTAAAGGAGAATCCTGAGAGACAGTGAGATTTGGTTCTGCAGACTGTAACTATTCATGGAATTGGCTATGATCCCTATAATTACGTTTTGTCCAAAGGCCAGATCAAACTAAACTCACTGGGGAACAGGATAACAAAAATGAATAAATGTAACTCAGGCACAAAATCTCAGGTATTGTTTTAAGAGAACAAAAATACAATAAAATACTCTTTTTAAGTTTTTTTTGTTCTTTTAAAAAATGATGGGCAAGAGAAGGTATGATGTCAAACACTAAATTTTTGAATGATATTGTGATACTCCCATTTCCACATTGCAGTGAAGTATGAGTGCACATATCCCTTACACTGTGTCAGATCAGTAAGGGACTCAGTGAATCTTCCTGTGAATTTTTTTGTATGAGTAGCCCATGTCAATAATCTTGAAAATTTTCTTAGAGAAGAGTATTCATGCTCCTTCAGGTGTGTGTAAATCTTTTTTTTTGCTGCTCTCTACATTGCCAAGGGTCCATTGCTGGTTTCTTTGGCAACTGGGGGAGAAATGGTGATAATTTCTGGGAAACTTCTGTGAAATGCTCTTTCCCTGAAAAGTTTCTGTTATAGGGGAGTAGTTCCATCTTCCTGGAAGTGAGGTAGCTGGAGCTCATGAGTAAAATCTTCAGTGGGACAAGTTGGAAGTTGCCAGTGGTGGATTTTGCCTCTGAGTAAGGCCACCAGTGCAATCTGCAGTGCAGAGCCAGTCTCCTGGTGCAGTGGATTCTGCCTTTCCCTGTGTGAACACAGGGCAGGGTGTGGGCTGCCCAGGGGTGGGCTTCCAGGCTGGAATTGCAGTAGGTTATGGAGCCCTTTGAGTTGAGCAGATCCTGAGCAGAAGGAAGGAAGCTGGATCTCAGGAGACATGGGGAACACAAGCACCTCAGATGAGACTGAATAAATTGAAAACTGATCTCTTCAAGTTCAGAAGGATGTGCACGTACCATGAGTGGTCTTCTGAGGAAATCTATAGAGTCGCAACAAAGAAATGTGATGGGGAAAACATGATGTTACCTTATGACAGTTACCTATTAATTAAACAGCACCTTGCCTCCTTACCCATTCCTCACATAAGGTTTATTGATTTCTAAAAAGAGCTTTTTAAGAGTCATTTATGAGACTGGAAGGAAGAATTAGCTAGTGCCTGTCTGACAATTTATATCAGTGGGTTTCAACAGGAGAGAAGACGGTAAATTGTTGTGACTAGGTACAGAGCTGTGAGCAGGTGTAAACTGCCAGCCCACCAATACTTCAGAGCCATTAAGTGCCAACGCTTATTGATTAGTATGCGCTTTCTCCTGCTAATGGCACCAATTTGTGAACAGCCAGGGTATAATTCTGACATTCATTATCCTTTCAGTGACTTGAAGCAGACTCAGCTAATTTTGCCCTTGACTTCCACAAAAATCCTTCCCAGTGTCACTGGTGCTCTATAGACCAGAGTTACATATACAGTGACTAGGAGCTAAGATCAAGACTGGCACCCACCACCACACTGAAAACACAAACAGCAGCTGTGTGTAATAAGCTGTACATGTTTGTGTGTAGTTAGAGAGTTTGGTCAATAAGAAAAAAGAATGAGGAATAGAGGCTGACAAAGCTTCTTTCTTCCCTGTCTATTCCCAAACCCACACAAACTTCAGTCATTTTACACTCCCTTTTGTGCCTTGAAAGAAGTCTTTTAGCTATCAGCCAGCATCTTACCCTGCAAAATCCTTAAAGAAGACAGACTTCACATTTCTGTTCCCCAGGAAAGGACACCATTGATCCCTTATTGCTAATGATTAACAGCAGAACAAAGACACTGAAATACAACCCCCACACACCCTCATATCTGTCAGCTGAGATCAGAAACAGTCTTTCTGGGTCCTGACAGCAATCGATTTTCTCCTGGGGTTAGCCACATCCCCTCTTTGACTGCAGAGGACAGGCTTGCAGAAGCATGTGCTGAGAGCAAAAATGCCCAAAAGAAGTTTTGGCTTAGCTCTCAGGCATATTTGTGCCAAGAGCTTCATCCAGAGGGCAGGAGTCAGAAAAACTAACTAGGCAGAGCTGCCTCTGTGGCATGGGAGCAGGGTTTGGATGGGCACGAGGTTGGTCGAGAGAAGCTCCTCCTGGCTGCTCTAATAGGATTCACCTGGGGTGCTGCATACAGAAGAAAGGGATTTCTTCAGGCCATGCCCTGGCCACTTATGTCAGGTTGTGAAGCTGTACAAGCCTGAAGGTTTGTTATCTGGAGAAAGGGGAAAACCTGCATTAGGAAAGGAGGAGGCATAAAGCACACTTGCTAAAAATAACCAGTAACAACCACAAGGTGCTAGACTGTGTGAGAAGCTGGTATAACAACTAAATACATGGGAAATGGATAGTAGCTCCTCTTCTGTCACTTTTTAAATTCTTTTATAATTATTACTTAATTTTATCACATAAAAAGGTCAAAGGGATCTCATGTTATCACTTAGTGCTGCCACCTCATCAAACAGCCAATTTTTTTTTCAGAGGAAAGGGCTTCATTCTCTCTTTACAGAAGTTCAAGTAAAACCAGAAGAAAAGAAAAATATTTGCTCTCCCTCATCGTCACTCAACAGTTGCATGAGCCTGAATATCTACTGGCCTCCTCACCCTCACAAATTTATAAACAGAAAGTTTTTCATGTTAAAAGCAAACAGTCTTTCTGGAAAGAATAGAGAAGAAAAAAATTGCTTTTACTTTTGTGATTAACATGGTCACTCCTTCCCCAAAAGTTTGTTCCTTTAAAATATGTGGGAATGGTGAGGCTACAGAGAGAGGTCAGAGACAGCTGAACAGCAGAAGGGTGAGACAAAGATCCAGAAATCCCATTTTGTCACAGTTTGCAGTTTCACAGGCACATCCCATCATGTTCCTAATTATTCTAATGCAGAGCCAATCATAGTTTTTTTTTTTTAATTTATATAACCCTCCCATAAACTTTGTAGAATGAGAATGGAAAGAAAAGGAGGAGAAATAAGAGTGCAGTTACATGAGCAGATGTTATTCTTAGAGCTTACCAAGTAATGGCTGATACCAACTCACAAAGTAGCTGAGTCTCCACAGGTGTTTGGAACTCAGCTGCATCTGCCACAAAGTACATGGGAAGAACATTGTGCGATTTTTGAATGCACCAGGACATCTCCTTGGGGAAAAAATGGTCTTAATGATGCAGATTTGAGGGAGTGAGAAAAATTAAATAGTCATAGAGAAATCCTGGTGAGCCACCCAGTCACTCAGGAATTTAAGATCATTCTGTTCCCAGTAAGAATGCATATGAATTTCAAAAACATGTAAGAAGAATGAAGTGTTGCAAGAGCTGGATGTGAAGGAAGGAGTAAACAAAGGGAATTAATCTTTGGATTTTTAAAGTAAATTAAATCCCCTGTTGAACAAGAAATCTGACACCTGAATAGTATGACAAATCAATGTGTCTGCCTTTCAAAGGCAGTTCTCCATCTTCTTTTGGTTAGTCCCAAAGAAAGATGCAAACCAGACTGTGCAAACTACCTCTCCAAGTAAAGTGCATTCTGGCCACGAGACCTGTTTGTCGCGTTGTGACTGCTGAATAATACAGCTCAGAAGTCATGATGCTGTGCCTGCTCTCTTGTACACATTTTGTTCAGCTCTTCATTCACCTCTTTGTTCAGGCAATTTGAATTGCTTGGCACGTGTATTTGGGACTTTCAGAGCAGGCTGATTCCTTGTTGGAAGATAAATGATGGACGTACAGTTTGAGGACATTCATTCTTAGTTCACCTTAATCACAGCTGGCAAACCCAGCAAAGTGTGCTTCAGAGAAACATGTTATTATTGTGACATTTGGTTTTGTTCCAGTTTGAAATTAAATCCAATTTGTCAAAACTTCTAGAAGAAATTCTCTAAGAAGAAAAAAATTACATAGCAAATACCAACAACATGGTCCTTTTGCAGTGGTATATGCCTCCTCAAGACGTAAGCATGCAAAGCCATTTGCTGAAGAAACGTGGAGATGGTAGTGCTCCAGATTTGGCGTAGTCTGAGAATGAGGTCTTCCATGGATCCAAAAGTTCATTTCAGATTGAAGTGGGGCTCTGAAGGGTTTGGGGGCTCTCAGGTTGCTGCTTCCAGGACAGAAAGTCTGGAAGTGGTGGTGGAGCAGTCCTGCACTGGGGTACCGTGCGCTGCAGAGAGCTGGGCTTTACCGCACCGCTACCGGCTCACGAGGCAACTTCCCGATAGAAACTTCAATTCAATTCAGCTAAAGTCCTAACAGAAAACAGCTCCACAATGTGTTATAAGTTTTATGAATCAGGATTTTTAAATTAAATTTTGTCTAATAATTACTAGCCAGTAATTGTAATCACACTCTGTATTCTTGCACAGTGAGAGCCCCTTCACTCTGAACAGAGATAGCAAATGGACGTGTTGGTTCTCCCTTCAGAGCTGAGCCAAAATTTGCATCTCTTAGTAGTTCCCTACAGTCATGGCATTGAGTTAGTTTCCTCATCCCATGCTGATCCTGTCTGCTCTGCATAAAAGGTCTCTGTGTCTGAAACACACAGCTCGATGTAGGCACACGGCTTCCTTTCCCTGAGCCTGACTATCATTAGGCAGCCTTGAGCACTGGGTCATGTGGCTTTTTGAGGCAGGGTGGGTGCATAGCAGAGAGCAGGCTCTCATACACTTCCCAAGACAAATAAAACACAAAAAAAGGGAAAGGGATTGATGTAAAGTTGTTGCAGGGCCAAGTGTCTGTACAAGTTTGGATGATGGTCAGTATTTTTTTTTTGGCAATGATTCCAACTAAATTCTGCCATCAGAAGACTGCAGAAGACAGAATGCAGTTGGGAGAGCTCAACAATGCTCTTTGCCCTGTCGGGATCATTTGTCGAACTACCACTGGCTTGGTAGGACAGAGTTAGATGAGTGTAGTGTACTTTTGAATATACTTTCTTTGCTCTTTCTAGAATATCCATGTCTAGACATTTATGGAATACACAGTTTTGTCTTGGTTAGTATATTTTGCTAAATGCTGCTGTGTTAATCCAGGAATGGGCAGAATTTTTCCTGAAGTGATTTTTAACGTGACTTGGTAAGAAAATGTAATTTAGGAGGTTATAATTGTGTATGTGCTGTAATATTTGAATCCATATATAATTTAAGTCAAAGCTTAAGTAAGGTAGCCTTAAGTTCTCGATTTTTTTCTTTAGGATGGCGAGGTTTGCAGGGGAAAGATTGTATCAATGACTGTAGTCAAGAAAAGATCAGTGTGAATTCAGACCTCATTTAGGGAGAGAGAGGAAGGGAAGGAGGAAGGAAGAGTGAGGGAGAAAGTGATTTTCAGCACCCTGATTTGTATAACGCTACCACTGGAACTTGTTCTTCATTAGACATTAATGAATCCAAACTTTGGTCATGCTTGAATGGCTTTGGATTTTTAAGAAAGACATGAGGGAAAAGTTGGAATTGTTATAAATATATTTTATGTTACTTTAGGTAATGGATAAAGTGAAATGGTTATAATGAGGCTTTCTGGTCACACTTTAAATACACTACAATATACAGTATTGCGGTCCTCTTAAACTACATTTCCTTTTTTTTTTTTGTAATATATAAACATTAATTTCCTACATTTATGGAAAACTGTATTGATGGGAGTCAAAGCTGGCAGATTATCCACCCCATTTACCAACATAGTGAGAGTTGATGTATGTCAGTTATACAACGCATAGTAAACACTAAATGCCACTGTTATTCTGGCCATTAGATACTTGAGTAATGAGATTTCAAAAGCTTTTTGAAGGCTTGGTGTTAGCGTGGAAGATCTCCTATCCACTCTTTGTCTGCTAGAGATGGCAGATTTCTTTTAATTTACAAAATGATTTAATGCACTGGGGCTTTGAAAGCATTGTACTAGACATCAGTAATGCCAGAGAGAACCGCAAACTGCAGATAGCAAGAACCATCGAAAGCATTTCTGTTACACAACTTGACACGCCTTTTTTTCTTCTTCTTAATCAAATATACCATGACAAACAATTTTGTAAATTTGCAATTTTAAGCAGCCACATGTAGAAAAGCATTCAAAGTTTTCCAAATGCAAAAAGAATAAGAGTATATTGTTATAACTTTATTTCACTTGCCAGTGGTGTAAGCACCAAATAATGAGGATAATGTGGCACTTCTACATCCATTGCCAGTAGATCAGTAGAACATACAGAAGGTACTTAACACTCTCTGCTTTGACAGATGAGCTCTGGGACCTCTCTGCAGTGTCTTAGGAGATTAGGGCCTACAGCCCTGCCCTGCCTGCCCCTCCATGGCTGGCAGATGACTGGAAGCAAAATACTGCTAAGTGATAGAGTGATACCTGCCCACTGAGCCCAAACAGAAGCTCCAAGATCCCATCTGTTAAAATAGTGGTGTGTTAATGCACCAGTGGTTCTCCTGCTCTGAGGTGCTGTGAAGAAGAAATGAGAGGGTCATAAGATAGGAAGATCTCATACAGTCTAAATTCTTGATTGTTCTTGTGATAAATGGCAGTCACTTGGAGCCTTATGTTAGGCTCCAAATTTGGAGAAAGTGCTGTTGTTATTTCCAGGGGAGCTGGTACAAGACTTCAGGGTGGAACAGAATCATAGGTCCACACTAAGTTAAGCTTTTATCTCGTTTCTCTCAGAGTGATCATTCTGATGTTTCCTGTCCTCATTTCCACCCTTTTTATCAGGGTTGTTTACAAAGCTGTTCAGTCTCACTGGTTCTCCAATGAATTCTAGGGAACCTCAGAGTACATAGCAAAAAGATTAAAATACACTAAGCTTCTAATTTAAAAAGAAAAGTTAGGGGTTTTAGTAAGCTTTAGGGACAGTAAATTCTGTAGACAAAGTTATCACGATGCATATGGCTGACACAGTAACATACAATGAGATGCTTAATGTAGGCTAAACCCAGACCTTTCTTCACTCAGAAGTATTCAACACTCAGGCCAGAAGTATTCAACAAAGCTCTAGGGTCTGTTTATCTTGGGGTATGGCCGATCAATCACAATGGGATTTAAAAATTTAGTATTTTACTGGCTAGGAATTAATCTATGCATTATTAGAACCAGGCAGTCAGAACAATGGGTTAAATTAGTCCTTAAATATTAATTCAGTTTAAATTTGGCAAATATACTACTGCATTACAGTAAACATCTGAGAGAGAGATGTGTTCCTCAGAACTGGGTCACTGTACAAGAGGTAACAGCTCTGATCAATGTCCAGGGGGCAGGAACACCCCTGCAGGGGCTTCTGCAGCCATGCCTTGGGTCTGCCTTAGGAGTACCATTACTGGTGAGCTGCAAAGAAAGATGATTAGCAAAGTCTGCAAGTGAATCAGGGCCTTTGGGGTTATTTGTGTCTGGAGAGATTAGTGAGCAGCAATATAAGCAGTTTTCTTTAAGTCCATATCATATATGGTTTTCTTTAAGTCCATATCAGACTTCCAGCCTTGATCTCACTGCAATAATTGCAGCCTCCCCAGCATGTCTTTTATGAGAGCCCTGTCATTCCTGCAGTTCTGTCTCTATTTAATCTTAAAACTCTTCACAGTATCTACAGGACCTTCCACACCCACACTTAGCAGTTTGAAAGAGGCAGTACCTGGCTGTAGCCAGATCTGAACTGGCACTTTAAAGATGATGGATAAATGTTAAGTTTTATGCTGTGGCCGTTAACTCAGCAGGCAGTGGAGTTTCACAAAACTTGTTGGAATTTAGGGCACGATTCAGGTGCCTAGACATTTATGTCACTGCCTAAAGGTGGCGTGCTGCCTTAGAGACTTCCACATGGAACTGGAGCTAAGATACAAAATATATTGAAGACCTGCACCTCTCTGGAGCAGCAGATGGAGGATGCATGTGGGCATCTAGATGCCTGTCTGAGCAATTGAATTGTCTCCTATTATCTATTAAAGCCTCTACTAAGTGTCAGATTTGATGGAACTCAGCCAAGTATTATTGGGACGGACAGATAGACATCCAAATGCTACAGAATAGGCTTCATTTCTTCAGTAAACGGAGCTAAAAATGGTACTGAGTAGGCACTGGAAGTGAACATTTGAGCTACCCGAATGTATCATTTCTTGGTAATTAGTGAAGAAAAGTAACTAGCTCTACAAGCCACTGTGAGCTGCTTAAAAACTGTAGTCAATTTGCCGTGACATACTTGAAAAGGATCCCTCTATCGTTCCACATTTTTTCCACACTCCAACTTAACAACTTTTCTCCCTCAGACTTCTGACAAAATACAAGTATGTCAGTAGTGTCTCCAAAATGGATGCGTCTCCAGACAACTAGATGGGGAACATTAATGTTCAGGGTGAAATTAAACTGAGATAACAACTTTCAGTCTTAAGATTAATAGGACAGGGTGATCTAACAGTAAGGTCTCTTTATTTCCAGATTCATGAGCCAGTCTTCCTATAAGCACATATGTATAATTTTAGAATTTAGGGTACAGTAATTGTTCTTTTGAATTGTCCATGAAAGCTTACTCAGTGAGAATGATAGCTTTCTGGAAAAAAGGAGTCAGTGTATGCTAAAGTATAGGATAAAAAAATTATATGAAAATGTGGTGTGAACACTGCAATATAAAGTCTGTCCTTCTTATAGGACCGTGGAGAAGTTTTAGTCTCTGCTTGTTTCAGCTTCTCTCTTTCTCTTGGTTGTAGCCTCTAGCCCAGGTGGAGACACCCGTGTCCCAGCGCCATGAGCTAAACTGAAGATGTGGCAGCCGGCTGCTTTTGCTTACTGTGTATATGCTAATGGCTTAGCTGGATCAATTTCTTCATCTCACAAAATTATGAAAAGTACTTGTTAGTGCCTTGTTCCATTAGGACAGGACTGTTAAAGTGCAGAATTGATTTCTCCAGGGATATATATATATGGTTGGCCAGGACACAGAGATAGGATTTTTAGTATGCAGTGTACAATAAGTAGCAATGAATACTTCAGTCTTGGCACAGTTTAACTCTGCAGAAAAGTCTGAAGATACAGTTCATGCCAAATAGCAGCAAAGGATTTAGTGCAGTACAGATGTATCTGGAATATTTTAATAAAAAGAGGGGTTATGGAAAACATTTGGCAGTTTCTGGAGCATGCAGAAAATATTACATTATATACCATCTATAACAGTATAGCTGAGCATGTACAATGTACTAAAAAGATGTTGCATCCATGTCCTATAAGAAGATTCACCTTCTGTAAAAATGTGCCTATTTTTAAGGTTTCTAATTAGGCCAGATATGTTCGGTTTCAAAATAAAATCACATTTGTGCTAAGCTCGACTTATTTAATATCCTTGAGATAAGATATAAAACCTCTTAAACTCTTTGCAACAAGTTCTATAGTCTTCTGTTAAAAATGTTCTTCCTAGGACAGGAGAAAACTGAATTCTGGACTCTGAACCCCAGATATTTCTGCTGTTCTCAACTATGGCAGCAGAAAAAGTTTTTATTCCATTAACTGCTTTTCAGATGAGGCAGCATTCCAAGGACTGCCACAATCATGATAAAATTGCCTCCTGAGCTCAGTCATTAAGCTAATGCAACACACAAAACATGCATGTTAGAGCTAAAACTTAGCTTATCTCTTAGTGCAGCACTTAGAAGGGCTACTGTATTAAAGAGTAATTATATTCTGCTCCCCATTAAGCTCCTTGGGTCCCTTAGTGGTATGGACAATTGTGAAGAGATCCACATCTGAGAGAAAAAAATACTTTCCCCTGAGCCATTAGGGATGGAAGAAGACTCTGCTGATCATCACTGCCTTCATTCAAACTCGAATATTGTTGGCTTCCTCCCTCTTTTCAAGGGTGTGAGCAACAGTAGAGTAAGGATCTCTAAACCTTTCCATGCCCTCTGTGGTAGTCACTGGGGTGTTGGCAAAATTCTGACACCTGAAGGAACAGAGACTGGTGACACATCCACTCTGGAAAGGCACTGAAAAGCAGCAGCTTGCTGCCAAAATGATGTGCTGTATAATGTGTTCTGAATGCAACACAAAGCTTAGAAGTAGGCTTGTATTTCTGTGGTATGTTATGAAGGTGATTACAGCATGGGGGTAGTATATTGGATCTTTCACTGTTTTCTCACTCATTGCAAAATTGTTGTGTCAAAAGGACTATTGGGCAACATCTGCTCAGTAGGAAGTAGAGAGGTGCTGCTGCTGTAACCAGTGTGGGCAGATGGGCTGATCTTTTAAGTAAAATCAGACCTTGGTCTGACATGGGTCTTTCTCTTGATCTTGTGTCCTTTGCAGTTTCTAATGTCAAACCATTTCCAATGTCCGTGCAGTGTTGAATTCCTACTCATGTAAAGACTGCCAAGAATTGAAAGCCTGTTGGAATGATACTTCATGGTTAAGAGCCTAGATTTTATTTTCTTTCTGGCTTACCAGCAACACATGCAGTATAACGTCTGGAATAACAATGCTAAGCTAGTCACTCCGTTCAGTTTTGATTTAGGATGATTTTTCCTTCTACTACCACAAAAGAGTTGTATGGCATAGATATTTCAACTTCAGTGCTTGTAAACTAGTTTCTAAACTAGTTTCATATTTGATGTATATTTGATGTATTCTATTACAGTATTTACAGAAGGTCATGTTGCATGGTGGATTGTGTTTTGGTTTATGTCATGGTTTTGCAGCTGTATAAAAGTGAATGAAGGGCATATAACAAATAGTTGGAAATTAATACTCTAAAACAAATCACTCATTAAACCAGAGGACTGAGTTATTTAATATATAGTAAGTCAGCAGTATAGGTGAGTGACGTCTTCATAGAAACCTAGGAAATTTCTAATCTTTGACCAGCTGTTAGTACTTTCACTTGTTAAATTTCAGTGTGCAGAGTTGGCTTTGCTTTTCAGAGTGTTTGTTCTGTCTCAAATGTTTTCTTTTGGAAGTTCTGTAATGAATACAGTGGGGAATTTTGCATGGGTTTTAATTTTTGTCCTTTAGATGAGATATTATTGATACTAATACTGCTGAAATACTTTGTCATGGTAGTGGTGTCTTAACTAATGGTGAAAGAAACTTTCATTACTCTTACTGGATGAAATTACGGAACAGCCACATTGCTTGGACATGTTCCATTTCCCCATGTTATCTTATGGCAAGCCATTACTACAGACAGTTTTAAAAGAAAATGTCTGTGATGACATATATTCTAAGAGCCCCTCTGGAACTCCAGTAACATTGAGACAGATGCTGTTTCTGGTTATAAAAGAGAGAAGCATTACAATATGCACAAATGGAGTGCAATATATAATAGTTGGAAAAGAGAAAGGACTTACAATAGTAAAAATATCCATTTATATATATATATACATGCATACAAACACACACACACACACACATATGCATCCTGTGTGTTTAAGCATGTACCCACAAGAACTTGATAGCACCAACTCATTTTCATATAAAAAATCTTCCAATCCTTAGTAGTCCCTCTTAGTCCTTCTTCTGGTATTAACTAGTTGAGGGTTTTTCTGGTGGAAGTATGTGAACTGGGTCTGCACAGTAGTTGTGGAAGTACATGGCCAAGTATTAGTGGGAAAGTCATGGTCATTTTTCCCATTAGTAATCAGTGATAAGACTGGTATAAGTGATAAGGTGAAGGAAGCCAGGAGGATGATTCAGCAAATATAAAGGAATGTTTCTCACACAGGGCAGAAGTGGGGTGAGTAGGTATTACGAGGAAGAGGGACTTGAATTTGATGGAAGGGAACAAGAGAGTGCTGAAATGGCAGAACCCAGGGACATGGCATTCAAAGTTGGAACGAATTGAAAGAAGAGGATAAATAGTCAAGACGTAAGCAAAAAGTCCTAGCTGGGACCTTCCTACCTATGCAAACATAGAAAGAAGGTTGGGCTATTCTGGAGGTAGAAGTTATTATGGAGGAAGAAGACAGCTTGGTATACTCACTATGTGGTAAAAGAGCTGAGCCAGAATTAAAAAATGTCAGTTCACAGTCTCAGTGGCTTAGGGTAGCAAGGGCAATCGGGGGTACCACACTGGTAAAAACACAGTATTAACTGAGTGTCACAAAATCTGCTTTGAAAAAGGCCTATATTGGAAGCTGTGTTCCTTCAGGCCTTGATAAAAACCCCTGAGAGAAATGTCAGCTAGATACTTTAAGTAACAGAAATGAAAATAAGGTTGGGAATGCCAGTTTATGTACTGAGAACGATGTAGGCTTTTATGATCCTGTTGTATCTATGCTCTTGTTTATTATTCCCCTGCATTATTTTTTCTGAAATGTCACTATAAACACAACCATAACAACTCTTCTGGCTATAGGAGGCTATTTGGGATATTTGACTCAGGAGTATCTATAGTTACTCAGAGTAAGCTACTTGATAGTCAAATCTTTTTGAGAACAGAAAATTGTATGAGTATTGTATTAATGGTATGGAAACATGAAGATGGTATTTCTGTGTAACAGGAGCTGAATTGAAATGGCTTCCCCTGCTCTGTGCACTATAGCTCTTCAGATAGACACTTTTGCTGTTCTAGGCTCACTAGCAATTAAATCATGGTAAATTAAACAGTGCCAGAGAACATTTCTTGGCAGTGAGATTTGGTCTTTTGTGCTATTACACATTTAAAGTACTCCCCATCAAGTCTGTGATCCGGGTCAACTAGCATTTCCCTCCCAGGTCCTCAGGTACCTTAGGCAGGAATGTTCCCAACAGGACTACCCTGCTTTGAGGGCTCTCACTCTTCAACTGTGTGGTGCAGTCATTCCAGTTGCATTGCCAGAGGATGGTCCTGGGGACATGTCACTATTACTGCAGATGCAGCATGGCTGGAGTAATCTAATCAGTTCTAGTACACATCTCCATTTATTTTGATGCACTGGCACTCCTTTTAAATTAAGAGCAGCTTAAATGTATGGATGATATACCAGTGATAATTCCAGGCCATTTGTTCATCTGAGCAGGTGTTTGACTCATTAAGCCCTCAGTGCACGTATTCACTATAATGCACACAGATGGGTGTGGTCAGTACCCAGCAATTAAGCTAACACAGAATTAAATGAAGCTGCACTTGACTGTTGTGTACCTGCAGAGATAAGAGATAGTCCAAAGTACATCTTTAGTGTCCTATTTTTAATATTTTATTTCCATAAAGTGCCTAGAAGTATTTTATTTAGGAGACCTGGTACCTTTTCTTAGGAAAAATGAACATCCAGCACTGTTATAATAAAGCTGAGTATAATGTACATCTTAAATGTGCTCTGCGCGTGTCAAGTTGCTAAACTCTGTGCTTAAAGCTGCTGTGAGGAAGGGCAGTATTTCTGAGGAGTATTTCTAGATGGAGGTATCAAAGCTGAGAAGTCCAAAAGGATTTAAAATAGGAGTAGTGAAGTTAAAGCCATTAGTCCTGACACTGAACCCACCAGAAAAGTAACCTTCTTTCACTTGGCAGTCCCAATCCAGAACTTCTTCCCCAGATATGCAGCTTTACAGCCTAGAGTATGACAATGTTTGTGCAGAGAGCTCTAATAAAGGTGGTTGGAGATGGTATGAGTGCAGGAGCAAGTGTCTCTTTTTCACTGCAGAATTTTGCTTGGTTTTTTTTCCTCCCTCTATCACATGTATGATCCATTTTCAGGACCTGATAAATGCAGCAGCAGATTTTCTAGTATCCATCAGTGGCAATGCAACAAAGCTGATTATTGATTACTAAGACTGTACTTCAGATTGCGAGCTGTACAGTTTTGAAGTAATATGTGTTTATGTAAATCTTAGTGAAATAAGCATTCTGAAAAGATTAAACAAAAGCTATACAACTTGAATTTTTATATTGGAAATAGATTTTCTTCAAGAGTTTTCACAGGTTCTTGCCCTGGCAAAAATTTCCATCTTGGTCTTGCCAAAGATGTATAATCTCTTATTTCAGGTACAATGCCGGTGAGATCCTCAACAAAGTGCAGTTAATGTTAAGGAAAGATTGACACAGGGATAGATGGAGGGGCATTTTTTTTAAAGCTATGTAAGGCTTGTTCTGTGGATTTTTTTTTTTTTTATATCAGGCAATCCTGTTAGCCCTGGGAAGAGCTAATTCTCTCCAGAGCACCTGCACGTTATGCAGCTGCTTCAGTGATTTCAGGGTGCTGCTTACTCATCCAAAGGCCTTGTGCATTCAGAGGGAGAATAAGGACTATGGTCATTTCATCCAGGGTATGTGCCAATTATTGCAAGCAATGCTGGTGGGCACATTTCTATTGCTAACTGAGTCCACTGACTTTTTCCACCTTGGCAATGAACAGAAGGTCACCAGTTGCAGATCCATCCATCTGTCCATCCTTGGATGGAGGAGGAGAGTGTTTGAAACAGAAATAACAGAGCTTAAAGAGGAAGAAGAAAAGGTCGAAGGGTTATAAACATACTCAAGTGTGCCTGGGCCAAACCTGATCCTCAGAAGCACCTGGAATTTGTGCTGCAGGCAGGGGGATGGGGAGGTGCTACTGAAAATAGAATGCGTCCCCTGTGTTTGAGATGACCAAACATTTTCCTCTTGAGCTTTTGCCCTGGCAGACTACAGGAGGCCTGTCAAGGAGGCCCTGGCTGAAGTTGCCCTCCAGAATTCCTGATGTTTGTTCAGGAAAGTTTCTGACATACTTCAAGGTCTTCCATTTTTTAGGCTTTGGCCGTCTCATGGCTGCTGAGGAAGGGAAAAGTTTTGCAATCATTTGTGTCTAGGCAGGTGTGCCTGTTCTCTTGAAACTGCTTGGCTATGGAGATTATTTATACATCTTTAAATGGTGGAACCTGAATTTCTTTCTTACAATACCAGTCCACCAGAAGATGCTCGTGTATGAGAGCTAAGTTTATGGCAAGTTTTCTCCTTCTTGTTTCCCTCTGCAAAGTGTATAAATTTCTTTAACTGACACTTAGAGATACACAACACTCTCAGTCCTAGAAGTCATTATTTTTAAGATTTTGGGTATGTTCTCCAGGCATATCATTTGTTTTGAACACGCAGTGAGATTTACCATGGCATTGTCTTCTATGGAGTACAACATGGCTTAGAGAACAGTCTTAGATAAGATTTTAAGGATCAAATTTCATCATTTATGGGCTTTTTACTGAGGACCTTACTGAGTGGTCCTTCCCTTAGGAACTTAGCCTATAGAAGAGGAAGGACCCTTCTGTTTATTAAGCCTAGGCCCCCACTTTAATGTGCAACTGTGTCACATACCATGCCCAAAATTTAATCAAATAGTGTCTTAACTTTGCTTCTCATGCAAATGGCACTGAGTGTAGTTGGAACACACAGGAATATAGGAAAGATCTGAGCCTCAATTTTTCCGTGAGTGTTTAACATAACAAAAGCAAACTGGTTGAGTAAGCTGATGGAGAACCATGTGTTTAGTTAAGAGAAGGGAGACAAAGAGCAAAGTCTTCCAGCACATGGCGTGATTCTGTACCATTCAGCAGAATAGCTCCAGTTTGGTGAAAACAGAGTACCTCCTACTTTACAGAGTCTAAAACTGCTTTTAAAAGGGAATTCTTATAATAAACACTTGCATTGCAACAAGAACGACTCTTTTCTTATAGAAGAGGTGTAAGGGACATTGTTTGAAAATGTATCTTCAAAATTAAAGTTTATATTCCACTGGGGAAGGCAGCAAATTTTTTTCTGACAGGCATTTCACTGAAAAGTGTGAAATAGGAGTTTCTGATGCAGATAGATGAGTCTTTGAAGCAATACATGAATGTACAGAGCAATGAAATTGAACTTTGGGAAGCTCAGGTAGGGGGATTTTTTAGTTAGATCACATTACTTTCACATGTTATTTTTTGTTGAATATTACATGTTGAGATATAGGAACCAGTTCCCACTGAATGATACTGATAACATACAAAACCAGAGACATTCTGAAAGTGCCTTGTGTGCTCATATTAGCAAAATAAAGTATTTGCTGAGCCTGTATTGTTAAATTTAATGAGCCATTATTGGAAGCAATGACAGCGAATTTGAGAAGTTTCTCAGCTCGCTGGCTTAGCTCTGTATTTGTGTGCCCCTAGAAATTATAAACCAGATTCTCCTTTGCAGTAAGGTCACTGGCTTTTGCTATGTGGGAGTTCCCAACTAGCACAGGTATCTCTGCAAGACACAGCATTGTGCCATTTTTTGAACAAGGTTGGTGCTTATTAGCCTGGCCAAAGAGTTTTACTTCCAGCTCTAAGCTAGCTCCCCACACAATAGCTAAGATAAACCTGCATTGCACTGCCTTGTGCTACATATACATCAAGCAAAGTTGCACTGAACTAAAATCATGTTTTAAAAATCCATTTCCTGTTAAGGCCTATATTGGCTTATTTAGTTCAGTCTAAGTTGTCTTCTCTCACTTCAGGATACATCTCTTGCTGAGGCAAGCTAAGGCAATATAAAGTGGTTTTAAAGCTACATACACACACAGTGTTAAGGTTTGTGGTGGTTTACCTAAAGTGTTTTTTAAACCAATTTCGTTAAATGGGTACAGTCTTTGTGTTTTGACAGGCAGAGAGATCCTGGTGCTTTGAAATCAGCTGGACCTTTGCCAGCGTAGTCAGGATTATTTGTAAGATCTTTATGCTGTGCCAATGCTGGGAAATGCCATATAGAGAAAAGAAATTACAGTCTCAAAAGCCTGTCTGTAAACCGAAAGCAGGATTGAACGAACATCATCAACAAGCAACTTGTGTCTTTACAGTAATTAAAATCTGTAATAAAATAGTGGGCTCATTTCAAAATTCACAAAACCATTGAACTCCTCCAAGCACTGATTCCCTGTGAGTGTCTGATAAAAACAATTCAAACTCCTAAAACAGATTTAAAAAACCTAAACCCCAAACGTCATGAAAATAAAAACAATCAAACTTTATGGAAAAAAAAACCCAAACAAAATAAGCCATCTGCCAGTAAATCATTGATCTAGACATGGATAAACCACGGGGCAAGAATAAAATATTCGTAGTAATTAGTGGTGTAGACAGAATAGAAACCTGTTCTTTGCACTTGCTGTTGTTATGGTGATTCTTCCTCCAAACACTCTCTCCTCCCCCCAAATGACATTGGCTCTCTCCATGGCTTTCCATCTGGCTCTTGCTTTCTTGTTTATCCCAATGAAATTAGCTTGACTGCTCATTTGTCACCTTGGAGGTGTAGTCACTGTGAACATGTGCGGTGCAAGAGAGCAGGACAAGCAGATGGTACTTGAGAATAGATAAACAGACAGATGCATTAAAGAGACAGCAAAATTGTTGGTATGAAATAGTGTCTGGAAGATGATTAATTGGGTTTGTGCTTGGTGAGGCATGGCCAACTCCTGCATGCAAAGAAGTGTCATTCCCTCATTCTTGTTTTCTTTTAGGTTTCTGGCACATGCTGAGGGCTCTCCGAATTGCTGAAGCTCATGGATAAGAAGAATCAGGGATACCACGTTTCAGATAGTATGCTGAGGTTTCATGTGAATTGCTGGAAAACGTGACACATTTTCCTGGCTGCTTTGCCTTAACAAAATGAAAAACACAGCTCCACAAATCTGCACAGATCACTTCTGTTATTAATGTCTGCTCTTTGTCCTAGAAATAGCTCAACTCAGTGTGCTATTTATGATTTTTGTGGTATCTTATTTATGTGTAATGAGTATGTGTATAGGAAAAATTATAATTTCATTGTACATTCATTTAACTGCATTAAATGCAGAGTTGGTCTGGATTTATGTCAAGGATCAAATCTCTTGTCCAGAAAGAAATTATGAGAGTTATCCTAGAAAACCTGTGAGGAATTAGAGGGCACAAGCAGAGGCACAGCATAGATGCTGACAGAACAGAGAAGTAAGAGTCATCTATGAAAATGTGACCTAGTTGGCCCTATCCACTAGGCCAAAACCAATTATTTGGCCAAATGAGATTTTTAAAGATAAGGAATATGGCATGTTTATGTGTGTGACATAGGAAAAGTACCTATTAAAAAAAGGATATTGAGGCAAAAGCAGAATAATATTTACTTTCAGAAATTAGCACTACATTTGTATTAGTTACCGAGGTCAAATTTCTCTTTCCTGAAACATGAATGGAGTGGAGTTGGATACTAAGATCCCACTGCTGACAAACTTTACTCCATGGAGATCTTATAGCAAGATTGCCAAGTTGCAACTATCTAGACTTGTATACAAAGAGTCACACACACATACACATAGCCTGGATTATTGAAAAGGCAACTTTTTAAAGAGACTGATGGTGGCAAAGGAGCCCATTTCCAGTCCCTGCGCACTGTCAGGAGGGAGGGATGGGTTGGAGCTGGGGTGGGGGACAGATGGAGAGGAAAGCAAAGAGGAGGCAGCAAGGTTGGGTACAGCACACAGATGCGGTGAGCCCATGTCTATGCATCTCGCATAAGGAGCACAATGAGAATGGGGAAGGGAAGGGAAGGGAAGGGGGAAGAGAAGGAAGCTTGAAAAGGGCCGAGAAGGAAGTGGATTGAGACTACCATGGGTACTGGTGAGAAGGAAGATGGTTTGTAGGACTTCCTAAACTACTGGAGAGAAGGCAGGAGTGGGGACCAGTTTGGAGAAGACAGCTTTTTTTGGACAGACTCACAGGATGTGTAGCGATGGAGCTGGACTGCAAAGGGAGCAAGTGCTTTATCTATCACTCAGCTGGCAAAGCAGGGATGTCTTTGCCCCAGGCATGTGTTTTGGCACCATCACTGTGAGGTCCTCCAGCAGGAGGCTTAGGCCCGTGACAAGGTAACACCAGCTTTTGGAGGGAGAGGGGGAGAAGAAAAATCCCTACCCCTTGTGCTGTATTAACCCTCCTAACTCAGGTGCTGCCTTCCCTCTTACCCCGTTGTAATGGGTTTGTGTGGCGCGGGTTTTTTTTTTGTAGCGGGGGAGGGGGCTGTGGAGGTGGCTCCTGTGAGAAGCTGCTAGAAGCTTCCCCGGCTCCAAGTCAGACCCGCCTCTGGGAAGGCCGACCCCATTAGTGGCGGTGGTAGCGCCTCTGGGAGAACAGATTTAAGAAGGGGAACCG
>VYZV01041126.1:242161-265620 GCA_013401275.1 Pandion haliaetus | reverse complement strand
AGGTCAGTGAAGAAGGAGGGGGAGGAGGTGCTCCAGGCACCAGAGCAGAGATTCTCCTGCAGCCTGTGATGAAGACCATGGTGAGGCAGGCTGTCCCCCTGCAGGCCATGGAGGTCCATGGTGGAGCAGATATCCACCTGCAGCCCGGGGAGGACCCCATGCCAGAGCAGGTGGATGCCCGAAGGAGGTTCTGACCCTCTGGGAAGCCTGCACCGGAGCAGGCTCCTGGCAGGACCTGTGGCCCCGTGGAGAGAGGAGCCCACACTGGAGCAGGTTTTCTGGCAGGACTTGTGACCCCACGGGGGATCCATGCTGGAGCAGTCTATGCCTGAAGGACTGCAGCCCGTGGAAGGGACCCACACTGGAGCAGTTCATGAAGAACTGCAGCCCTTGGGAAGGACTCACATTGGCGAATTTTGTGGAGGACTGTCTCCTGTGGGAGGGACCCCACGCTGGAGCAGGGGATACCTGTGAGGAGTCCTCCCCCTGAGGAAGAAGGAGCGGCAGAGACAACGTGTGATGAACTGACCGTAACCCCCATTCCCTGTCCCCCTGTGTTGCTGTGGGGAGGAGGGGGAGAAAATTGGGGGTAAAGTTAAGCCCAGGGAGGAGGGAGTAGTGGAGGAAGGTGTTTTAAGATTCGGTTTTATTTCTCATTACCCTGCTCTGGTTTGATTGGCAATAAATTAAGTTAATTTTCCCTAAGCCGAGTCTGTTTTGCCCGTGACGGTAATTGGTTAAGTGATCTCTCCCTGTCCTTATCTCAACCCATGAGCCTTTTGTTCTATTTTCTCTCCCCTGTCCAGCTGAGGAGGGGAGTGGTAGAGTGGCTTTGGTGGGCACTTGGCATCCAGCCAGGGTCAACCCACCACAACAGTAATGAGCAGTGCTCTAAAACCGTGACCTTTCTGCCCTCCTCATCCTTCAAGGCAGAATGCAGGCTCCTGTTGTTGATGCTAAAGGAGAATGTGGTTACAATGGCATAGCTGCTCAGTCATAACCATATCGGAATTATTTAGAAAGGTTTGTCTTTTAAAATTAAGGTTGCTCCCTGACTTTGAAACCTGACCTTATTCAGAATGTGTGAAGGAATCATTTGATGCTCTGGTATTGCTACAGCAAACTTTCCTCATTTCCTAGAATAGCACTAGATTTCCAGGAACAGTTTTGCCACCATTTCCCTCTAGAGGTATCCAGTGCCCAGACGGTTGAGTCTGGAGTGGTTTCACAGTCTTTAGCAGACAACAGGCACTACATGTATCCTCCTTTTCCATGCCAGGCCCCAGTGAGGTAAGTAAGGATGGGACTGAGGAGAAAGAGTGCACTGCAGGTGCTGGGGTCTCTTTCAGCACCACAGTAAAACCCTGTCCCAGCTGCTTTGCTATACCGGTTCTCATCACAAAAGAATATATGCACAGACAAGTTGGGCACAGACAAGCAGGCACAGATCAAAACTTGGTGCCATCCATAGAGCTAAATGTTATATTAAACACAACTGACCTTTTTCTTTTCTTCCTCTTTTTTGTTTTAAACCCAGGCCTAGTCCCACCCTCTGTGCAGGAAGCATAAGGAAACAGATTGAGGTGGTACTAGATTTCATTTTCCCAATCTGCAACACCATACTCGCTATACAAACAGCTCCACACAATGTCCCCACTGCTTGCCAAGCTGGCCTTTAATTGTGCTGGGCAATGGCAGGAGGCCAGCACTACCTTTGAGACTGATGTCACCGCCAGTCTGTGACATGCCCGCCAGCACCACATTTTCATAAGGATCCATGCTCTTCATTCAACACTGAGACCAGTTCTTATTTGCGTTAAAATCCCTATATATGGCAGCGTGCCACCTGCAACTCCCAGGAAATCCCCAAAGATGCTGGCTTGAACTGAAAGGTGTTTTCCACAGTAGCAGTTAAGGCACATGCACATTTCACACTCCCAGCTTGGAAATCAGCTGAAACGTGGCATTTGTGTTTCTGTTGTTTTGTGCTGACATTCTTGGAAAAAGCAGGACACATAAATGCAGGCTGATCCGTGAATATGCCCACTCCAGCTGCCCTGCTCATTTTGCTCTGCTCTCCCTTGTGTGCCAACCGCACAGTGCAGCACCCTGGTGGGGAAGCAGGTCCACCTCTGGGCTCTGGGAAGCTACGAGCAAGGCAGCAGCGGAAAGCCCATGGCCAGGATCATTGCAGCTGGAGCTGTTCTCTTCATGGAGGGTGCCCAAGAGCACCCAGAGCTGCTCTCGTTTGGGCAGTTTCACCTTGACCAGGAGGGTGCAACCTAGAGGAATCCAGTTCAGGACTACAGTCCCCTTACAGTGGCTGGAGGTGATGCCCATGGCCATAATGCCTTGTCTCCTCTTGCTGGTGAAGCTTTAGGCAGCATAAAACGTGGCTCAGTAACTTTCTTAAGGCACTTATCAACTAAAATGCTTGGCAATACTAAGATCTGCTCCTTAACACCAGAGGGATGGTCTTCTCCTACAGGCTCACCTTCCCTCGCCTGATGGCCCCTTCTTGTTTCATGGAAAAATGCATAGGATCTGGAAACTTTTATTAAACCTTGCCATTGATCTGCTGTTAGTGAAAAGGCAGCCTAGTGAACTCAACGCAGCCTAGGAAGAAGCAGGACTGGGGTGTATTCCAAGCCCTGCTGCACCTCATTAAATAAATCATTTAACTTCTAAATGCCTCAGTTTCCCAGCTGGCAAAGCAGCAACCATCACAGGAGAGAAAGCAAGCTGCCATATGTTCCCAAGAAGCAAATGGCTGTGTAAGCATTGTCTAGGCTCATATAGGATCTGAACAGGGAAAACAGTATCAAAATTCAGACAGGTACTTAGGAAAGTGGCTGAAAGTCAGACACAGTCCTGCCAGGTGCTGGTGGCTTGCATCCTTCATCTTGGCTCCTGGAAATTGGATGAGCAGTTGTAGTTTCTTGTGTTAGCTGTCACTTACTCTTGCTGTGATGCTGCCTGACTCCTCCTGCTCAAACCTGCTGGAGTCTCTGGAACAGTAACTTTTCTACTGTCAGATTTCCCATCCAAGTTAAAAAAATATAAATACATCTTCACAGAAAACACACACCTCTAGAAAAATGGGCAAGAGCACTCCTGTCCTCAGTCACAGGACACAGCCAACTAAAGGGCATCCAGCCTGCATTGTGAAAATAACTAGAAGTGGATCTTTTCTTGCCTAGCACTGCTACTGCATTAATGTATTTCCTGAGTGGCTATGGATTTTCCCTATTCAAAGAGGCCAAGTTCCAAGAAACTCCTTGTAAATCTGTTTCTCTCACTGCCAGAAACAGAGACACAAAGAAATTCCTTTCTCCTGCCTCTACTTGCTCAAATTTAATTAGCACCACAATTTCTTCCTGTACTAAGGAAATAGCTGCTGCTTCTGCACATCACTCCAGCACAACAGAATTGCACAGAGATTCTGTCGCTAATATAAAAACAAGTTCCCAGTAAAATACAGTGCTGTAATATAGAGAAAACTTCTTTAAACTGTCTGAAGAAATCCTGGTATATCATTACTGGCCAAGCTCTTTTGCTCTACGTTAGCCGGCACTGTATGTAGCAGCTATAGCTAAAACTCACTTGAGACTCCAATATTTCCATAACCCCCCAGTCACACCAGTCACCAGGAGTGTCTGGTAAATTATGCTGCTAGAGACGACGTGCTGCAGCAGTGTTATGGCGAGAGCAAACACCTTCCCAGCACAACCGTGCTTTGTCCAGAAGGGTGAGGTGTGTTTGGGCAGCAACTTTTGGGGCTCTTTTAGCCCCAGCCTCCCCATTCCCACAGCACAAGCCTCAGCACTCTCTGCCCTAGGTATGAGGCACCTTTGCTTTCATCTTGTCCTCTCTAACAAACTTATATGGACATGTGTGTGCTTGTGTAATTAGGTATTTTTTGTGTGTATATGTAATAAAAACCGTCTCCACTGCACACGGCTCTTTCCTGAGGGAGAGGACGAGCAAATAAATTACGGGACAGATGTTAGTCATGCTGCTTGTTAAACCATGGGGTGGTAGCATTCAAATACTGAAGTGGTAAGTGTGGCAGGACTGAATAGAAGAGAGAAAATTATTTTTAATAATTTCTGTGTCTGTTTCGTATAACAACTTTTTCAGAGGGGGGAACACACAAAGTCTCTTTGATTTCATTTGGGATATAATGTTTCATTTCCATTTCTCCTTCAGAAAATACTGGGTTAACTGAGGGCAGCCTTACCTCAAGTGATACCTCCCTGTGCAATGCATTTGTTCCAATCAGGTTGCCCTTGGGCTTTCCAAAATATCCCAGTGAACACTAGTGCCATTTTAATCTTATTTTTATCTTGCTGCTAAAACCAATTGCCAGCAAATTCTATCAATAAACTAAACTCTGGTTAACTTGGTTTAAACTGAGATCCATGCCCGCTTCCTCTGCTTTCTAATCCAGTGTAAAGCATCAGGAGATCTAATTGCTGTTCCTTACGGCTTTTGAATATACCGCTGAGAATCTAAGTGTCTCAGAGAAGGTTTTGCAAAACATATGCTCTGTTAATGCAATGCATGGCTGTTTTTAACAGCCATTGTGCCATAGCTCTACCGTATTTGACAGATGTTTTACATTTTTACAATCCGGTGGCATGCTATAAACCACTCCTTCAGTGGGGAAGGATTTGCATGCTGTTTGATGTATGTGCCAGCTCGTGGCCTGCTGCTCCCTAAAGCGAAGGCTTATTTGCATAAAACATGCATCAGAAGGAGGTTTACGTACATGGTAGAATGCTCAGATGCCTGCTGGGAAAAGGAAATGTGCTGTGATGGAGGTTGAAAGCCAATGCACGCATCTTTTGATAGTGCCTGTATGCTTCTGATCTGATCACACTGATATGGAAAAGAAATCAAAATTTATCTGTGTAAATGAGTTAGAAAGAAAAGTGACAACAACAAAACCAGCCACGGCTTACATGCTATTCCCCAGACATTTCTTCAGTCACCATCTTGCCTAGACCTGCATTAACACAGAAAAAAATGCTAGACTTTAATCACAAAGACTTCCTAAGTAGATTAAAGGCCAATTTTCACTGTCCATTTAACTTATCTTTAAAGCTCTGTATTGTATTTATCTTCTTAATCTGAGCTGAGCTTTTATACACAAATACTGTTTAAAACAGCAGAGCAAATACTATGTGGTAATACATCAGTGATGCTGATATGGGATAGAAAACAATGCTAAGAAGTTTGGAAAAGTCTGGCTGGTTGGCTTCAGTCCTGGTCTGAAGCACATCTCCTCTGCCTTCTTTTGGAAAAGGCCATTTTATAGACCATGCAAGGTGTCTGTTTTTACCCCTCTTTATATACATATACATAACTAGATGTAAAAAGATAAAATAGACTTTCTCTTTTAAAGATAGACAGACAGACAGATAGATAGATGCATCTTTATCTGTCTTTCTTTAGGAGACTGTTTTGAATATATACATTTAATCAAGTTATCTTCTGTGACTATATCACCTGTTTATAAGTGATTGCTCTTTAGCTGATGTACTTTTAGAAAGGTTTAATGCCCAACGTGCTGCCTGATGTGTTTTATTTCTGCACAATATCCATGGAGGTGCTACCTCCAGGCAGCTGGCAATGAACTTTCTGCATGTAATCCATTATTTTCTGTTTAAATGATTGTTTCTAGGCTGTAATTACTATGTCTGCGCTGCAATATGCACCAAGCCTAATCAGTTCATCTGTCAGCATTGTCTGCTACTCTGACAAGAGACTAAAATCATTGCAGGCCTGACCTAATAGAAGTCAAGGTTAAAAATGTCTCACTGCTTCTTCAGATTGGTCATTCTCTGCTGTAAGACTGATGGAGACTTCAGAAAAGTGTGTATGGATTTTTAAACTAGATTTTACTGAGTGACCTGACTCCCACAGAAAGAAGTATTTCCACATATCCAATCCCTTCTGGTATGTAGGTCATGGTAAATTTAGTTAACTTGCTAAGTAGCTCAAATGATAATTTAATTTTGGTGTAGGGTGGTGGGTTTTTTTTTTCCATTCAGGTCAGGAATGGCCTCAGGTAACAGTGGGCTAGTATCTTACTCTGTTCCCAATCCTAGCTTCATTGGGTTTTGGAGTTGCCTCTGCCTAACCTGAAGAACCAGTACTGGAGGGATCTTCTGCGCTGGTGTTGGGGTGATTTCAGGGTAACTCACTCCAGTGGGAGAAACCAGAAACCCTGGTAGTGGGACTGGCTAAATAAGCCAGTTCTGGATCTGGGAGCTGGTGGTGGCTGAGCAGTGCTTGTGGGACAGGGTCAGCAGCGAACAGAGGTTCTCCTGGTTCTTCAGGAAGAACTGATGTGAATTAGGAGGGCTGCTGGTCTCCTAACATAGACCTGCTGACCAGGAGCTCAGGCAGATTCTTCTAAGTGGGGGAATGTTTCTACTAAATTATTTAGCTCTGTGCTAGGGAGATGCACTAATTATTTGCTGAGTAAAAGTAACCCACATACATGAGGAGGTGTTATACCATAGTGCTGCAGTTTCTGAATAAGTAATTTTGCTTCTGTTCTTGATGTGAAAAGGGTTGTATAATTTGAGGAATAGTGTCCCACCATTTCTCCTCCATTGGGTGTCACTGCGTTCTTCAGGACGTTACTGCTTGGCAGGTCAGTCTGTCCTGCTGAAAACTCAAGGGCTTGTTGGACAAATGCAGCACAGAACAGCTCCATCAGCTCGGGGCTTCCCTGTCAGTCAAACGTGGACTGATTTTGAGAGACACTATCAGTGTTATAGATGGGCAAGGTCTGTAACCTCGTGTGGCCTCCCATGCAGTAGCACAACTCAAGGTTTGCTACAGCCAAGCCACAGGTCCAGGGTTTCTCCCTGGGAAATCAGAATCAGGCCCATTATTTACCAAACACAGTTCAGGGTGCTGGTTTCCAGGGGCTAATTCTGTCTTTACTGACTTCTTATTGCTGTTTTCCTCCAAACTATTTCATGCTCCTACTACTTTATAAAAAAAATACATTTAATATGCTTTTTTAAATATGACTACACATCAATTCCTATTTGTAGAACATTCAAGATGCTTGTATGATATATTTAACTTGCATTTTATGTGCGCATAGTGAAGCTGTGGTGTTGTCAGAGGCATCACAGACTGAGGGGAACACAGATTATTTGTGAAGCGAAGGCTTTGATTTTTGTCTAAGATGTGATTTCCATGACAAACCACAGTGACATTGTACTAAGAAAATACCCTCTCAAAAGTCTTTGGTTTTGTCATGGAAATAGCTGTGACAAAATCATGGCCTTTATTGTTCTTCCTCTCATTCATATATGCAAAGTGGATTTTTTTTCTGTCCTGCCAATGCCAAGGAACAACACAATACATGTCTCCTCTCAGACAACATCAGGAATCAAGGCTGTATTTTAAAGACAATCATGCAGAAGCTGTAGTCAGAGACTTATGATAGAAGTTCTTAAAGTGTCTAAGTTACTTAAGTCTCTTCCCTGGGCAGAAAATCAATGAGATTTTTGTTCTTAATTGCTAAGCACTTAACATTGCAATTCGTAATAGCTAAAATACATGGACTGCTCCTCTCCTATATGAAGTGGGGTATTTTTCAACACCCCAAAATTTTGTCCCATTGCCTGTTACTGCAGGGCTTAGTATTTTGGAGCCAAGTTGGTTCCAACCAACTCAGTGAGAAAGCAGTGCCTGCTGAGCAATGCCTGTGGCTCATCAGCCTGTCCCCTTACGCTCAGCTCTCTCTTCTGCAGCCTAATCCAGAGGGATCATGGCAGGGGAGAGAAGCAAGAAGATGAGGAGAGTACCTGGGTCCATGACATTTTTCTGTGTAAACCTATTCTAAATCTTACTGTAGGCATTAAAAAATCCAATTAAGGTATAAAAAATATATATATTTAGGGATGGAAAAGGACAAAACAAAATTTGCTGTTGTTGGCATTTAATAGGATTCACATTGCATAGCCTAGCCGCACTCTTCCCTTTTAGTGCAGTATCCGCTTACATTGCTCAGCCAGGCTTGTTGCCATCAAGAGACATATAAAACTCAATATCCAAACTACCTTCTTTTTCTCATTCAGATATCCATCTACTTGCAGCTGCCAAGTACACTGGCTTTTAAATTTTTTTTCTATGACCTTCTCTCCTCAGATCTCATCACCCTGGGCAAGACTAACCCAGGTAAGTGGGTGCCCTCTCCCCAACAGGGGAGCATTTCTGCCACCCACCTTTTGACCTCCTGCAGCTCTAACCTGCAACTGATGGCTGTCAAACCAGTGACGTCTGAGGAGCCTTTCTTCAGGCCAGCTCCAGGACAAGAGGCTGCATTGGCTTTGCTAAGCAGCCAGTTGAGCCGTCCCTCACCTGAAAAATCCTGCCCAGACCACGAAGTCCTCTCAGGATTTCTCACATTTTTTTCAGAGGATGCCGAGATTTGCCTCCAGAAGGTGTTTGTACACCAAAAAAAGAATTAATAACGAAAGGAGAAGTCCTAAATCTGCTCTGCTAGAAAAAAAAAAAAAGGTGCTTTTCAACAACAGATGCTAGTTTTTTATCCTGGACACATCTATAGCAGGGCAGTAATCTCTCTCACCCAAACCTGAAGGCAGAATGTCTCATATTCTGGCAAGATGGATAAGAAGATGATAAACAGGGAAGGGAAGCAGATTTTGCTTAAAGCCATGGAGCCTCTCCAGAAAGCAGGCTGGGCTATATGGAGACTGAAGACATTAGCTGTCATTTCATATGAAAATTATATGTACTCAGCAGCTTAATAATACTCTAGCAGGTTGCAGTGATTTACATAAAAGTCAAAAGAGGGGAACAAGGAGCAAGCAAGAGATGTGGTACCACCAAAGAGAGCATGGGGGAGCTTGATGCCTCCAGGTACTCAGGGAAGGAAGTGTGTGTGGTAGGGAAAATGCGTGCCTTGGGGTACCCTAAATGCACGGAGACTTCCTCTGCGCAGAGAGGGATGTCAGGGGAAGAGTGGGGTGGGAAAGGATGGTCCAAGCCCAGTCCTTGTCCAGGCACTGAGGCACAACACAGATGCGTTGCCATGTTGTCCTGTTTTGGGTCTTTCCCTGGGGACTTGGGTATGTGAGTTAAGAGGCTGAACACCGTTACCAGTGGTATGTACCCATGGCTGCCTGGTCTGCCTGGTGTGTAAAGGGGAGAGCAGCGTGTCGGGGGGCAGCTGACTGTGGAGAGGCATGAGGTAAAGCAGGAGGAAGGGGTGACTTTTCCCCTTCATGGTGCCCACGTGGACACTGCAGTGTTGTGGCAGGAGGGACACCCCAACACCCTGGGGTGCTGCAGTCCCCCCCCCCCCCCCAAAGCTGGCTGGAGTGGGAGGGATGCCATGGATCGCAGTCCTGCTCCTGATACCTGCTGTGTTGCAGGACCAGGTGACATCCCAAGGCCATTGTCTCGGGCACCACAAACCTCTGGGTGAAATCCGGCTATCTATTTCAGCCTCATCAAGCAAAGCTGTGACAGACGTATTCATGTGCCTTTACACTAATTTGTGTGGCAATCTGTGAGGCTTCTCCTGCCCTGATTATTCATGAGGCAGTAATTCAGATACTGCACAGACACTGAGTGAGCTGCAGACCTTCTAAAAAGGCTTTTCATTTTCTCTTAGGAGCTTTTAAAATAATCTTAGATGGACTACAGACCCGTCATTTATTTTATGATTTATTTAAGTAATTATGAAGCACGCTGGAACAATGCAGGGGTGGGGGGGAATCCCCCAACCCCACCAGCAACAACATTGGAAGATAAAAGCCCAGGTGTTTCCAAAAAGCCCGTAGAAACATGTGATATTTCTCGATGTAACTGTGTTTGGTAATCAGACTAGAAAGGAGCTTATGTTTAATTAATGTGATTCTTTTTAAGATCATCTGCAGAATTCCTATTTGCACTTAACCTTCTCCTCCTTGCTATTGCTTGCTGTCTCGCTTTTGTTTCAGAGATTCGTGCTGTTTCATAAGCACTTTAGCTGTCAAGCCACAAGAAGCTGCTTATCATCACAGACCTTCCTATTTTAGGATGGCCAGCACCTAATTCTGCAGGCTGGTGTATCCTTGATTTGAAAGGCATTTCCTGGTATCAAAGCTACAAATCAATCTGCATCATTAAAAAAAAATACAGCTGTCACAAGAAACAGAACAGCATTTTTACTTGCTGGTAGTCAACACTGCTCATTCTTTTGCAACTTTAACTTATTTCATCTAGGAGAGAGAGCTTTTAAGGAAGCAGCAACCCCTCCCCCTCTCCCTGCAAAGCTGCTCCTGGTAATTGAGATTTTGAAAACAAGCAATTTTTCAGTTGTGGCTTGTCTTCTTCAATAACCATTGTGGCTCTTCTTTGACCTTCTAAACACTTCTTGCACATGCTCCTCCTTCCACTTCCAAACTGAAATTATTGCAATAATTCAGCAAAGTGTTGCAGCAAGATTTTAAAGCAAGTAGGGTGGCCACCATGGACAATTTTAAGCACGCGGCCTTGGGGGAGGTCAACTTAATGCTCACAAAAAATGCTAGCAGTGAGGCTTTGAGAGAGCTGGGAAGACAATTATCGCTCAAATGACTATTGCTGCTCAGGACTGGCACTGGACACCCCTTGTTTTGGCTGGAGCACCAGAATGCCATTACACAACAGTATTTTTCAGTCACTACCTATCTTGGTAAGTGGCAATTTTTGTAATGATGACCCACAGGTGGACATTTTGACACCTGGTTAATAGCCATGATCCTAACTGATATGGAAGAAATCAGACCTCAACTAGCTGTTATTTGGAGCAAGGGAGTTTGTTCTCATTCAACAGCTGAATTAAACTTCCTAGAAAGCTGGCCGTGATGCAGCAGGACAGGATGTGAGGGGCTTATCGCTTGACAGAGCTAACCAGGAAGGCTTCTAGGGATCCCAGATGGTGCACTTCAACAAGCGAGCCTCAGAAAGCCTCGGCAAGGGAAATCGAATGGGAACGAGCCAGTTCAGTGATGGGATAACTAGTCAGAGCAGTTCTGGGGCTCCCAGAGAATGCATGTGGTCAAACAGATGGTCCCAGGCAAAGTAGCTCAAGAGGCTTCCACCTCTTGGAAGTGCACAAATTCTTGGCTGCATTTACTTCTCAGTGTTTGCGACCGGTTTTACAAAAGCCCTGGTTTTAATGGTCTCTGTGTGTAATGCAGAAGAGACATAAGCTTGGATTGGATGACAGGACATGTCATATTTCTGGTATTATGTTTAGCCAGTTGGTTTCCGCTTTCATGAATGACTGAAAGCAATAACCCATACGGCCTCAGAGAGATGAGAAGATGGGTCCCACTATCTGCATAAGCACCTGTTTTGCAGAGTTCAGTGAGGAAATTTAGAAACCTTCCTGTGGCCTGATCCAGTGCTCACAGGGGTCTGTGAAGCACAGCATAATATTTGGCTTTGCCATGATCTATTTCATATGCAGAAGCATTCGTCTTCCCTTACAAATAAAGGAAGAGTTTGGGGGCTTCCCCCCCCCCCCCCCCCAGTTAAATGAACCTGCGAAGTTCCATCATAAAAAACAATCACGAAGCACTCAAGCAGCTTGTAAATACTGAGGGTTTTATTTCCACTTCACATGGTCTCCAACAGACTCTTAAACAAGACCAGTTACAATTTAGTATGCCCAGAGATCTCCACGATTTTCCCTAAACGAAGGAAGTTCTCAGTAAATGCTGTACATAGCCAGCTGAACTGCTAACAATAATTTAAAAACTCTTTTTGTATAGTCAATGCAAGAATACCAACAATAAAAGTACAGTACAGGTAAATTCACAATATTACAGTGAAACAGATTGACTCACATTATGTGATGGTACAGTAGCAGTATTTACATGCACTAAAGTGCGAGGACCCAGAGGCATGCAAGTCAAGTATTGTAGGTGTATTTTACAGCTAACTCCATAAATGGACTTTCTGAGGCATTCTTTTTTTTACACTTTTTCTTGTGTTTACTTGTATTCCCCTCCATCTCAATACAAGTCTAGTGAACTAGCTTAATGGCTTTCTTCACTACTTGAAAGGTATCGCTTCAGACAGTTGAAGCATCTTTAAGAACCTTACTTTTAAAAACCAATAACACTGACATTAAAATAGAATAAAATTAACTTAAGACCCTAGTTTTATATGAAATAAAAAAAACCCAACCCAAAAAGCCCCAAACCAAATTTGAAAACATAACAGTGCAAATATAACCAAAAGGCAGTCCGTATTTGGAGAGAGCGCGAGCATGTATTCAAATTCCCTTAAAACTTAATTTACATTTTATTTTAAATCTTACTTTATATAATTTTTACCCTTTTTTTCTTTTTTTTTTTGTTAATATACTGTATGTAGAAAAGATGGAGACAAAAATAGTTTTCTCAGCTATGAAAAAAATTAAGATATTACAGGCACATTAACTGTTTCATTCTAGAAACACCTCTGTTTCCCAGGTCGGACATTCAGCAGCTGCGTCTGAGAACATTCTTTGACCTCTCCAAGCGGGCCTCTCTCCAAGCGGCAGAGACGGCTGGCGGGTGACCTGGCAGAGGCGAGTCGCAGCCCCTCTGTTCCCGTGCAGAGTCAGATGGGCTCGCCTCCCTGGCTGGGGGTTTCTGCCAGCAGCTCCTTGCTTCCGCTCTCCTCCAAGGAAGTCAGGTCTCCGGTGGACTGCGACTGTGAGGCAGTAGGGGAATGTGAAGCCCATCGCGACGGTGGGCGACGGTTCGCTGGTCTCTCTGGCCGGGAGAAGCAGGGTTGGAGGGATGGGGCTAGTGCAGAACAAGGTAGTTCCTTGGCAGCCAAGAGAGCAAAATAGCAGTTAGTGACTTGCATTAGAGGCCGTCTGGATGTGCAAAGAATTAAGAAACAAAAAATTCAAACTAAAGCTAAGCATCTGTCAAGTCATGGGACAAAAGCAAGCAGCGAACATCTGGCTGTGTGTGGGCTCCAGGTATCTGCATGTATGTCCGTGATTTATGGAACAGGTAAGGAGAGAGTGAAAGAAAGAGGTCTGGGATGAGCTGTAGCTGACAAACTTCCATTTGCTAATTCTCCTTGTGCTAGAAAGAGAAGAGCTGAAAAGTACATTTGCATGATAATTCAGGAAAATCCACTATACATCACATTGCTCTAAGTGCTGACCTGGCATAAAAGGGGCAAGTTTGGTATTTGCAAGTGGGGTGTAAATCAACCACTGGCTCCTTTTGTCTGCTTCAGAGTTCAGCCTGACATGCAGGAAAGACTTCTTAGCAGCAGAATAATGACTACAGGAGTAGTTTTGATCTCCAGCAGGATTAAAGATGAGGCTTACCTACAGTTTACATCTTCTGGAACATCGCTTCTTACTGCCAGCTGCTGAAGCCTGAATTACAGGATTCAGTGGTACTGTACATTAAATATGACATTCACAGAAATGGAGGAAAACAGAAATTTTATTCCTCCACCAACTTTCCACTGTTCAGGCTTGGTTAGCCTGCCTTTGTGATTAGAAACAACCTGCAGTTGTGATTTTTCATCCTGAGTTGGTAATTGTCTCTAATATTTATGGACTTTGCTTCCTGCCTCACTCTAAACGCTCCTTACATCAAGATGAGTGATTGTAGGAGCAAGTCTGCCTTGTAGTGCCAAAGCCAACCTTCTGAATTTCAATGCATACTTTGTAACTTATAAAAGCAAATCAGAGGAGTTTGTCAACCTGTAGAAATGTGTACACTGAGAAGCAGTCACTGAAGAGGACAGGAGAGTTCAATAAAAACCAGTCTCAAAATCAGAATGCAAACTGGTGATAAATGAAGAGAGAGCCCAGAAACAATACAATGCAAAGGAAAAGCTCTGGCACGGTAAGGCACAGGGAAACCAAGGTATCAGTAGAATGATGAAGTAGGAAGGAAAGGATTCAGCAGACTCTTTCACATGAAGAAGGAGAAACGTGATGAGGGATGGAGAATATTGGAGTAGGTAACATGATATGACTGGCAGTGAAAAACAAGGTGATCTGCCATTGAACCTCTCTGTTGCAGTGGGAGGACCAAACATGAATGTTACATGACAGAAAGATCACAGAACTGAGGTATGGGAAATGGAGCTTGTGCAGGCCTGTCTTTTGGAGAGAGTGCACCGTCAGACTTGGGGAAACCCCTGCAAAGGGCAAACCTTGGTGCCTTTGGGCAATACGCAGCCAACAGGGTGATGTACAGTTGCACATCACTGTTCAAGGCAGAGCTGTGTTCATCTGCCCTTGGCCTCGCAGAGAGCAAGACCAGTGAGCCACCGCAGAAGCTGGTCAGGGGGCTATGGAGCCTAGGCTTACACTGCTGCCTCTCTGCATCCTCACCCCCCAACACCATCTCTGTGCTGTAAACTTCACAACAACCCTTGGTAAAACTACAGTAAGGCTGAAATATAAATTGGTGCTAACAAGAAGATTGACTCCGTGTCCTTACTTCAGCTTATCCCATTGTGCCTGGGGCAACATATGGTCTGTGAAAGCTGCCACTAGACTCAGATTTGTTAAGAGAAATCCATGTGCACAGCAACACTCACAGGCAGCACAACACAGTGAATCGAGGCTATGAGATCTGCGGGTTTTGTCTTAGCCTCTTTCTAAACAGTGGCTTAAAATGATCTCACTATAGCACTGCTTGCTTCTG
Organism: Pandion haliaetus; assembly: GCA_013401275.1. Taxonomy (NCBI): domain Eukaryota; kingdom Metazoa; phylum Chordata; class Aves; order Accipitriformes; family Pandionidae; genus Pandion; species Pandion haliaetus. The sequence continues at coordinate 250,918 of VYZV01041126.1, read as the reverse complement.
GCTGCTTTATCCTAGTTTCATAGCAGTAAATGAGAGTCAGCATGGTGATAACAAAATTTATTTCCACTGCTGCCTCCCAGTTCAAAAGCCTCTCTCCAGCACACCCGCAGATGTTGGTCTGCTTTTACTGAACAGCAGGGTTAAGCTCATCTTATCTGTGATGTACACAAGCCCAGCACAACACAAGGCTGCACTAGTGATGGATGTTGCTCCAGGGCCAACAAGTGACTGACAGCGTAATCTTATAACGTGCTGGCTGCTGAGTCAGTCATCCCCACCTGCAGCATGGCTTCCTTTTCATGAGCTAAGGAAATCCAGACATGACAAGGAAACTGTCCGGAATGGTTTGTGAAAACCCCCCTCCTCACTTGCCACATGTAGCTGTCATAGCTAGAAATGTTTTAAAAAAATTAGTATCTTGTGGATAATTTAGTTTGGTGGTTGCTTGGGGGTGTGGGTGGAGAGGCAGCACATCTTAGCACAGATATTGAAAAAGGGAAAGATGATTTCAGCTTTAGTTTCTAGCTATTTCCTAAGCCAGGCTATCAGCCACCATGGGCTATGCCTATATTAATAAATAAATAAAAGAGTTTTCTGGCTCTGAGGGAGAGTCAATTGTCTCAGCTCATGTCTGCACAGCCTATTCCCTCCCTCAGCTGCAGCAACCCCAGCCACTGGCCAAAACTGGGCCAGTAACAGCTCAATAAAGAGCAAAGGTGACCGTCAGCCACGGGCTGGTGCTGGAGCTCCCTCCCCAGCTTTCTCCACCTGCTGCTGTAGCCACTGCCACAGGGAATGCACCCTGGGGCAGCCAGAAGCCCTGTGCAGTGCTGTGTATTTGTCAAAAAAAAAAAAAAAAAGTTTGTTATAAAACTGAATCCCTCCCCAACATTTTTGCATACCTATGTTGGTCTTAAATTTTGCCAATTTTTTAAAGTTTAACAAAAAACCCCAACAGCACAAATTTTCACTTAAGTGTGACCTCTTCATAGCCCATGCTGACACAGGAGAAGGCAGATGGGATCCTATCCTGAGTGCTTCCTGACCATTGTGTACGAAGGACTCCACAGGGATGTTGGGTGCGCACCGATACTTCTGGAGCTGTGGTCATTTATTTCCCTTTGTTAACCCACATGTTAAAAAATGACTGCTTTTGGAAAGCTCTGGAAACAAGGTAGAAAGGACTTACAGCAGTGAGGCGGGCAGGGTTAGAGTCCCCAGGGGGCAGTTAATAAGACAGTTTGGTTCTGGACAGAACAGACAGAAAAGAAAAAGAAAGCAAGTAGGTTGGAAAGAACTGTTTTAATAAATTATTTTTTTGAAGTGAAGATTTCATGTCAGCAAGGAAGAAGTCTCCAGATGTTACTACCCATTCAGATCATGTTACCACTGTTATCACAGGGAAACTAATAATAAAAAATAAAAGATAAGCCACTAGCAGAAAAGATTTAGAAAAGAAGGAAGCAAACAAACCAACCTTTTACAATCCTAGCACAGTCTCAGCAGTGGACATAGCATTAACCAAACATTTCTACTTAGCAGAGAAAGGCATCTGTTATCCTTTGCCAACCTTGATTAGTGCTAGGGAAAAACCACATTACTATGAAAGAGGAATAAAGCTGTATTTGTTTCCCTTCATTTGATTTCAAGAGAGAATTTCTGCTTAGGAAGTCTTTAACAAGCGAAAAAGCAACTGATATTTTGTGTTGCTCATGTTTCTCATGTTGCTCATGCTTATGTTGCTCAGGTTTCATGAAAGCCCTTTGCCTCACCCTTCTCCCTTGTTTAACAGTGACACTGGATGGGAGCCTCAGACTAAAGCAAAAGCCCTTTAATTCTGACACCACCTTCACGTTCCCCCTTCCATGCTGAACAGTTCAGCAGCAAGTGTGCGGCAATGCTCTGCCCCAGCAAGCAGAGGACACAGCAGCTGCCCTCTCCTCCGTGGGTCTGTGTGGACAGTCTTTTCACTGTGCTGTCTCCAGAAATGAGTGTGACCCCCAGTCCAGGATTGTTTTGTAACCTCTATGATTTATACCCTTGCTAGTCATAGAAGAAAAATGTTAATACAGCTCTTACATTGTCAGTTAGGTAATGTTAATCTGCATTTTTAATAGTAGTATTTATAAATACCATGATATGCAAATTGGTGGTTTAGTAAATTAGCAGGATAAGACACTAGTAGGCTGCACTGGGTAGGTATGAATTTGCTTCTAAGAAGCTCTGGGCAAGTTAGAAGATACAAAGTTATTACCACTCTGTATGCATATACACACGCATGCACACATACATATGTATGTAAATATATAAATATATATATGAACTAGATTTCTTATTTGCAGCAGAAATAGACCACTCAGAAGCTCAAATCAAAGAAAAGCCACGAATCGATGCTCCATGCATGTCTAAAAGTCATTAATCCACCATGCCATGACTGCAGACACAAGAAGGTGTTCGGTGGCAGGAAGGTCACTTGTCTTGGCCAGAAACCAACAGGTGAGGGGGAAGCAGAGCAGGGATCTATGGGAGGGTGGCTGGGGCAGTGCTGACATGACACTGCCACAAGAACAGCCTGCCTCCTACAAGATCATCATTCGCTGAACTGCTGCCTCTGGCTTTGTACAAAATGTGCTAAGTGAAATTTGTGTGGTCAGTGTAATCCGTAAATAACCCAAAGCACCTGCACAGTCTAAACTTATTTGCAGTTTTGTTTTCAGCAGCGAAACCATGCTCCATTAAGTACATCTTGTACAGCATTACCTCATCTAGGAAAAGCAAAGCTCATCATGTGAATGCCCACCACCCTCCTTTTCAATGCACGTTCCTGAGAAATGACAGGACCACCCAAAGATCATAACCTGTCCCTCTAGACAACAGTCATAACAACCGAGTAAGAGTTGCAAGGAAAAACAAGTCTTAGCTTTGAGGCTCGGAACTCAAAAAATGAGGCAAAAGATACTGAGAATTCACAAGAGAGCAATTTTCTGCCAGGTTGATGGTCAATGAGTTTTTGCTAAACAGCATTGACCCAAATATCTCTGTGCACCAAACTCAGGAACTGACGCTAGTTGTGTTTTGCCATCAGCAATTTGTGATGATGTGGGATGACATCCATTTACTTATACTTGAAATCTGCTGAGACATTTAAAAGGTGCAGGAGGAAATCAAGTTTCCAGGGATGCCTTGAAGGCAAAGCTGAGCTGAACATGTAAGACTTTCTAATAAGGACCGGTAGTGCATTCCCACTATTTCAAACTGAGGACAAAATACAGAGGTGGCTAGAAAGAGTCAAATAAATGAGGCTGCTTTACACTTTTATTCACTCTGATGTTTGTGCACAAAGCCCACTTTAATTCACTGTTATTTACAATGTGCATGTGGTTTCTTTTTTATATGTACAACTTTCCCTATTTATATCTGTTTAGACTGTATATAGGGAGTGCATCCTCAGCTTTGGATCCTCTGTTAGGCAAAAAAGATCACATCCTCTGAACAGTACCTACAAAAGAGGAATCGATTGTCCATTGGGAACTACCCACTAGTGCAAAGCAAACTGCAGACCAAAAGTCTCAGCGCTCAGGTCCCCACAAATCCTTCAAGCCAAATGTTGAGTTAGAAAACGGCATTTGAACCTTCCCTTGAGGCTGAGGCAAGAGTGGTAGGAGTCAGCCCAGCGAGGCCAAAGTGGGATGTCTGGGGTGTGGAGGGGTCAAGGAGGAGCTGCTGCCCTGCGGCTGGGGCCGACCAAAACATCAGGATGCTAAAGGGGCAGCATGGGGCAGAGAGGAAAACAGGCTCCTGCCCCTGCCCCTGCCCCTGCCCCTGCCCCTGCCCCTGCCCTGGGGAGTTTAACCAACCAGCAGGGCACATGCCACTTCAGTGCTGTACCAGAAAGGCAACATGTGTTGGTAAGAGCTGGGCGTAATTCAGGTTCCCCAGGCCTACTCAGGGCAACACTTTCATGTGCACAAAGGTTCACCAGAAACAAGAGGCTTAGACACTGGTAACTGAAAGCTTTTGTCCGTCATTACACCCTCTTTTTTGTTGATTGCTTTAACACATTACTGTACCTGAGACTCTGACCTCCAATACCTGGACATACTTGTTGAGACAGATGATGACTGTTACACTGTTGACAGCAAAATATCAATAAAGAGTTCTTAAACACTAAGTAGGTATGGGCTTAGACAAGTTGATTATCTTTTTCTTTTTCTTATTTTCATGAGGCAGCAACAGTTGGTACCAAATGTCATGCCATTTAATCACATTCACAAACCCGAGCCAAACTTAATCAGATACATCCAGAAAAGGTATGCTGAATGCCCTAAAGTTTTGGTTCAGGGTATTGTAGAGACTATTTTTCACACAAACTTATTAACACCCATTCTTGTGTAGGAGAAAGAGTCTACCTTTCCATCCAGCATAAAAGAGTCCCTAGAGCATCTGTAATGTGGTATGTTTTGTGACAGAAAACCCTTATCCCAGTCATTCAGGGCAGAACCATTTTTATCCTGTAAAGGCATCTTTATCCTGTAAAGGATAAGGCTCTTCTGATGCTTTGAAGCCCGATAAGCTGTGAGGATAGAAACTTAATTCTTTAATGAGTTCTTCAGTGACTAATCCAATAGTTTCATGACTGGGACTCACTGGTGGTACCATGACAGGACTAAGATATTAATTGTAAATACTCACTAGGACTGAAAGAGATCTCATAATGCATTTGTTCAAAGAAGAGTGCATTTAGCTATAGGAGGAAAAACAAACAAACTCATTACCTCTATGGACCCTGGATCTACTTTGACAATTTCTCCTGTGCTGTTGTCATTGCTAAGATTTGGTGGGCTGTGTGAAGGTAGCCTTCTCTCTTCCTTTAAGGCATGCTCCAAAAGTTTCTTATTCAAGATCCTGGCAGCATTTTCTGTAAGTGTGTACCCTGGAGGAGCAGATAAGTCCTGTCTGATACTTGTCACCTCAGTCCCTTCTTCCTTTTGGGTCTCTGTCCCCAACCGGAGAGGACTGGGTGATCTGCCACGGGCATTTGTACATGGCTCCTGCACTGGGCCCAGTTCTGGTCTGGGTTCTGCTGACCTGGACCGGCTGCTAGACCTGGGACATTTTTGGAAGGTCTCATGAAAGATGGGGCTATGGTCAATAATGTTGAACAAACTGGAGAGACCATCGTTGATAGTGGTGTGGACAGGACTCTCCCTTGTAGTAGTTGATCTAGCCCAAGCGGACTCACTGAATCCTTTCTGAGGTGTACCAGGCAAAGTCCGGTTATTTGGCTGGTCTGATTTGGGAAGGATTTTTCTTTGCAACTTTGGAGAGCCATATTTGGGGGAGCAGCATGTGCGCTCAAACTTAGCCTGGACCTTTTCAATGACAGGGGTCACTTGCCTGCTTCTTAGGCTTCTGGATGGTGAAGAGACAGGCGTGGACCCCCCCTTTGGTGTCAGACATTTGTGTGGACTGCTGGTGATACTGCGCAGGGTTTCCGTCTGCAAGCCAACACTGATCGTCTGGGTGGTCTGCGTCCCTGTTGTTCTCATACCATTGGTTTGACATGCAGTGTCCTTAAACTGAGGCTCTGTTGAATTAGAGTTAGAGCGTATTGCATTTCGAACAGAGAAAGCGACCTCCTTCATATCATCACTCATGTTTTTGGACATCTCCAAGCTGTGCAAGGGTGAGGCAAAGCCCACAGTAGTGCAAATAGGACGTTCAATGGGATGAAGACCACTCTCCAGAAAATCCTTGTGATGTTTGGCCAGGTCACAAGACCATCTTCCAAACATATCCGAGGAAGCACCTTTTGTCTCAGCGACATTCCCCATAGCTTTGGTCACAGAAAACAGGAAGTCCGGCTCAACCTGGTTTTTCCCTTCACTGCCAGCTATCACTGAGTTATCAAACCTACGGACAACTGGTGGGCTGTGAAAGACCCGAACCCCCATTTTTTCGGTTACACCATGACTCCTCGTTGGCTGCTTCTGGCAGTGCTCTGGGCTGGTCATGGTGTTAGTTGTCATAGTGACACTGGTGGTGAGGTACCATGCCTGGAAGGGATCTGAAGCAGGATCATTCCCCGCTTTCCCAATTTCTGTCCTTTCTGCCCAGCCTTCTGCAGGCTTCTCGGTGGCTGCACCATGGTTCCTAGTGTTACTGTAATCCCAATTTTTGTTGAACTCCTCGATGTATTTCAGATCATCAGGAGAGAGGGGAGGGGTTATGTCGTCTTTGCTGCTGGATGAAGGCAAGTTTTTTTCTGGTAGAAATGGAGAAATATCCATCAGGCGCTGAAATTCTGACATGGAAGAAACGGACATCGCCCTGGAGAGGGGAACATGAGGGAGTCACTCATAGGCTTGGAAACTCTCACAAAGTGACTTATTTTCAGCAGCAAACTAACTCAGGAAACCCAACTTTCACCATCTGCTTATATATAAAACCACTTTAGCCCTCTCTTTCATTAAAGTTCCCTTTTATTATCTTTAAAATAGCTGTCAAACACAAGCATTCCTGATGTGTCATTAAAAGTACCAAATGGTTTATTAATGGCTCTTAATTTACTGCTTTCTCATGGATTGCTGCTTGGTAAATGTCTGAAATATGGAGCAGTAGGATGCCTTTCAGAAATACACCATTCACAAAAAATGAGTGTTTGTGACAATACGAGGCACACTTTTAAAAGCAAGTGCGGAGTATTTCTGCCTTGCTGGGAAATCAGCAAGTCCACCCCCAATCCTGAGATTGCCCAGGCTGCACAGCTGGTGCGTAGCGAGGTGGGACATCCAGCCTAGATGCTGTTATATTGAACTGGCTTGGCCAGTTGAGCTTGTGCTAAAATTCAACCAAGGGGAATTGCTATGCGATAATGCTGGATTCAGCTGACTTGTCCTACTGCTTCGTTTTAAGAAAAAATCAAGCAAAAAAAAGAAGCTTTCTGAATGGGACTACTTAAAAATGCAAATGAGTGTAGTTATCAGAGTTGGCTCAATGAAGTAGCTCAAGCTGGGTGAGGATTCAGCAAGCAGTGGGTTATATAGATCAGTGATCTGGAGCATACAGTAAAATCACACTGTGAGATTTTAATCAAGAGCACCAACTGCAGTTAGGGTGCATCTACGTTAGGTGAGATCAGGACTTCAGTTTTGACGTGGATCTCCTATTCAGATGCTCTGGTTTGCATCAGGGGGCAATCTCAGAGAGCATGGGCTCAGTTGCTTTGGGATGAAAGTGAGCTGGAAGATGCTCTCCTGGAAGTGAGCTGGAAGATGCTCTCCAGAAGCGCAACTAATGCATTCTAGGGTTAGGTGGGTATTCGACCCATGGGATCAGACCAAAACCAGTCCAAAGCAAAATATTCCTGACATGCAGGGGCATGTCAGGTCCTCAGCACCAACTGTTTTCCTCTGTATGTCAATGTCTACAGGTCTGCACTACTTGCTAAGGTAGGCATAGCCTTCATTGTAAGCTGCAGCTTCATGTACTTTCATGCAGTTTGATCTTTATGCACCACAGCCGAATGTAGCCCAAGTTAACCAGAGTAGAACACAAGCATATTGAGACAAATTAATCCCTGGGTGAATCCATTAATCTGGCTCGCAGGCTGCTTAGGAGGCAGCATGGCTATGTCCCGGCTCTGTGGTTTGGGCACCAGACAGCTATAGGTCTGGCAGCTGAATATTTGCTGGGTTTTTCCCTGTAAGTTTTACTCACCTTTGAAGATTTCCTTTGTGTGTTTCTTCCTCCTGGAGAAAACCAGAAACAAACAGAGTAAGTTATTTCTGAACCTGTTGGTAGGATTAGCTTGTGGGTATTTGTCATTCACTTCCCGTTACTTGCACCAAGTATGTTTATTTCTAAAAAGTGGCTGATTTTGTCCCTGCTAAGGAATCTTAAATTGCCAGTGAGAATATTCTTCCCTTTGTACATAGGCAGCAGAATGGGCAATCCCATCAGGACAACAGACAGTACAGGGAAAGCCTGTATGCCAAATCTACAACAGCCTTAAACTTTTATAGTCCCGTGCAATCACAAATGGAAGTAAGCTGCAAATGGCTTTTTCCCACATGTATAATATATTGGTTTGGACCATATATTTGTGAGTGAATTTGTTCTCTGGAGGTAATCTCCTTTATGCCAGAGACCTAGCTGTGCTGAAGTAAGAGATAAACCCGGGTCCTTTGACATAAGATTTCACTATATGTTCTCTAGGAACCAACAAATGGCACCAGTTGAAACTCATTAAGCTAGCTAAATTAAATGTATGGGAAGACTGTTACTTGTTTCGTAGGGGGAATACCTACAGCTTGCTAACAGCATTAAGATGTTTCTATGGCAATTATTTCCCTGTGACAATTCCTATAATGAGTTCTTTTTTTTAATAGATACTTCTGAAGCAATTGCTCTACAGTTATTATTTTAACTGTTTGCTTATATTTCTAATAAACTATAGAGAATACAAAATATGATCAGGAAAAAATAAGAGTATTAGTACCTAATACTTTTATTTGACCTGTCCTGGTTTTGAGTGGGATAGAGTTAATTTTCTTTCTAGTAGCTGGTATAGTGTTATGTTTTGGGTTCAGTATGAGAAGAATGTTGATAACACACTGATGTTTTCAGTTGTTGCTAAGTAGTGTTTATACTAAGTCAAGGATTTTTCAGCTTCTCATGCCCAGCCAGCAAGAAGGCTGGAGGGGGACAAGAAGTTGGCAGGGGACACAACCAGGGCAGCTGACCCAAACTGGCCAA
>VYZV01041126.1:167030-241987 GCA_013401275.1 Pandion haliaetus | reverse complement strand
GTGGGGGGCAGTGAGTGAGTGGCTGCGTGGTGCTTAGTTGCTGGCTGGGGTTAAACCACAATAGACCTCATGAAATCAAGAACATTACCAACACAGAATTGTATTTCAATTTGTGAGTATTCAAAAAGAGCACTGCTTAACTCAGCAAATAACTTTCTAGGATTTATTCAGAGTCAGGGGAAAAAATAGGAGTAAACTGATCCTCCCTGTATTGACTCTGGTGTAAGTCTGCAATAATGTTGGTGGTTTCAGTGGAGTTACTACAGAGTAAATCTGATCTAACTGAATGGAGAATCAGGCTGAAGGCTGGATTGACTTCTACTGCAGTTAGAACCACAAAGAAAATACAGTGGAGAGGAACAGTCAGCAGGCTGCAGTTGCCTCTGTGCACCCTCAGTTAAGCTATTCATTGAACTCCATTCTCGCTTGAGCAAACCCTCTGAGGGGAAATGGCTTTGCCCAGGTTTCACTAAAGCATGCTTTGAAGGAAAGAAGCTATGCAAATATCACCAAGGACCAATTTTTGCTGCCAGCGCTTTTGTTAATAGTGGTAATGTCTGAAAAACAGCAAAGGGAAGAGAGATCTCCCTTCTTAAATATCAGACTGAATTTGAAGGAAAGAAAACAGCAATCAAAATTAAACACAAAACATAGATCCCTGACACTGGTACTTACATTCTTCACTGAGCACTTGGACATGTATGAAAGAAAAGCTAATAAATAACAAATATGGGATCCCACAGTGCCAGCGGTACATTTATGGCACCAAGGGAGGAAAATCTAACTGGAACACAAAGGTACATACAGCTACTTAAAATGTGAGAAGGGCTGTCACATTTCTTGCTTCTCTTAATCTTTTTTTCTCTTCTTCCTCTCAAAGAACTTGATTCCCAATCCTTTAGCTGAGTAACAGAGTTATATATCTCAAAGAAATTCTTGGGTCAAATTTTCACAGGCACACAGTCAAGGCACACCAGTGAACCTGGTCCTGCAGGGAGCTTGAGATCTGACCTGTTGACAAACTTTTTTCCAGAGTGGTCAAATTTTCAAGCCAGAGTACACAGATACTTCCCTATTCACTATAATGTATACACTCAACCAGTATTTACGTGCTCAGAGCGCACGCCGAATGTCTAACCCATGTGCACAAATCTGAATTTTCAGGCAAGAAGAAAGTACTCAAAACTTGCATCAAGCAATGTGCTGCCTGCTTGATAATTTTAACTTCTGGCAGTCTCCTAATGCTTCTTGTTCTGTAACAGCCACTAACATTCAAGGAACAATAGAAAATAAAGGAGATATTAGCATTTTGAAGTTGTACTGTGTTTTTAATTTCACAGGAACCTGTAACTTTTTTAATAACCTATAAGATCGTGGTTAGTGTGAACATTCTCAGTGCCACTAATATCATATGCCAGTTCACAGGCTACTTTGTACCAGTGCATGGGGATGGGGACCCTGGGTTTCATTCAGCAACAGTATAAACAAAACCGTGAAGACCTGGAACTCCTGAAAGTAAGCCTGTAACTGGTGCAGATTTTAGCAGGACACAGACTACATTCATTATGGCCCAGTGGCATCTCTTAGCACTGCATTTTACATCTTTATAGCTTTATGGTGTGATCTCAGGGTAGATACTTTGCTGGTGAACAATAACTTTATGTTTTTAACATATCATCTCACTTACTCATGCTAATCTATTTAGAAGGCAACCACAACGGAACAACCAGAAGTGCCTCGCTACAGCACTTACTGCTTTACTAACAAAATATAGCCCGTGTTGCTTCATATATATGTATCTACTCACAACTGGAAGAGATTTAAGACCTTCTAAACCAGTATGTTGTGTCAAATATAGTTATCATACATAACACAAATGGCCACAAGACGAGGTCATCTTTGGGACCTTTAGGCTGGCTCCCAGTTTCTCAGGTGATTGACAGCTCGTATCAGCTCTAATCAGCTCATAACAAGAAATCTTGTCCATACCAAATTCACTACTGGGTAACTGTAAGCCGTGCCTGTGACACAGTATCTCACTTCCTGCAGCAAGGATGCTGTAAAAATTCTGACATAAGAGCCAACACGCTGGCTTGATATAAGGTAGAAGAGAGCATACTTCCATTAATCCAGTCAAGAATTTCTCTCGCTCCAGCTGCTGAGACCGGTGCTCATCAGACTCATCAGGGGAATCAAGAGACAGTGACTCCAGAAAGAGGTTTTCCGTGGCACTGCACCGATCACTCTCCTTCAGCTTAGACAGTGATGAATTGTCAAACTGAATGGTGTCTGAATCAGAGTAGGATCTTGACCCCATTGGACGAGGCATGTGAAGGTTCCCCTGGGTCGTAAATGGACGAAGGTTACTCTCCTTCTGGTCACACAGAAAACCACCTCCTCTTCGTGGGCTCACTTCTTTCTGAAGCTGGAGACAAGGCAAATTAAAAGGAACAGCAATTACTTATGTAGTATATAGCATTCTGCAGAAGTCGTCCTTCCCCAGGAGCGAGGCACCTGTGCCCTGAGGAGGCACCTCGAAAACACCACCTGGCTCCAGGGATGACGGCTTTGCTGTACCGGTCCTTCTGCAAAGGGAGATATCTCTAGGACTTTGATGCTATTATTCATGGGATTTTAAGTGATTAAATGTGTGTATGTATAGTTTTGCTTCTTTACATATATATGTATACATATATACACACTGTATGCATATATACACAAAATAATGCATCTGTCTGTAATCTGAATTTTAAGGAATCAAATCAAGACTTACTGTTACTTAAAAGCAATCTTGATATGAGATCCTAAAGCAATACAAATAGAAGCTCAAGGAAGAGCGAGTGACTAGGTGAGTCATCAAAACAAATACATTTTTCTTCTGGTCAGTAATACAAAGGTTGCACTTTTATCTACATCACTTGTTTCCAGAGGTGGAAAATTCCACTTAACAAAAGACAAAAGCTTTGTTTTATAGATTGTCTAGCCCTAATGCATGGCTAGAAGGTTGACTATTTGTACAGAACAGCATTATCAAAGGGATGAATTAGGCATGCAAGGCATGCTTGAAGAAAATGCATATTTATGGAAGGTCCATCAAAGCTATTAACTCTACACTTTGCAAAAGATGGGTGAAGAAAGGGTGAACCACTAGTGAAATTGCTAATCTTAAAATTAGATTATGTGATCAACTTCTTTAATTATAAATACAACAGGATAGGTGAAGTGAAATTTTCGAACATGATGAATGACAGCAGCAATCTGATAAGTAACTCTGATGTTTTGCTAGAGCAGTGTGCTAAGATTAGGGACAATCGCCTGCAAATGCAAGTCATTCCCTAGGACCCTGGAGACTGAGGACCAACAAAACACATAATTTTATTCTTGCTGCATGTGTTTGGAAAAATAAACAGACATTGTGTTGCCTAATGTAGATCAAAACATTTCAGGTCCCAAATGATTAAATTTGCACTTGGGCTGAAATCAGTGAGATTTTTGCTTGATTCAGGTCTACAAAAGGGAATGCATCTTCAGTGTTCTGCTCATGATATACAAAATCTGAAACAGTTTTATTAAAAGGAGCTTATTTAAGGTATCATATAAAGGTAGGGGCTGGAAGGTGTATCTCAAGAGATCCTGGAGTCCATTCCCCAGCATATGGGCAAGACCCAAAGCAAGGAGAAATGGTAATCACATGTTTTCTGTATGCATAGTTCCAGTTGCAAGCTCTTCCATATTTTCAGAGATCCTACAAAGATAATGATCTGAGAACCTTTATGAGAAAACAGTATAGATACAGCCTCACTCTCTGAATCTCAGACAGCTGACAGGAGAATTGAAGTGAGAAATACTGGCCTAACTTTTCAAGAGTGACTAATGATTTTGAGTCTCTCTGTGTTTATACCTTTAAACACACAACTTTTCATACAGGTGATTTTGTGGGTTTAAGTATTTGCCAGTGTGCGCTGTGCACAATTCGCTTTAGGAGCACAGAGGAGGGAGATTCTCTAAGGGTAAACAAAGTGACAGTGTACTTAAAAAGAAAAAAACACAACTTTGAGCTCTGAAAAATGTAGGTCATCGTGTTTTTTATACAAGAGCAATATTCCCATAACCATCCAGAGCATTTTATATATTTTATATATTGGTGTGTGCTTCCCTCTTATCATACATGTATTATTCAGGAGCTGTGTGAAAGCAGACAGGCATAAAGTATTAGTATGAGATTTGGCACACACACTTCTGCCATCTCTTAGGCTCTGTTTTTCAAACATACACACTGATGTTGTCTCCTCATCCCCTACGTATTGCCATACATGGAATACACATAGAAAAACCCTGGGGAGAAAGACTTCAGAGATATACTAATTGTTTCCATATAAAGCAGGGCATGACTGCAATCTGAGAGGATATTCAACTAAAAGCCTGCAAATATTTGGAAGCTTTCTGTCACACAGGGAAATGTTTGACTTTAAGCAAAGATGGAGTTATGAAGTTTTTCAGGCAGGTAGCCAAGTTTTCAAATGCTATTTCTGACCATCTAGTCCTCTGAAATTAGCTGATATAATATTTTTTATTTCCCCTACCTATTGCTAATTTGGTGTACAACTCTGTTCTACAGTAAATATATAGTTGAAGCCTAGAGGTTTCAGAATAGCGACAAAAGAAATCAGCTCCAGGACTAGTTAAGAGCTATTTTGTAGGCTCTCCCAAGATGACACTGAGATGTTATGTCAGGTTTAAAGAGAATTAAAGGCTAGGTAACATTAACAGGGATTTCTCTGTTGCTTCCTTCAATGTGCCCCATTCCCAGGGAAGAGAAAAAGCAGTCTTTAACCAGTTAATTAAGTCCCTCAAACTATTGAGGATGCACTGAAGAGACAATATTAAAAAATACAGTTCATAGGGACAGCAGCACAAACATCCGAAGGGGTACCAGTGACTCTGAAGAAAAGTTTGTGTCCATATCCTTAGTGTATTGGGAAATTTTCTGAGGGTTATTTAATTCCTATTGTGTATGAAGAATGCACAGGAGGCAGTTTGGCCACTGAAACTCAACAGTTAGAAACCAGCCCAGTCAAACCAGCCCCATCTTAGGAGATGTACTATTGGGCTGCATTATAAGGGCTAGCTCAACAAGCTGCATGAAATATACACAAAAACCCTCAGATAAATGGGAGATTAAAAAATCCAGAATATCGTTTATTGACATTTTAAAATTTAGAAGCTAAAAAATCACCTTTCTTTGTCTGTAAGACCTTCATATTGATCACTGCCCACTCAGACCTACATTTTTGGCAGTGATTTTAGAAATGTCCATGGAGTACAGATTTTCCTAAGTGCTTCTCTGTGGGTTTAACAGCCGTGGCTTAAACTGAGGTTTAGTCTTGCACTCATAATATTTACAGCCTGGTGTCTTTTCTTTAGCTTCTTGTTGCAGCCCAGGCATGGGAACATCAGACATAGATAATGAACCCTTTTCTAAAACTCATCATGAAGTTACACTGGGCTTTCATCAACTTAACTTGTAAAGCTATTTTGTACTTCATTCAAGCGTAGTGCTCCCTAGAGAGCATGCACAAATCTAGTGCTGTTCCATTTCTGATGTCCTAAGGACAGAAAGTATTCAGTTAATTGAGGACCCACAATTTCAGTTGTTTTTCTTACTTTTCCTGGAATGTATGACTCAGAGCTGAACAATGTTCAGTCAGAAACGGTGTATTAACTTTCCCTCATTAAACTCTTTATTTTATTATGTGGCTTCCAACCAGGTAAAAAATTCATTAGGTATAATTTGTCTCTAATACTAAGCAGATGAACTTATGGATAGGCATGAAAAACAAGGGGACAGGTATGCAGTTATCAGAGTTGCAAATGATAGCAGAGGTGTGCACAAAATTCATGTGACCAAGGTCAGAAGTGTCTTCTGAATATTTAGTATTGATAGCTGTTTATTCAGGGCTCTTCATGCAAGCCCCTGGGTTCTTTTCCTAGAGAAAAAGAATTCAGTTGAGACTGAATAGTCACAGCAGCTGCATCTTTGGTGGCTAATTCACAGATGAACAGACTTTTTTGGCAGGAAGCTGTATGTCAAACCTTGAATAACCCTACATGTGGGATTGAGTGTTTTAGCACGAAGAGATGCATAAAAGCTTTCAGAGTGAATCGATGTGATCATGCCTGTCCAGGGTAATTGAAATGAGGCAGGAAATGGCCTTTAACCTGGAGCTGATTTCTCATAAGTGGTCTTTTATAGGGATTATGAGCATTTCCTTTTACTCCCTTGTGTGTGTAAATTATTTTGCAGCATGAGAAACACTGATGTAGCCAAGGAACCAAAATTGTTCCTGTGCTCCTTCTTAATACAGTCTCTTGACCTTGACCTGAGAGTAGTAATGGTGCAATGCCTCATGCTTGCAGCCAGCCATTGCTCACCCCAACATGACTCCTTACCTGCTCTATCCGCCTGAGCAGCTCCTTCTTTTGACGCTCCCATTCTCGCCGGTCTCTATCAAGCCTGTCCAGGAGCTCCACCTTTTCCCGGTTCCAGTTCTTCTCACTGTGCTGGATTTGCCAGCGGAGGTCCATCACCACACCATGACTCTCAGCCAGAAGCTTCTTGTGCTCCTCTCTTTCCCTTTTGAAAGCTCCCTTTGCATCAGAAGTGAGGCCTGTTTCACCCGGAGTGTTCTCACTCTTCCCTTCCAGCTGGCATTAAAGTTAAACATTACTAGGACATTCAACTTTCTGTGGTAAAAGCCTGTGTCTGACAATGAATTTGAATTAAAGACCTAACTCCACAAAGGTAATGGCAAAATTATGGCAATTCTTAGATATTAGGAACTCAATAAATGATCAAATATGTTCAACTTGAAAAAAGCTTTAAAATCAAGACAGTGCAAACCATAGTGAACAATTTCTCAAGATCTACCAGCTCCTGCTATTAAGGCATTAGTTACAAACTTTCTGATGGGAGTGTGGGTACCAGCAATGAAGGAAACATGGAGATAAACTCCAGCCTCATCATCATCTGTGAGACAATCGCCAGGACAACATCCTCAGCCACTGCTCTGCTTTTGTGCTCTCACTCAGTGCAGCCAAAACCTAGAGAGAGTGCATGCATCTTCTGAAGAGACTTTTCCCAGAACAACCCTCAGCAATGGTCTTATTCTACAGCTCCTCACACCTTCCAACGAAGGCGGGTATTAGCAGCAGCAGATGTACCAAGATCATCCCCCCATCTCTGCAGGTTCTGGTGTCTGAATTCATTTCTAGGGCAGTTAGCTGATGCTGCCTTCCCTCCCTTCTCCTTCACTTCATGCTTAGGCATCAGCTCAATCAGATCAGAAGAGCTGGCCCAGGGTAATAGATTCATAGGAAAATGCAGGCTCCATGGGGTGTCAGGAGGTCTCTAGTCCAATCCCCTGTTTCCAGCAGGGTTGGCTCTGAGATCAGATCGGTTGTGCAGGACTTTGTTCAGTTGGATCCTGACAAACCTCCAAGGGCAGGGATGGCCCAACCTGGGCTACTGCTGGAATGTTGTCAGAGTGAAAAATGTGCTCAATGGTTTTATGTAAGTTCAAGCGAGCAAAGAATTTATCCCCGAAGTCTGACCTTTTGTTGACAACTCAGTAGATGTGTGAGTGACTCAGAATGGGATACATCTCCGTCCCCTGGCTCTGCAGGTGAACTGGAGTGAAAAGCAACAAAAACTCATTTCTACCTCTGAAGTTAAAGTTGTCCTCAAAAAGCAGAGACAGCAGGTCTGCTGGGAAACATGCTCCTTTAGCAAAAGAGAAGGACACCCTCACCTTGCCCTATGTGGAAAATAAGCCCAAACTTTCTGATCAAAGGGAAGTTCAGGGCTGGATTCAGGAGTAAAGCCTACTAGTCTCTGGAACAGCCTCCCCAAATAAATGGCAGAAAGGTCATTGCTTGAGTAATTTAAAATTGTACTGAGCTGCAAAGAACATCCTGTTACAGCCACTTGCATTGACAGGGAAATCTTAAAACACCTGCGTCCTCTACCACTAATATCCAAAGTCCAGTTGTTTCAAATGACCAAACAAACAACCGACCAACCAAGCAAAAAAATCAATTATAAAAAAGCAGCATCCTGTTTTAACAAAGTTCACATGACACTATCTTTCTCACACTTATCCTATATGAGCAGTGCAAATTTGTGGGACCCACAGTGATGTCTGAGAGGCTGTCCTGAACACAACTGCACAGCTTGGTGGCGGACCGGAGGTGCCGTGGGGCAGAAATGCAGAACAACCCAGGAGAGACACCTCTGTGCTGCAGATCCATGATGGGAGACACCATCCTGGGCAGCGTGGCTCCTCAAGAAGCCAGAAAGCTTTGCTGCCTTCCTACCCGCTACCCCACCATGTTGACTGCCCACAGGTTAGTTCAGCAATATATAAAAATATCACTGCTAGTTTCCAAACTCACTGCTAACTTCAGGAGATGGCCTCTTGCCCTTTGCTACATCTTTCCTCTGTCCATCCACAAGTCCCCAGCTCCATTTCATGGTGTTGCGGGAGTCAAAGTTGGTGCTGCATCCAGGGTCAGCAATGTTGGCACCTATTCTTTTAGGTTTGTTTGCTTTAATTTTACTGTTCTGTGCCTCCCACCCTAGGTTGCTCTTGCAAGTTCCTGCTGGGTTTACTAAGTAGCTGTGACACTAAATAATCATGAATTTCAGGAGTATCACTGCACAGCTGAGATCAGCCAAAATAATAAGGGACTAATGAAGTAAACTCCACACAGTTTCCTTACACCTAAGCCTGACAGAGGGCTATTTAGGACTTGTTCTTTGTGATATATGTCAGTCATCTTTCAAGGACCTTTGATGCCCCCGCGGACTTCTCATCTTGCAATAGGAGCTCTTAGGGGAGGTTGCTGGAGTGCCTGGATAAATCCAGCTAGACTGGAGTGCAGACTCTTACAACTCTGCTGCCTCCTGGGGAATAATGCCACATGCAGCAGTAGCTATGGCTAGCGTGCTAAGTTGCGAAGCCACCAATAAATGCAATAAATTCTTTAACTGGTATGAAGCACGAAAATGCTAAAAGCAACCTATAAAGCAACCAAATGCTCAGTTACAATAAATACAGTTTATATGATTATCCTATAAAGCAAATTCTTTCTTCCATTTTTTTGAATCTCAAAAAAATAGCAAAATGTTGAACCTCAACAAGACGCATTCTCTCTCTCCCCTTACACCACTGAGTTCTTCACCACCACTGGGCAAATTCTCAGCCTTTCAGTTAGCAAACAAGACAGGCAGTGGTGTCTGCAAAGGCAGGGAAGCTGAGAGAGGCAGTGGAGAGTAAGAACATGCTCCAGAGGAGCAATATCCGAAGAATGTATGGCTGCTGTTGGAGTGCCATGCCCAAGCTGCCAAAATACAGTAAGTCATCCCATGCCAGATCATGGGCTCACCCAGACCAGAGCCCTGTCTCTTGCCCCATTTGAGAAGAATACAGGAAGTCTGTAAGTACAAAGATGAGTTCAAAACCAAGGCAAGTATACAGTGATACACCTTCAGAATAATTACCTGGTGTTCAGTGATTTGGGACCTAAAACCTTCTCCAGTCAGAGGCAGTGTCTTTAGACTCAGAAGACAGTTCTTGGTGCCTATGGAAAGCAGAACAATGCTCCTGGCAAGGAAAGAGTCCTTCTGCCTCTGTTTTGACAAAACAGCTCCAATCATGGAGGAAAGGCCCATCGGAGGCTCCTTAGCATGAAAGTCTAGGTGTGACTTTCCTAAACCTACTAACTGCTAAGGGTGGTCAGATGCCTCTCCATGTGCTCCACAGCTTATATTCCCCCGAGGCATCCTGAAGCTGGACCATTTGTCAGAGTCCTAGTGAGGGTCTGTGTCCTTACATGCAAGTTCTCAAAGCACACACAGGGTTTGGCCCCTCATACTAACTCCCTCCTTCTTCCAAACTTTTCTCAGTTCCTAGTTCCTGGAATACTGGGATTTTTCACTTGCCCAGATGGAGTCTGAGAATTACTGGGACTCCTTATTGGCTCAGCGTTATCACAATCCCATACTTGGGTGCAATCTCATTATTTCTCATCTTAAAAACAATGACTAAGGATCCCTCTGCCAAATAAGATGTACATGTATTTCTGACAGCTATCCTGATTTTGGCTAGGATAGAGTTAATTTTCTTTCTAGTAGCTGGTATAGTGTTATGTTTTGGGTTCAGCGTGAGAAGAATGTTGATAACACAGTGATGTTTTCAGTTGTTGCTAAGTAGTGTTTATACTAAGTCAAGGATTTTTCAGCTTCTCATGCCCAGCCAGCAAGAAGGCTGGAGGGGGACAAGAAGTTGGCAGGGGACACAACCAGGGCAGCTGACCCAAACTGGCCAACGGGATATTCTATACCATGTGACATCATGCTCAGTATACAAACTGGGAGGAGTTGGCCGGGGTGGGTGGATTGCTGCTTGGGAACTAACTGGGCATCGGTCAGCGAGTGGTGAGCAATTGCATTGTGCATCACTTGTTTTGTATATTCCAATCTTCTGTTATTATTGCCATTTTATTATTATTATTATTACAATTATTTTTCTTCCTTTCTGTCCTGTTAAACTGTTCTTATCTCAACCCACAAATTTTACTTTTTTTTTGCTGATTCTCTCCCGCATCCCACTGGGTGGAGGGGAAATGAGTGAGTGGCTGCACGGTGCTTAGTTGCTGGCTGGGGTTGAACCATGACAGAGCCAAGACTTTTATTTTTAATGATATACGCAGTACTAAAAATCCAAAGCAACAGGCAACAGTACATTGCCACCTCTGATATGCAGTGCTTTTTTATCAAAAGAGTTTTCTTTCCTTTTTTTCTTTCTTTCCTAAACAGAGAGTTCAAGTAGCAAAATGCAAACCCATTGTCAGTGACTATTAATTAGGAGTTGACTCTCTTGAGGAAAATGCTCTTGTTAATTGACCTAGTGCTTCACAAAAAAAGTGGAAAAAAGCAGCAGTGAAGACAACAGTAGAGACTAGAATGGCCTTGACTCTCTGTGGGCTTGTCAGGCAGGGGGTTGGCAGCTCTATATGAAACCTACAGTGGGAGTGCTGTTAAGCCCACTCCTTCATCACTACCAGTCAAAACAACAAAATGACATCATGAGGTCCTCCTACCCACACCAACCTGACAGACTTGGCTATTTAGTTAAAGTTGTTGTTATGCCACATGTTGGGCACAGAATAGCAACGGATGTTAACATGACTATATGTAATGCTGGTATTTTACACGTTGTTCACTAGCTCCTCTCATTTTGATCCTGAAATTGAACCCATATTTTGAATCTTTGAGTTAAATTTATGATGATATTATTTCTATTTCAGGTTTATTATATTATTATTTTATATTAATTTTTTTAATTGCCTCCTTGTAATTGTAAGCACACACACCAGACCTCAGTGGGACACTTAATTATTTGCCCTATCCTAATTGACATTCTAATGATTGATGTGCTATCTTTTTGCTACTCCATTAGGGACCTGTTTTTAGTGTGAAATAGAAATGTTGTGGTGAATTGGCTAAGGAAAACAGTTTTACGTCTGAAATATTGACCAGTTTCATTCTTTTCATTTGCTTGAAAAAATGTTAAAGGTAACACCCATGGATCGGTAATTACCATATGTTATACATTATTACCAGTGGAGCAATAGAGGTAGGAAAGAGCCTGATAAAGCCCCTAGAAGGAAGGGTGCAAATCTTTCTTCTCCCTGGGCAGGAGTGGCAGCACCGTCCTGGTGCCAAACACCAGCCAAAGCGGCAGCCTGGGAGTTTATTGCCCACATGAAAGCAAAGCATGCAAGCTCTAAATTGGCAGTTTGTTGTCAGACTAACTTTCTCTAAGTTTTGTTCTCTGTTGCCATCTTGAGTTTAAGGTAAATCTGTCACTGAGGTTTTGTTTTGGGAGGAGCAAAAATGGGAATTGATTTTGTTTCCTTTTTCAAGTGACCGTTTGTCTGGAAATGTGTGTGCTCTAAGAAGCAGCTGAACTGAGAACCTGAATCTGTTGAGAGAAAACTGCTAAAATGAAAGCTGCTTCCTTCATTCTGGGAAAGCAGCCTACAGTATCTGGGCAAGAAAAGCAGCACTCGCATCTCTGCTCTGTGCATCAGAGTGAGTCTCCAACGTTCAGTAAATCCTCCTAAATGTACCACCCTCCTGGCAGTGAATATTTTTATTGTATTTGTCTTCTGCAGAGAAGCTCTACAATTACAAATCTTTTTCTCAAGACCTGAACGTACTAATTCTCCCACTCCTCCCCTCTTCTATGCGGAAAATTAGAGCTTACATGCCATCAGCTTTGGAAATGAATCCTTGTGGGGTTTTTGCCAATTTGTTTTCATATTGCTTCAGAAACAGTACATCTTCTGTGAACAGCCGTACATGACACTGAAGCACCTGGCACCTGATTTTATATACATACTTCTAACAGTATCCCATGGCAGGCAGCTAGAACTCTCTCTTCAGTGGGGTACCATCCATCACTAACCAGTAGCTTTGAATAGCTGGTTTAGTATTAACATATTTATCTATCACTTCAGTATTATTAAATCACTCTTTTCTCTCCTATGCATCAAATACCACAGCTGTTATGTGCCAAGGCACAGAAATGAGCTAATTGTGAGCATGCCAACATCAAGACATTTTTCTCTCCTAAAAATGCCAATAAATACAGACACCTGCATGTCTCATTACTGCAGCTGATACATTACCAGCCAACTCTTCTAAGAACATAGAGCAAGAAGAGGTTCGGTTCCTTTGTCCTCACCTGTGTTACAGAGTACCTCTACATGAGCAGTCGTACTGGGACAACTGGAATCCAAGAGGCAACTCAAAGGCAAAGCTTTGCTCAGGCTTCAGGGGGGCTTTCAGGCACAAGGGTAAAATTAATATAGTCCCTTTCTTGGCTGTCATAGATTTCCCATTTCATTAAGCACCTCAGCCATTCTTTACCAGTGTTGGACGCAGGAGATGTTACCTGTTCGAGGTGACACTTCAGTTCAGTCATTTCCATCTCCCATGCTGCCTTGTGCAGGGCGTACTGCTGCTGCAGCCCCTGGCGCTCACGTTCCTCATCCCGCAGCTCCGTGCGGAAGTCATCCAGCAAACCCTTCAGAGCGTTCAGGAGCTTCCGATTTTCACTTGCCTGCCACAACAAAGCAAATGAAGCACTGTTATTGGATAGCTTTAGCCTCCAGTTTCATTTTTAGGAGAAAAAATGCCTGCATGTCCACTGCATGGAAAAGTGCCTGCGCTAGCTTTTGCATAAGGAAACTAAGAATAGCAATACCTTCTCTGTCTACAGGCTGCCCAGGCAAGTGGTTGAGCCACTATGCCTGGAGGTATTTAAAAGACATGTAGGCATGGTGCTTAGGGACATGGTCTAGTGGTGGACTTGGCAGTGTTAGGTCTACTGTTGGACTTGATATCTTAAGGGTCTTTTCCAACCTAAATGATTCTATGATTCTGTGATTCTATGATTCTACTTCTTGTTAGCCCTACCCCTGAAGCACCCATGAAAGCCAAAGATACTTCAGCCACCCTGAAAAAGGCACTAAGCATCTTTCTGGATTGAGGACATCTGTAATAACTTCTTTTTAAATATTGTAAACCAAAGCTAGAGTACCATTCCTGACGTTTGTTGGGTAGCTAGCTGTCTCATACACACATTCATTGCTCACCATTAAACCTCAAATATTTGTAGACTACATATAAAGAAAAGGGATTAATTTTAAATGCTTGTGTATTATCAGATAAAATTACTTTGGGAAAAAAAGTGAGGTTTTGAGCTGACTATCTCTGCTAAGGTGTTTCACTAGTCCGTACTTCACATTTCTGCTCAGTCCCAGGCAGTTGCACACAAGTTAGCTTTGCAGCAGCACCCTGTTTGGTACCAAAGGCATGAATGCCAGGTAGACCACCTTCCCTCTTGCAGATGCGATCAAAGAGCAAATCTCCATCCATGCCTTGTTGAGAATGTTGTGGTCATACTGAAAATGTTGTCTGTGCTCTTGTGCTAGCCAGGAGCCAAGAATTGAGTTAAACTGAAAGTCTAGCCCAGAGCTGACATCTGATCTTGGCAAGTACTGAAAGACAGCATGTATACTTATTCAAATATCTGATATTTTTTTTTCTTAGTTTTGGCATTTACTTTCTGCACTTTCTGCACATCTGGAGACTTGCAAAACCTGTCATTTTTATGTTACATATTGTAAAACATTTTTTTAAAGATTCATTCTGAATCAGTAAAATGAAAGGTATCCCACCATTTTTTATAGTCATTGAATTAGAAAACAGAAATGTGTAACATGATTTATTTATCCAAAATTTAAATAAAATATTCCCAATGAGCCTCTCAAAGACCAGGGAGTAGCCACAGACTGTATTTGACAAGTTATTCGGAATAGAAGAGACTTTCAAGAAAATTATACTTGATTAGCAGACACAGCATGAGCAGAAAAATGGGAAAGATTACTCAACAAATTCAGCATTTAATCACCTGGTTCTCATGAATGCGTTAGCTTCCTTGGGAAAGCCTAACCAAAATTAGCTGTCTTGATTCTTGCATGATAGTCTAATTGATTTTATTTTTTATTTATTTTCCCAAGTGGAAGCTTCCCGCAATTCCTCTTATCTGGTGTTTCATGAAGTACCTATAGGGGGACTTCTTTGCAGACAAGTCAAGTAAACAGATGTATGAAAAAATCTAAATAATTTTCATGTGCTTTTTTTCAGTGGCAATACAGAGAAAATTTTATGCAGACAGCTAAGTTGATTTCATAGGCTCATCAGATTTTTGGAATCACTGAACCCACCTCACCTGCTTTTGTAATCACTAATCAGACATACCAGGGTGCCTTTTTTCTTTAAAAAATAAACAAATGTGGTCTACTTTTTCCAAGCCATTTGATTTATCAGCAAAAATATGCTAGATCAGGGAAATGTCTGCAGGTGCTCATTGACTGACCTATAATCTGTCTGGGCTAATGAAATGTGATGGTGTACAACATGGGGTTTTATAAGAAACGCACCCACAGAAGCAGAATTCATTCCATTAACATTTAATGCCAATTAGCAGTTTCCTACTACACAGCAGCAGTCTCCATCATGCATATAAGATCACCTACTTTTCAATATGTAATGAGATTTTATGTTTCCACCATGAATTTTTGTTCTGATATCCAATTAAGGCTAATTTCTCCAAACATCTCAAGTCCCTTGTGTAGTAATCAGAATAAGAGCTCTTCTGAAGACTTGTCCTTAGTGTCAGAACAGGAGCTGCTGGGTACTGAGTGCATCAAAATCTGGCCTCATCCTCTTTGAAAACCCTGACCCCAAATGTCTATGAAGTGCTTTCATCCAAGAATCACGTTCTGTGTTTCCTGGTACGCTGCATAAACCTTTATCTTGCAAAGTACTCTAAAGGCTCCACAAGGGAAATGAGGCAGAAAAAAAAATAAACCCAAAGAACACTAAAGGAAGCTACATCCCTCCTTCCTGTGCATACATTTGATGGCTTCAGAGTCCTGTAAAACTAGGTTTGCAAAGAAAGAAGTGATGGACTAGTACAGAGAGGAGCCAAAAGACCCTCATTGCAGGTTTGTAGCCTACTGGGGTGAGGGCATGTCTTACATCAATGTTGCTGTTATGAGACAAGTACCCCAGGTGCCCCCTGGGCTTGATGGGATTTTAATTAACTTGCCAATATAAATCCAATTTTGTTTACATTCTTTCAATTCCTGCAGTGAAGTCTCTTTTGCAAGACTTTGTATTTACAGTCTGAAGTTGGAGAGGTCTGTGGGATTATTTTTGATGTTTTGCCAAACTGGAGTGTTTTTGGAGAACAGACAAAGCACTTTTGAGACAATGTGCTCCGAAATACAGCATTTACATCTGGACATGCTTTAGATTTCTCTTGGTAAAACTACCAAACAACTTCTGCATAAGAATAAGTCCCATAGATACATAATAAGGATTGTACAGGCAGAAGAAATGGGGCATGGCTGTTATTCCCTGGACAGTCTCCCATGCAAGGAGCTGGCTCTTTAGTACCTTACCAGTTACCGAAATTTAGAGCATGGAGGAATCTGACGGATTCACAACTGATCTAAGACAAGAGAATTACAAAAGCAGTTTAAAGTCTTGTGGTATCCACAGCTCATGATTTATAGGTAAAGGAAACAACAGCTGACGGTAAGTAAAAACTTAATGTAGTAAAACTCTATTAAATTCCATGTCTTTGGAGTCAACCCCAGAGATGGGAGCCTCCAGCTCTAGAAAAGTTTGGGACCAGAGCAGTTATTTGAAGCTTGGTTCTGCTTTTAATCACCATTCTTTTTTTTCTCTGAGATTTTCATTTAAGAATTTAGTCACAGTCTGGTATTACAAGCAGGTTAGTAGAGCAGTCCATTAAAAACACAAGGTCAGGAGCCTAAACAGCGAATGAGAACTGTGTATTTTCTCTGGCTAATCACAGATCTAGGCAAGAGTGAAGCAGGATCTCGGTGCAAATCATTTTAGTATATTTAGGTCTTAAACACTATTCCTTTGGGCTTTTCACTTAGCTAAGGTTTGAAAACAAATATTGTATGAGCGAAAAACAACTAACTGGGGATTTTCTTGACCCCCACCCAGCAACACCATGACTGTATTGTTTTTTAATGCTTCTTCCATTGGACCACAGATGTGTGAACTCTTTTCTTCTTACTCCCCTGATCTTACATCATCCAAGAGGCATCTCACCCTTTCTACTCAACTGAACAAAAGCTCTTCCTTTTTCCACAGGCTGTTCTCCCTGATCTCTTACTACACACACAGAAATGCTGACTTACAGCAAGCCCTCCTCTACTGTGCTGCCAGCCTGACTTGCCTGCTTATCTCCTGCCCATGACTAGACTTCTCGCTTGGCTCTTGAGCCTTGCCAATTCCTTGGCCGACCCTTTCTTGGTTACCAGCCAAGGGAAAACACCATGAAGAGAAAGATGAATTGGCCCTTCTCAGAGTCCCCATCTACTCTGCCTCTCATCAACTAACGTTTTTCTCCCCTTTCCCCTCTGCTGTGCCTTCATTCGCCCACACACTGGCCACATAAAAATCCCAGACAAATGAGATGTGTATTTTCCACCAAGTCGAGTACCTCAAATCATAGTAATATAAAATTAAAGGCTGCTTGTTGAGATTAAACCCTCAGGGTTTATCATTTTTCTCAAAACAATTCTACTTTCCAGGCAGGGTGAGAAAGTCAGTAGCAAGAGTGCAGGCTGAAAATACAAGCCATTAAAAATTAACATTAAATATTAAAGATAAATATGGATTACTCCAAGTTACCGTAAGCTCCTTCTTTTTTCTGAGCTAGTTATCTCAGCCACTCCTAGACTATTGCAAAATTTCCTTCTTAACGTGAAACAAGTGCTGATGCATTTCATCTTGGAACTTGCCAGGCAGAACCAGCAACTTAGGGCTTTCCTGGGCAGGTGCAAACCTTGGAGACTTCCAGCTTCACCACTCACCCCGAACTTCCCATATAAACAGTGTTTTTATCCAGCTGCAGGCTTAAGGAACCTTCAGAAGACCCTGAAAACCCTGGGTGTTTTTCAGTGCAGCCTGACTAGTCAGTGGCATACTGGGAGGTAAACACTGCTGAGATCCACCCCTTCAGGAGGGATGTGCTCTGGGTCTGCTGATACTCTCAGAGCTTTTAAAGCTGGGACAACACAGACAGAGTGTTTTCTTGCTCTGTTTTTGTTTAGTTAATATGAATTAAATAGAGCTGATGTTTATGGGTGAAAGTCTGTAATGCACATAGAGCAAGGACCAGGCTCTGTGAGGTTGGTGAGCACAGTGAAGGTCCTGCACGCTGGAGGTTTGCAGATCCAAGCCATCCACCATAGTGAGATGGACAATTCAGGCCCAAGTGATACTAAGGTGTGTGTGGGCAGATCAAGGCTCTGGCAGAGCCTCGAGGGTGCAGGAGGTGTGCAGGCAGCTAATCTGTCACAGTCCTCCAGAAGACACTTCTGATGCCCTGAATCTATGACAGCATCAGAATTAACCTACACTAGGGCTTCCTATTTCTATGCCAGAGAATAATCACAATCCTTTCTTGCCATTGACAAATACAAGCCTTGTAACACTGAAAACCCTTTTTACATGGCTGTCAATAAACACAGTGCTTATTAGAATATTCACTAGTGTAAGCGGGCAAAACAAGTAATAGTGCTTAAAATGAGAAATATTTAGCAAACTCACTCATTCTTGCAGTGTTGAAATAGCATTTTTTTCCTGGTTGGAAGGCAAGAAACCTGTCATACTTTCACAAGTCCGTTTGGATATCACGCACTATTCACTATTAAGAGGGGTACTGAGACATGGTCTGTTCCTGTGGATCATTTCTTTAAGCAAGATTAGCTGGAACTGCTGCATTAGAATATCATGCAATGTATATAAAAAATGAATTATAAGCAATCATACTTCCCATTTCTGTCACCTAAATTGAGATTAATGCCTAAGCAATGCTTATTTCAAAGAGGACATAATTTATTTGAATGTTCTTGGTCATTTTAAGAACTCTATATGGAAAGTTAGTACATGACAGTGTACTGAGAAAGTATGTTGGTTTATATTTATTTTACTCATTCTAGATTAAATCAGTCTACAGAGAGAATGCAGTTAAATCGCGTGCTCAGCAACATCTCTTCCATGGTCTTCTTCAGCCTCTACCAGAGAAGAGCTTGCTGAGAGGACGACAGTGCCAAACCAATCGAATACTACCTTGGTAGCACGCTTCACAGACAATAATAGCTAAAGAGTGTAGCTGTCAGCACTATGAAAAAGGGAAGCAAAAGAGTATATAGAGCAGAATATGAAGTAGCATAAAACCCACAGATCTATTCTATTTTTATTCAGACAGAAATTCTAACTGAAATTACAACTTGAACTAGAGAGGTAGGTTGCAAGACAGTCTGTGCATCCCCCAGCAGCAGCCTAACCTTATTGTTGCCTGCTGCATATCTATTAGACTATATAGATAATAAGCAAACATGTTGCACATAGTCATGAGAGTGTGGGGAATTCAAGGCAAAGAACTGAAATGCAAACACACACACAATCCGCAGATCCTGCAGCAAGCCTAGCAAAGTAATGCAGTCATAGAGAGTACATATTTGTCTGAGATTCTTGCTGTGGAGTGGGCTCCCAAGTCAAGGACCCAGACAGAGATGGGGCATAAGGCATAAAGCTTCAAGACCTTTTTCACTGAATTTGTTTTTTACACAGAATTCTTGCTCCATTCTACTTATGATTGCAAATATTTCTATGTAACAGGATGCTCTCATCTGAACGTTTTCCATTTTAAAAATATAAGATGATGCTCCTGAAGAACTATTGCAAGCCTTAAGTCTGTACCCTTTGAATGTTTGCTATTATTATTGTTAAGACTGCTGGTATGTCAAATGCACAAAGGAAAAATCTAGGATATATGGCAGTGCTCTGACAAACACAGGCAGGGCACAGGAGATGTCAAGGAAAACTTAGCATGATTTGCTTTTAGGCATTTAAAAACAAGCCCAGTGACAGGAAGGAACTTTTGCATTGTTTTCCCACACGTGCTAGTTTCTTAAATTATTTAAAGGAAATAAAATAATCTCTTCTTGCTAAAAGCTTGACAGTAGAATACAATAGATGTGCTCAGACAAGAGGAGCATGTAAATTCTGCAAACCATCACATACTGATACATGTTTCTGGGCAAACAGCCACAAGAGGAAATAGGGTTTTTCACTGATAGCATCTGCCAACAGGAGAACAGTAATCATGTGTCTCCTGATTAAATATAAATATAATGGATGAAATCCACTGTAATTGCTGTGTAGCTAGAAGTATTTGTACATGTATGACTCTAGGTGATTTAACGCAGCAGCAGAAGAAAATTGAACTCCCTTGGAAAATCCAGTTTCCATTCCCAGGGCACGATATACAAATGGTATAGTACCTGCTTCTGCTGCTGCAGTAATTCTGCAGTCTGCAGCTGTGGTCCATGATCAGTGCTCTCCGTGGTGGGGTGCTGGGAGAAATCTGGCAGTGCAAACACAACATCCTCCTCCTCCTCCTCTCGCTCTGCATCATCCGCCTTCTGCTCAGACTGAACACCAAAGTCTGGCAGGGCCTCAGAGTGCTCGATCTAAAAGGCAAGAGGTGGGACACATCAACACTCTTTTGCCATTTACCTCAGGGGACAGAAATCTATTGAAGGGCTAAGGGAAGGGACTATCTTCTGCATCTCTGTGGTGGGATATATTGACTTCTATTCTGCAGGCTACAGGAAATGATCTTTGGGTGGGCACGTTGCATCTGTGAACACAACACTATGCAGGCCTGCAAAATAGGAGATCTATGCAGCTGAGAAGATGGGTATAATGTAGCATGCTGGATATAATCCATCACGCGTCCATGAAAAACCACACAAGACACTTTTGTATTGTCTGATGAAGATAAGGCGATCATGAAGTATTCAAATCTATCACTTTATTCTCTCTAATGTGTTAGCAAAACACATGACCCCAATAATGACTGGAGGTGCATTGATTATGAATTATCCAGTCAAAAAATGCAAACAGTGAAAGCTATTTTGATATTAGAAGATGAGCTACTTTATATAAAAGCAAATTAGTACTGCTGAAGTAAAGTAGAAGCAAATTAGTTCTAAATAGTTACTCATCTCTTCTTTCTGACTCATGTTACTACAGCAGATGAAGGTAAAGATGTTCATCCACCCTTTATCTAAGAATACAAAACATTGGAGTATTCAACTTAAGCATACTCCTACCAGACCTGCAAGGTTACCTGTACTGCCAAATGCAGCAACACTGAAAAACACTAGGCACAAAAGTATCAGAAATACTGAGAAAAATTACTTAGTTGCCTTAGCAAATGGCTTCAGAATTGCATGAACCTGAAAAATAAATCTATAATTCCCAAGAATTCTGTATAAAATGTCAGAATGGGTATACATTTTTTTAAACTCTTTTTTCTTTAGGTACGATTTCCAAAGCAAATGGTAATTCTGGATGTGCAACTCAACATAATTTAGCAGCACCTTTCTTCACAGTGCATGTTGGTTGGCAATCACACCCCTGCTGAGATGTGCCAGCTTGGGGATTCCAGGTTGTTATGTACTTCTGAAATTCCTGATCTTAATTTAGTTGCTACTTGGAAAATCACCATGATGACGACTACTGGCGTACTGTTGCTGACGGTGTTAGACATGTGTATGGAGAAGAGGAACAAACAAGAATGATTCACTGTAAGTTCCCACAAGAAGCTGTATAATTCTCCTGCCAACATGAAAACAGAGCTTCCCTCCATCTGTATTGCTGAAGGCTTTTAAGGAACACACTGTGCACATGATGAGAAAAATGACAGCACTCAACCCATCTAAACAGATTTGACTCCATCACTCGCTAAGCTTTTTTTTCTTTCCAAAAATTATTCAGGAGTCCTATCTTTGAGACCCAATTAGATTTTCATTTTCTATGAGAGAGCTTTTCAGGACCAGATGTTTGTACTAGTTAAGGGTTTAGATTTAAAAATGGGTGATCTGTAACATATCATGCAGAATATACTTTAGCACAAGCCAACTTAAGAAAAGCCTTAATGTTTAATTTGAATCCCCTTTAAATCTATGTGTAATTATAAAGTTGCTGATGCCACATCATATTAAAGTCTACACCTAAAGAAGGGACATCCCAGTACCCCACCACTTGGAACTTCATTGTGTTAATAAGGTGGGACAGTTACCTCTAATACGTCGTCCCCTTCCTCCTCCATTCGCTTGCCTTGTCTCCAATGTTTCAGCAGCCACTTCAGTTTGACATACAGGAGAAAGGTGTCCTGCTTGAAATGCCTGAGTTCTTGCTGCAGCAGACTTTTCTCCTGGTTCCAGGTCTTCTCTTCCAGTTTGTTCTGCAAAGTCAGGCTCTGCACTTCCAAGTCTTTCCTCCGCAGGGTCTGCGTGTGCTCCTCCTCCAGCTTTAATGGAACAACAGACACAATGTCAATGGGGTGGTGTCTTGGGGCGATCTTCAGGACTTGTATTTTGTTGGGTGAGACAAACTGAAATCTCTAATTTTCATCAGTAGTGACTAGCTATTGAGTTTGGCTCAATGAGTTCCTCAGCAGTTATGACTGTTGAGGAAAATGGAGGACAGCTGCCGATAAGTTTTTTTTTAGATAACCATATCCAAGTAACCTGCTGTGGAAGTGGACATTTAAAGATGCATGAGACCTCTGCTGCTGCTTCAATATTTTATACCACTCATATTTTCCTCCCTCTCTTGATCGTATACCTGCAGTATGTTCCCAGCACAGCCACTACCCCACACTGCTGCACATATCACACCTGCTAAATGCATTTGCAGCCATTCCTACAAGGTGGCACCACAGCTGCCCTTGAGACAACCTGGAATATTATCCTTGCCTCTTCCCTCCCCAGCCACAGACTGATCCTTTCCTCAGTGGCTACGTCTCCCTCTGATTCTGGAAGGGCAATGCTTCTGAAGGAACCACATCCAGTATCTCAGATACAACTACTGGTCCCTCATTTCTCACAGTTCATACTTGGAGGCATCTGAACCACTCAAAGCAAACAGTTTCTCATTCTGATATGACTAGATCAGGGACACACGCAGCAACTGAAGAGACAGGAATAGGCTGCAACTCAGCATTCAACATGTCTCAGTTTCAGCACTAGAAGCACCAAGAAAAGCTCATTCTTTGCAGCACATGCATAATTACATCTGTTTCAACACAAGGCCACCTGAAACATTCTTTAAACATGACTTCTCCCTCAATATGTCAAAATCAAACCATGGCATGACCTGTGCCCCATAGCACTTGTACAGGTTAGTTGTACAACATCTCATATTCTGCATAGATGAGATAAGATAGTGCTTCCACTTCAACCAAGGTCTGGTTCACATTGACCACAAAAAGGCAGATGGAAAATTGAGTACAGAGCCACTGCTTACAGATGCCAGTTTCTACTATTTTCCATTCTGCTGAACAACAGCCTCTCCCTTTGTTGACCAGCTCCACAGATGGAATCTATGAAAGCCACAGTACACTAGTGACCACAATGATTTAAACCATAAGAACATACCCTGCAACAGACAACATTCACACAGGAATGAAGAATAGTCAGAGATTCTTCTTCAGGAGCATGGACCCTCTAGCAATTAATACTGATAAGAAATATATGCTTGATTTTCAAGGCAACATTCAGATGCTTTTGACACAGGGTACTGATCCATACTAGATGGTTTACTAAGGACCTCCCTGCCCTTTAAATGATGTGCTCTGGCATAATGCAAATTTTCAGCATCTACACTATAATGCCTTAAAAAGCTCCTGATTCAATTAAAGTTATTTAAAGTAGTTGCTAACTTAGATGGGTTTAAAATGCAGCTTAAAAGTAGTCTGGAACAAAATTAGTTATAATTGCTCAACAAACATACATGCAACTTCTGATAACACTCATGGAGATCGTACACTGCTAGCATACATAAATTTGATGTCATTAAACATTGCTAAAAATGAAATAATAAGAAAGGGGTTTATTTGATTTTTAATTTTTATGGGAAGAAACAAATAGATTTTGTGTTGATGCAGTTCCTCCACCAGATGAAGTTATGGTTAAATACAGCAAAGATCTGAGTCATTTCCACCAGAAATCCTGGAAGATGATAAAAAAGGAACAATATCAACAGGATGGGATTTAATTTGGAAAAAATGAAGAATCCAGAAGATGCTCTTATTATTCTATTTCTACTGGCTGTCAGCATGAATAGCTAGCTTTGATTTTGCTGCATTTTTCATTGTTTTTACAAGCTGTTATGATCTAAGTCCCCGTGGTCACAAATTCTTGCAGAAGACCCTGGTGGAAATAGCTTCATAAAGTATTATGCTGTTTCAATGGAAAGCTATTGCAAAAGAAAAGAACTTTGAGGCAGGCATAGCTTCCAAAAAGCTTTCATGGCCAAGGCAACTAGGAAGGAAATCAATTTACTGGTTGCCTCCTCCATGAGAAAGCTCCTATGGAGATCAACTGGAAATTAAAGCTACTTATGTAAAAATGGAGAGATATCACTTGGGCATAATGAGATTAGTTGGCACAAGGAAAAATGTTTACACTATGCAACAGTTATGCTGAATTTAGTCTATGAAGTAAATTTAAAAAGAAAACTTCAGTTAAGAGCCAAACAGCCTGCAAAAATTAGCAACAGATTTTTTTCACTCTAGGAGCTAGAGATCACAAAATGATTGACTAATCTGTTCCAGCCTTCAAAAGAGCAGGGGGAGCCCATGTAACAAAATATGATTTATTCAGCAGTTATAAATAAGAGGGTTGGAAGCATGGGGTACTGAGAAATACAAAAAAGTCCTGATTTGTGTCTCAGTTGTAAGTATGTAACAACTCTGCCGACTTCAGAGAAGTGTTGGATTTTCTTTGGGCTAGGAGGGGTCAGAATAAGGCATAGAGCCAAACTGTGCTCCCAGAGATCAAACGCACCCTTCCCCAGCTCACAGAGAGCTGAAGGGGCTGATATAATTCCCTATGCAGTATTTCATGTCTCTACCTCAACCTCCCCCATGCAGGGGAGGACAAAACTTTTCTCCACCAAGCAGAGAAGCCAGATTCAAAGTGGCAAAATAGGCTTGAGTTTACAACTTCCAGATTCTTCATTTACTCAGATGAGGTCAAACAGGCACAGCCATCAGGACACAAGTTCCCATGGTCCTGACAAACAAGGTCCATGCCACACATCATGGTCACGCGTCTCTCCCAGCAGGTGGGTTTCGTATTTACCTGGATGATCCTTTCTGTAAACTTTTCTTGCTCCTCTCGGTGAATTCTTGTCTCCTGCTCAAGCTGAGCCTGAAGCTCCTGTATCGATACATTCTGTACAGGTAAAACATGGGAATCCCTGAGCTGATCAGCAGGAAAAAGCGATAGGTTTAGCAGAAAACATGTCTCCGTGGTGTAAAAAAAAGGAAAAAAAGAAAAGAACTGCGGGACAGACATCTGCACAACTCACGGCAATCAATAGTTAAAACCAAAGCACAGTGTGCAAATAAATAGGAATGCCCTAAATATGTGTGGGAATTTCCTGTGTGTCTTTTTCTGAAAACTGAAGATGGTATGCTGATGTTACATGTTGGATATTCCCTTCAGGCTCCTGCTCTGGATTTGTACTCAAGTAGCTGAGACAGCACACCATCAATGACGTTTGCCAGATGAGGTCCTATTTACAGGTTTACATATTTAGTGGTGTATTTCTTTATGATAATAAAAGCTACAAAATTTTAACATCTCTGCAGAAGATGCATCTAATGCACATATATTGAACCTAATTATTTATTCATTTGCAGCACTTCTGATTAGGCAGTTAATGGGATAGCTTTTATTAAACCACCTAAGCATATAAGGTCCCTTTCTTCAGATACAGGACAGCTCTCTGCACAAGTTGACTTCATTCTGTGATTTCTACTCAAAATAATGACTCCACAAATGTCATGGTGATAAGCTGTGTGAGCCTGAGATCTGACCAAAATGCTTAAATATCTCCCCTTTCAGGTCCAACACTATTTTAATCTTAATAATTTCAATTTTATGTTCTCATTTAGTTTGGCATCCCATCCACTTTACTTCTGAAAGTTACTTAATTCAAAAGAAAAGACCCAAGAAGGCAGAGTCCGACCTCATTATTTATGCTATGTTAATTAATCCTGTGGCACTTACATTCCTGATCAGAACTTTCTATGCCCTTCATTTTGGGCACATTTGGTCTCTCACATTGGAGCTAAAACTGATTTGTCTGTACAATGGTGATGCTTGGCCAGATGCCATCCTCTTCACATGCGTGACCACAGAAAATACTACGGCACCAAACTCCTACTTCCCAGAGTAAAGACACATTTAAAGAAGTGATTGCTTCAGGCTTCAAAGCATAATCCCAAATTCTCTGCTGGCCAGCATCCAGCGCGCTCCACACTCAGCAGCTGCAAGGATGTAATGCAGGTCGTGGGACCGCTCTCGGGGGCTGCATTGCCATTTCTCCTCCGACATCAGCCCCGGCACCCGTCTCCTCTCCCCAGGCACTCCTCCCACTTCCCAAGAGCAAAACCAGCTGCGGCAGCTCTTGCTGGGACACTTTTGGTTATTCAAAAAGTATTTGTCACTAGGTCAGACACACCTCTCCTCCTCCGGGGAAAAAGAACATAAGGCAGATGGATGTGCCCCATAAAGGACCTGCAGGACCATACTCCACCAAAAAACGAAAGTCACCCTACATATACTTTCTGGGCTCTATCAGTTCCTTCTTTACTTGATTCACTTATTGACTTGTGCACGTCTGTTTTGTACCTGAGGAAAAGACACTTCCAGCCCTCTGAAAGGTACACATAAAAGTGACCAAGAGAACTCTATCTGCATTGTTGGTTTCATCTTATGCCTTAATGTGGCTGCAGACATCTTGTATTGCACAAAACAAAAATTTGGTCTCACAAATAATTTGGAAAGAACTCCTTGCAATGGGATTTGCCAGTTTTGCACAATTGTTTGTAAATCGGGTTTAATTTTCTCATCCAATAAATGAAAAATCACTTTAATCAGAAATTTCTGCATTCTTTTATTCTTATCAGGCTTCTTTAGGAATATGGCAAATAAGAACCTAGTACCTAGAACAATGTACCTAGTTAATTTAGGTGTGATTTAAAAAAATATGTTTTCCTTCTTTTTATGAATTCAAAATCAGCCAAAACCAGGCAAAGTCAATCTGGTGAAAACAGATACAACATGGCAACGCTCTTCTGTTGGCAATAATCACTTAAAAAAATCTATGTGCCTCCAGAAATGGAAACTATGATTCATGTAAAAATGCATACATTGTCAATTTAAAATATATAGGAAGCATAACTGATCTTGATATGACTCTCCTTACCGTCATACAACTACACATTTAGATAATTAGAAATATTATCTGTCTTGGGATTCCTGGAACTGGAAGCTGAATCAGAGCAGCAGGAAGGCAAGGTCTGAATTTTTCACTATTCACTTCACACTTGCATTTTCCAGTGAACAATGCTTTGTAAAAGATCATTTCTTCTACTTTAGACTAGTATTAACTGGAATCACATAGTTACGTATATACTGACAATACCTTCTGTATACAAAATTAGGGCAAGAAAATGATAAACTCATGCAATTTTTTGATAAACATGCAGCCCATGCAAAGCCAAGTTTCAGGAAACTTGGGCGCTGGGATTGTGATAACTGTTAGAATTACTAGGAAGAGATTAAACACATCATAAAGGCAGATAGACTATTACATGCGCACTAGACAGTGCAAATGTTTTTTACAATTGCTTTGGCTCTTTAAGGATGATAGATTTTTATAAGCAGCAAAGTAAACATGTTGAAAAGCAGTTAATGCATGAATGCAGACCTGCACACCTTTTGCCTTCCGGTGCAACCTGAGGACTCTTCATAGTCCGTAATTTCATATGATGTAATTTCTACCAGAAGCATTGGGATTAGTACTGCTCAAAACAAGGGAGATAAGGCTGCTTAAGTGCCTAATGGATTGCTGCTAAACATTTGGATCGTGAACGAACAAGGTATAGAAATGTATCATGTGATATTTGTACACGCAGTTCAGGTACCTGGCATTGCATTGATGGACATCTATATGTTTATATGTGGATATCAGACCCCTATCATATAAACAGCAGGGTGTAGTCTGTGGCACAACTGTGGTTTTGTTTTGTTTTGGAAAACAACACTCTACAAAATGGACACAAAAGTTGATAACCTGTTAATTTCCATTCTTTGTCCCCTTTGTTGTCATTAACGAACATGCTACACGAGGAATGGAAAACACCCCAAACGTGACAGCCACCACACGATGTACTGACACCACAAAAACAGACACAAACTCACTACAGCAAGATGTACAAACACACTATAATGGGAACTACAAGCTAGTGCTACTCCATCACAGCACCGCAGAAGCAGCTGCACTTCATCCACAGCTCGATAACAACTGACAATTTCCCATGAATCCCAATTCTTG
Organism: Pandion haliaetus; assembly: GCA_013401275.1. Classification (NCBI taxonomy): domain Eukaryota; kingdom Metazoa; phylum Chordata; class Aves; order Accipitriformes; family Pandionidae; genus Pandion; species Pandion haliaetus. The sequence continues at coordinate 213,822 of VYZV01041126.1, read as the reverse complement.
CATTTCCAGATCCACTTCCACTCCCATCCTCTTGGACAGGCAGTGCCAAATCCTTCTGCCGAGTCCTTTTCTCTCACCTGTTATCACTCCAGACCAAGCTAATCCATCCTGATGTCTTTACCTCAAGAGGATGTTCAGAGAAAAGTCATCCACGCTTTGGGGGCTTCACCACCACTCCCTCATTGCACCGACCACTTTCTGCCCATCTCAGTGTGTTGAAGGCTTTTCAGGTTATTTTCCAGCATATACAATCCTACATTTCTGCCATGACTTGTTTTTACAATATTGTCACGCACCATGAGGTACGTCTGGTTTTTACTTGTCTGTCTTCTCCATTTAACCATAGCTAATTGCAATCTCAATTTGCCTGCAAACTTAATCAGTTTATATGCAACAACTATGAACATCAAATTTCATGGAATCTTTCTTTTCAGCCTTTTTTTTTCCCAGAAGGGATGGAGCAAAATAAGGCCTGAGGAGGTAGGGTAAAAAGATGCTTTCCAGCATTTGTGTGCAATTCCAGGAAGCCAAAAGATGAACATTTATTCTGCTCACCTAATGCTATGTTATAACACTTTGAAATTTGGACCTTACACTTGACCACGCAGTCTAAAAACTGCTACTTTTTCACACGTGACGGCTGACCACTGCATGCATACAATCAACCAGACCAGATAGGAACTTCCAGTGCCTTTCGTATTACCTTTTACATGCAATACACATCTACTGAATTCTCAGAGGCTGCTTCTGAAGATGTACTCTTCTCCTCACCCCTTAAAAATAAATTACATATATTCCATTTGCTAGTGTACAATAGGCATTTGTGTGATTATTCGTCTGTGCTTATATGGAGAGTCTCTGATTTTGGGAAAATACAGAACACTTTGCTCCAAGTCTTTAAAAATCCCTCTTGTATGGATAGTACACAAAGTCTCACTGACTTCAGTTAGGACTGGGATATCCAGATTTACATCATAAAGGGTCTTTTACGCCATTATATTGCCAACCTTTAAGGAATCCTGTATAGCAAGAAAGAATACAATTCATCAAAGTAAATTATTATTGCTGCCCCTAATCTTGGTGGGAAGTAATATGTCAGCACCAGTCTGTCTCTTCTTCCCACAACTTTGCATTGGAGGAATAGTGGACACTAAGAAAAACAGCCTTCTATGCGGTCCTCATTTGTTGGGCTTTTTGGTTTGGTTTTGTTTTTTTTCCAGAAGAAAGAAAAGTCACAATGTATAAAACATTCACTGTTTCCTTTCTGGGAAAACAAAATCTTAAATCAGGGCAAGAGAAAAGGATGTGTAAATTTTCAGCACATGGCTGGGAGCTGCTGCATAAGCCACCCAGCTGAAAAGCTCTCAGGTGGAATTATGAAAATTGCACAGGGTGAGCACAGACATTCCAAAACCAGCTAAAAATAGAACATTCAAAATATAGACCAAAATTCTCCTCATATATCTAAAATGGATGCATACACAAGTTTTGATTCAAAGCAGGTGGTAAAGTGACTTACCTAACTTGCACATCACTGGATCTGGTTGGTCCACACTTAACCCAGGTATTAACTTAGAGTAATAGAGATGGTTTATGTTTCTTGTGGGCATGATAGGTAAGGAAAATGGATAAACAGATTAAGAATGGCCTAGAAGAAATTATTCTCCAGTGTGAGCTCTTCCTACTTTGTTACTAGACCTTGTGGAAGACTTGCTTTTTAAGACATGCTCTCACCTTCTCCAGCCTATCTGTTTTTATTTTAATTCTCTGGTGACAACTTGTTCCTTTTAAGTGAATTCACTTCAGTGGTTCTTTTTCCATAACCTGGGAGTGTCAGAGATTTTGTGGCATTTTTCTACACAGAAACAAATGTGTAAGTCTTTAAAAGCCATGTATGAAAATAATCCAAATCTGAAATGCAAAGATGAGTGCTTTTGCTTTTGGTGATACATACTTACTCTGGTAAGGGCAGAACTGATACCCCTGAAGGAACAACCAGAGCTAGCAGATAGAGCTCTATTTTAGTGCATCAGGTATCAAATACTGCAACAAACTATATTTGGTCATTTGAAAGAGTGAAATTTTTCTTCTCCAGAATGTCTTCTTGTTTCTGAATAAACAGGAGGAGATTGCTTAAGAAAGCTGCCTTTTGTTTATGGATATTCCATTGGTAAAAAGGGTAAAATTCACCAGATGAAAAATTATTTACCATTTTTCCTACTGGTTCCCATTTGTGGCCATAGTAATCCTTTGATTTTTGCCAGGCGTTTGCTCTGTGAAGCATTGTGTTACCTTTTTTATGTCCTCTGTGTCTTTTAGTCAGGGCAATTCTCACTTGTTCACTAGCTTTTTCTTTGGATGGTAAAGAATTATTTTCCCGCTCCCGCCATAACTAGGCTCTGCTAAAATCATGAATAATGGATCGAACATCCACCCCAATGGGCTCCAACCTCCCGCAACAGCAGCTGAATGGCTTGTTTCAGCAAGAAAACAAAGCCTTGATCTTAAGGCAATTTCGAGATATAATTTCCTTTGGACTGTGACTCTAACCAACCTCTTTAACATGCAAATACATTCTAATAATACTGTTGCACTAACAACTGCAGTGCAAAGCCCAAACAAAGGCAGATGTTTACAGTTAGGCTATGGGGTAGTTTCAAGCGTAAGTCAGTCTGCATTCATTGTATTTAATCAAACAATTAGGCTCCCACGATGCTCGTTTTTAAAAATAGGAGAAACGGCTAAATGGAAACTGCTCAGCATTGCTTGGGAAATTTTTCATTTAAAATCCAGCTTGGAAAAAAATTAATTTAGAAAAATGGGTTTACTTGCTTAAAAAGAAAACATTTGCGTCACTGAAATGAAATGTGTTGTTCTCCTGCTAAAAGTCCATACGGAGTAAGAAGATCATCAGTCAATGTTATCCACTGCCCAGTGCATATATTTTCACTTCATAAGTTAAAGCAGATAACGGCTTACGTGTAGCTATCTCTGCTGTGGGCATTGAAAGGTTTGATTCTCCATCTGAAATTTCTGTGATAATTAAAAAAACCCCTTTGGTATTTGAATAATATTTTTTCCTGCTCATTCATCCAGCATAAAAAAATGGTAGTTTTTGCTAGTGCTGTGTATAAAATTAAAAAAGAAAAGATTAAAAATGATACCATACAAAATTATTTGGAGGAATCTTCTGCTTCACTTGGGTTTGACTATTAAGATTTCAATTGGCTGTCCACCCACTGAAGTTTCAGAGTAAAGCAGTCTTTGTTGCTTAAGTAAACCTGACTGAAACAAACACCTTAGCCTTCAGCATTTTCTCAAGTTAGACCATTTGAGCCCCAGCCTTGTTCACCTTTTGAGCACATCTGGACCTAAGCTGGCTATTCTCTACCTTTGATTATAATTACTGACTTGTTCCTTGTCAGGCTATGGTGTGAAAAGCACCCATCCTCTGTTTAAACACAGCTTGCTGTACACAGTTTACACATCATCCCATTCTGGGAGAGGAAAAAAAGATATTGTGCCAAAATTACCCAAATCCCTAATCTTAACAGAGGGCTCACATACTGGGCTTAATATAATAATGAGGCTGATCTAAGATAAGGGGAATTAATAAAGATGATGGAATTGAAACAGAAATATTGTAAACATTTGCTGTAGTCATTTTCTGACCTAACCTACCATAACTATTGACCAATACAATTGCAAACAGATCTGTGCTGAATGCCAAGGTTTCTCTACCTCATTGGCCCATTTCACAGCTGAGGAGGAAAGGCTTTACCTTTCAGTGAGACACTTACGGTGTCCTGGGTTTATCAGATATCCTTCCTGAGGTTTACTATCACTGGTAAAAGTGAAAAGTTGGAAGAGAAGCTGCTGAACAAATTAATTATTCTAATACTACCAAAACTCTGCACTGTCAGGATAATTTAAAACAAACAAAACAAAACAAAACTAGCAATGAATTACCTGTGTTAAGATGAAGGGCTACTCTCCCTTTGATATTCAATACAGCTTCGTGCTGCTTGATTACCAGCCACCCTGAAGCTTTTTCTTCCTACCCCTGTTTTCTAGTGCTTGTTACCACTTAGTCACAAACCCAGCTGTCCCAGCCAGCATTCTCCTTTTCCCAGACTCAGTTAAGGGTTTCAGATATACTAAGGCCTCTTGCATGTGTCTTTAGAATTAAAAACATATTAAAACTCATCCATCACTAGAAGCTATTCTAACCACCACAGTTTCAAGGTGGATTTGGCTTCCCAGTGACCAGCAGAAAAGTTTTTCAATGCTCTGTGCTCACCTTTATGAAGACAGATTAGAAATTGTTTTCTTCAGGACCAGCTGTAATGTCTGGACAACCTATGTTCATGAGAAAGCAGCTATGGAGATGTTTATTGAGGCAGATATGGCCTCTGCATGGATGAAGATTTAAATAAAAACTGATTGATGTTTCTGACGAATGAAAAGTACTCAACAACCCAAACAATGGAGAATTTGGCTTTAAATAAGTTTTTTTGGAAGCTGCAGGGTGCTGTGCTCCCTGTTGAGAATTACCATGCACACCAGCATCAAACCCTCTCCTGTGCAGACTACTACCAGGCAAAATGCAAAGCAATCTCTATCTGTAGACTTTCTAGATTTAAAATATCCAATAAGGTGAAACCTGGAAGCATGATCTCAGGTCAGGGATTACAACCCCTTCCAGAGATCTTTCATTTCTATACTCTATTGTAGTGGGTCCCTGAGCCATATTTTCCCACTTAGCGAAGCTACTGGGAGCAGGGTGATGAATCCAAAGTCAGGACCAATTTGCTTCTCTGAAACTGCAAGGGTGAAAAGAGGGTAACCACAAATTTCACAACAGGGATGCTGTGTTTGGTCCAATTTACTCCCCCAACTCCTGGCTTCTGTTACTCATCTCCTGGCTAAGGCAGCAGGAGGCAGTGAGTAAGAGGGGCTGCTTTGCTGACCTCTAGACTGAAACAGCCCTTGTCTCCTGGCCTGTAGAGTTTAATGTCTCCATCAGCTCTGCGGTGTGGGTCGGTGGTGGCTCGCTGGTGGTGAATCTCTTGCTCCTCTCCACGATCTTGTTTGAGCTGCCACTCCATCTGATCCCTCAGTTTGGACTGTTAGGTGCATGAGCAGTTTATAACAAAAAAACAAAAGGACAGGAAGGAATAAAGAAAAAAAAAATGGGTAAGGTAGACTGAAAAACTACAAGACAAAGAAAAGCGTGAACAGAAAAACCAACTTAAATACAGTGGCATAAGAAAGTGAAGAGAACAAAACCAAAATGAGGATGAGCAAAATGATGGGCTGAAACATCTGAAAAGCAAAAAAGACAAAGAGAGGAAAAAAGAATGCAAACACTGGTTATGAGGCGCATGCAATGAGGATGCATGAGTCAAACCAACAGCAAGCATACAAGTCATGAAGGATACCAGGACACAAGGCTCTTCCTTCCTTACTTGTGCTGCGCAGAAAAGCCATATCCAGTGTGGCAGTTGTAGCAGTTTAGACATGCGCCCATGGGCAACTCTTTAGGCAAGGCAGTCCTTCGCTGGCTACAGAGCTTCTCACTCGCTGCTCGGTTAGGGGAGTGAGCTGTAAGCAGGCTTTTCAAAACACATCACTTAAAAAACTGCATTTGGTTGGGTTCTTTTGGCAAGGCTTTTGAGAACAGGCCTGACCCTTTTATGAGAGAGTATAATAAAGACCTCCTCACATTTCTTAGTAAGGCTGCTAATTTACATTCATCAGAGTTTGGTTTTTTTTTTTTTTTAATTAATCTCCTCTTTCACAGGGAAACAGCGCTGTTACAGACAAAAAGAAGACAGATCTCTATAGCACCAGTGAATTAGCCTTTTTGCCATGAGGAACCGCCTCTGAATCAAAGGAGTTGTGCAAACAAAGGAAAGAAAAAAAACCCTATAAAGTGTTTGTTTAACATTACACACTTTAATACATTGCGGGTCTGAAATCATAACAAAGCAGCTGTGAGGAAAATTAGCTCTAGGGTAGTGATGCCAGAAAGAAAGAGAAACGATAAACAGAAAGAAGGTAAACAAGGGGCCACCCTACCTGGAAGTCCGTAATTAATTCCTTTCCCAGGTTACCAATTGGAGAGTCTCGGGACATGGACGTCATTGTGGATAGAAAACTGGAAGACTCTGTGAGATGGGGAAGAGGGGAGAGGTCCTCCATCTGCTCCTTAAGGCCCTCTCCAATGTGATCAACCTTCTCCAGGAACGTCTGCAGCTCCTTCCGGAAAGCCTTCATCCTGGAGTTGACAGTGTCCAGAAGCTCTGGTTCATGCTTATCTTCTCCCCTTTCCACAACACTTCTGAAATCCTGCTCGGTGGATGGGCTGCTGGTTACGTGCACCTTCGCGTCATAAATCAAGCTGTCTGTATCAGTGATAAGGCGGTCCACAGTCCTTTCGAGCCGCTCAGCCTCACGTTTGATGTTAATTAAAGTCTCAGTGTCCTCTTCCACTCTCATGAGCTCAGCGGAGCACAGGTCGCTGACTTCTGATGGCTTCCCACTCCCAAAACCCGACGTCTTCTCATAAACTTCTTCGGAGTCACTCTCGCCCCCAATGGGCCCCTCTCTCTTTGGCTGGGGCGGGCGACCCTCTTCGCTGTCACTCTCTTTCTTCCCGGCATCGCTGTCAGCGTCGCTGTCCCTGGGGCTGGAAGTGCGCAGGCCCAGGTGAGAGGCAAGATCATAACGCTGGACATTAGACATCAGGACCCTGTTCTCATACTGGAGCTTCATCACTTTCCCGCTCAGCTCGTTGATTTGTAACCTGGCCGACTTCAGCTCCTCTTGCAAGGTCCCACCGCAGTTGGATGCCATGTCATCCAACCAGCCTGGCTCCTGGCCCGGCTCAAACTTGAATTTGTTCAGCTCATTCGTTAGCTGCTTGTTGTGATCCTCGATTTCAGAGATTGACCGTCTCAGCAGCTCTGCTTCCTCTTCCACGAACTGCAGGTGCCGGCGCAGTTCCGTGGCTGACTCCACGGAGTCACCATAGGGCGAGGTAGGAATGCTTGAAATGTGGTCCCTGCTGAGACACTCTTTTTCATACTGGCACCTCATATCCTCCATCTCAGCTTTAATCCCCCTGTTCTCCACCTCCAGTTCCACTATTTTTCTACCCAGTATGTTGGCTTCCTCCTCTACCAGCTTCAGACGAAGCTTCAGCTCAGCCTCCCTGGTGCTGGGCGGGCCCCCTGCCTCGCCGGTAGGCAAGGGACTGTCCACATCTCCATAGATGGACTTGTACTTCTGGAGCTCCTGCTCCAGTTCGTCCTTCTCCCTCCCCAGTTTGGCCATCTTCTTACGCATCAGCGCTGCCTCCTCTTTGGCAAACTGGAGCTGGCACTTCAAATCAGCGCTGTCCTCCTGCCAAGAATAATCCCCACCCCCCCCCAAGATTATATTATAATAGAAGCACAATCTGTAGCTTATTTTCCAAAATCTCCATGTCCCTACCCTCTGAGCTGTATCTGTTAGGTGTGCAAACCATACAAAGACAGAGCTGCGCAAACTACGCAGTTGACACATTTCATGGCTTGGTTCTGGTTAAATTGGCAAAGCAGCTTGACCAAGGTTAAAGAGGGGAAAAAAAAATAAAGTGGGCCTGTGCAAGTGTTTGGTGAGGCAAAAGTGCCAGTGTAATGGTTAGTTTTTCTCAAATACTGAGCAAATTTTGTGGAAAATAATGACTCAAATGAAAAGGCTCCATGATTTGTTGGCATTTTCTGTTCCATTTATGTTTAATGTTACATTTGCTCCTTTTTAGCACGATGAAACAAAGACTACTCAGATGAATTTGCTCATCGTAATCCCAAATCTCGGGCTCCGTCAGCTACAAAGCACAAAAAAGTGTGCTAAGCTGCATGGTTGCCTTGCAAAATGAAGAGTTTAATTACTCTGATCTCACAAGACTGTGAAATAGCCAGAGTGCCTAACTTGCTTTCTGAATAGGAAGCACACTGTTGTCTCTGCTGCTGCTATTATTAGGATGGACCAGACTGTAATCACTGTTTCTGGTATGGACAACTGTTCACAAGGGAGATTGGTGAAAACGTGAAAAAGGAAAGAAAAATACATTAAACTGTGGTTACATCCAAATCAATCCCATGTGAAAACTTGCATTTTTTGGGAAGCACCATGGTATTAAATGAGACTTTTATTTTTTTGTGTGTGTTGGGCATTTTAAAGTACTGCATCTCAACTCAAACAAAAACTCCAGTGTGTATTGTGCTGAAATAAGAGACAAGGTTAAGTAAATTCTAAGCTGATGAACAATTTCTTTGCTTGAATCACTTTCATGAATTGTCATGGAGATACAGGCACTTGGCCTTGTAAGAGACACATTTATCAGCATTAGCAATATAATGGAAGGCAGGCTTTGAAAGATGATCTCTTGAGACAGCAGATTTCATAGTTGTTGGTAGGCCATGAAGACATATGTGCAATTATCTATGGAAACTTCATTACAGTCTCTGGAGCACTGTTATCTTTCACAAGCACCATTTTGTTATAATTCCTAATAATGGCAACCAAATCCAGAAGAAAACATGACTGACTTTAATTTTCACCCAGATCAGGCTATTAGAAAAAACAAAAGATTTACACAAATAATTACGTCTCAGCAATCCGAGGAAATGATTTAATTTCTAAAGCACCTATCTTTGCACATTGGTAACAGTGTCTTTTTATGTTACCTAGATTAATTTCACCCCATTTTATTTAGATATATACTAATTATATCTTAATTTCAGCTATTAATAACTAAGCAGATACAAAAGTAATTGGTTGTATACTTCTGAACTCAGTCATTTTCTTACTGATTCTGCTTGGCTCAGGTTGGGATTTTAAAATACTAAATAGTAAAAAAGTTATCTTAAATGTTAATAATGTGATAGAGGTAAAAAACAGTCAAAGTTTCTGTTAATATGTGGTTTTCAGTGACAACCAGGAGTCAAACACAACTGCATTCAGTTGATCAGTTGACTTGACTAAAACTCTGGTCGTCGTGTTTCTGGTACCAGAAATTTGAGTTTTCTATTAATACAATTGAAGTGCATATAACTGATTAGAAGCAGAGCCTCTAGAAGATGGGCTTGCTTTCTTCTCTATCAACTCCTCACATACACACACCTCTTTTTCACACATATATTTGCAAATTGCGTTTCTCATTATAACTCGAAACTGCAAATTAAGTATCAGATTAAAACCTGGCAAAACTTCACTGCAGTCACTCTGAATTTTGGTTGCTCTGGCTGGATAAAGCTGTATGATTAAAGCATCATCTTCGGTTAGGGCTGCACAATACATTACCTCTGTTTTTCCTATCATTGAGAATGAGTTTATCCCCGCAGCTGTAGGTTTTGCTTTTAGGGAAATACAAAGATCACAAGGGAAGTTACAGCCAGACCAGTGCTGCATCTCAGGTGGGGTGATTACTCCAGTTTATTTATTTATCTGTTAATAGCTTGGAAACAATCACATCTGACTTTTTCCTTATTCTGTCTTTGTAATCCAGCTTTCTTCCCTGTGCTTCTTGTCTGCCTTTGGCTGCAAGCGCCCAGCCATGAGTGGCACTAGCTGGCGCCTCGCACCTCCCTGGCTGCAGGCAGCTGGACCGATGCCTGTGGGGAAGGGCCAGCCTGCCCAGACCCCTCTGCCCCGCCTGGGAGCACGAGGGGCCATCTCCTCCTCCCTGGGGCTCAGAGGGGGCTCCAGCCTGACACCCACTGCATTTCAAATAACATGAATAACAGTCACCGAGTCACACTTGGGACAACACACTCAGCATTTTGAAGCTTTTGAAGAAAAGGGAAGGGCTTCGATGGGTTTGGGGTCAGGGCCCCAGTGTTTTTGCTTGGCACCACTGCACAACTCAATGCGTCTGCAGAGTTAGCACGTTATTATAGCAGGACAAACCCACTGTTAACTTCTTATAATGGCATTACTTTACTGCTAGGTTTTGTCTATGAAAAAAAAAAAAGAATCACATTTGTAAGTTTTGTTTTTTGCAAGAGCTAAAACAAATGAGATGTTTTTCATTAAACAAACACAAGCGTCATACAAAAAACCAAAGCTGACGGATGTTAATCTCGCCTTCTAAATATGGATCCCATCTGGAAAGGTGAGAAAGCTCTAGATCTTCCCTGCTTCTCTGCCAGGAAACATGACTACTGAAAATCCCATTCCCCGGACAGTTTTTTTCCAAGGGAAAAGAATGGTCAGGAGAGATTTATCAGCCAGATCTAAGCATGCCAGAAGGGTAAGACTCCAATCTTCATGCATCTGTCCCTCTGAAACTTTGTGTACAGAAATATCAGCGATTTCTTGATCAGTTGAAACCAAGTAGAAGCAGCAAGACAGCGAGACACCCACACAGGCAAGTACAGTTTTGACATATAAGGCAAAATAAGGAGAGGCCAAATCACCGAAATTAAGAATAGTTCATTATTAGTTAAATCACGAATGAAAAGAAAGGAGAGGAAAAAAAAAAGAAGAGTCTTTTTTTCTTTTTGGAGGAACAAGAGGCTCGAATCCCAGGGGCTGAATCTGGGATATGGCAGCTTACACATCCGGTATGTGGATGCTTTCCTAAAAAGTGTACATAGGGCAAGGTGCATAGAAAGAAAAGAAGGAACGACAGCACAAAAATGTTCTGTCAGTCATGGTACTTGTCATGGGCCTTAAGAGATCATTAAGGATAAATGGGAATTAATGATTACTGATAGTGAGTATTTGCAGGCAATAGTACCATGGCTCTGCATGGCACTTCAGAGGGATGTTAATGGAAAAAAAAGCAGAAAGAAAAAACTCAAGATCCCTCTCTACAGAGTCTGCAGTCTAATTTAGACAAATGTAGAACGTGGAAATAAAGAAATTAAACTTAAAGGAAATAAATGAACTTAAATCATTATGCAATATAAATGATGTGATGAGAATGAAGGGCTGATCAAAAATTCCCAAATACGATATTTCTTTTCTGGCAAGAAGACACAAAGATAGATAGAGATCAACGCCATCTCCTCTACCACCACCACCAGCTCAAGGGAACTGCCAGGCAGAAGATGGGTAAGCAGTTTTGACATTGCAAGTCTGACGACAGGGCAGTACAACCAGCACCCAAGCATCTGGCTGAGTGCCAGCACTCCTACCTTGCGCTGGAGAACCACTTTTCTTTGTGTTTTGCCTGGTGCCTGGCATTTTCCGAGAAGCTCCGTTTTGCAATTCTGCTGAATAAAAACTTTTTTTCTTCAATACTGCTAGAGGTGGGTAAGCGCTAGGATGAATTCTGCTTCTACACGACTTCAAGACAATCAATTTCACAGGTATTACTTACTCAGTGTGCCCTGCGGTGGTGTGATGTTCCAGCTAATTTTAATGATGAGCTCTCAGTAAGTAAAAACACCAGTCTTGCTATAAGCTATACATATCTGTAAGCATGCGGATGCACAGAATCCAAGTTTGTGGTTGCTTTTCACTCACAAAACACGTAATGGTTATCTGAACTTATTTTAGGTATTTAGGGCAGCTGTCCCTGAAAAGCAGCATTTTGAACCTCCCGGGCTGTGTTTTTACCTACCCCTTTGGTTCATGCCACAGGACCTGGGGGCTGTTTGACCAGGTTGGGCACTTGTCATGGTGTGCTCCGGTCTCAACCAGCACATACTCTGAATGGATAGCTGGGTTTGAAGACAGCTCTGGGTAACACCCTAGAGTTGGGAGATAGCTAAGCCATGCACCTATAGGTTGGGCCATGTCAATATATAAGTTTGTTTCTCCGTATTTCCTACCCTAAAGAATTGCTGAAGAAAACTGAATGGCCACCTTGCACAGTGCCGTTGCAATGGTTTTCATTTTCAAGCCCAAATGCTTTGCTTGCATGACTTACAATGTGTGTGTACAGCATAAAGGTCTTTTTCCCCTGGGTGGTTTCTGGGATCACTTCCCCACATAGTGAGTGGTGCAGAGCTGACCCATGGTTACATGGTTAATTTTGTGAAGTCCTTTTTAAGGCTTTCCAAGGCAAACTACGCTGATCTTAATGCCTGGATTTGGGCAGAGGAAGCAAGCACAAGGAATCCATTCCCTCTGCACTGCTCTATATTTCCAAGAATGAGGAAACGAAGGACAGTGCTGCCCACAAAGCCCGGTGGACACAACCGTGCCTTCACATAGCTTCATCTGTAATCTGCATGTGTGTGGGCATATATATATATATTTCATCCATGTACTTTACAGACTTGCAGAAAAATAAACCCTCTGACCTGACTGACGACTTAAATAAGTCTCCATAGCAGGCGCTGCAGGAAGAAAACCCGGTGCCCCATTTTAAGGTCTGATTAGGTGTGCTTGTATCGTTTTGGTGGGGATGCTTGGTCTGCTGTGTCCCAGGAAGGCAGCCTGCAGCCCCTGGCCACCATCTCGTTCTGCTGACTCAGCTGCCCACCCTACCCACTCAAGTGCAACATATTGCAGTGATTTATTACGGTTATTATTGCAAATCAATGGATTTTAAAACTCCATCAACTCAGAGACAACCCATAGGTCTCAGCTGTATACACTGAGCCTGCCAAGGGAGCAGCAGGGGAGGCGCAACCTCTCTCTAACGAAGTCACGATGTCACTCTTGGCTCCTTTTGCAGTGAGGTGGAACACTATCCCCATCTCTTCAGCTATAAACAGTAACCGTACGGGTGCTATGAAAAGCTTTAACTCCTACAGTCAGCACAGAAAGCAGAGGAAACCAGGCAGACCTCTTTCCTGAGAAGGATCAACCTGCAGGATTTCAATAAAAACGGTGTCCAAAGGGAGACAGAGTGGGTAGCTTAGGGTCTGTGTTGTATCTCAGCTTGGGGAGCACAAATTCACATGCTGCCCCCTTGACACCAGAGAGAGATCAAACCCTGTGCTGCAACACAAGAGTTCGCAAGGTGTCGTTGCAGTGTGCGAACTGCATTCCCTGCCAAGATGCTCATTAGCACAAAATCTTTGGCACCACATATAAATTTAGTTAGTCCCTAAGCTGCGATCCAATTACTTTCTGAGGCAAGGTGATTCTCTTTTCCTGTAGAAAACCTGCAGCCCAAATCTATGGATACAAGCACAATGAGCCCCAGAAGCTGCATGGTTTAGAGATCACACTTGTGTCCTAAATTGCTTCTACATTATCTCTGGGAAGTCTCAATAGATTAAGGCCTAATTGCACTCTAGTTAATGTGCCTGATGGCCTTGTCAACACCCATAAAAAGAAATTTTGAGTTTAATCATGTGATTTTGCTCAAAATTGCACATTCATGACAACCATACCTGGGTAAATGCCTTTTTTTCTTTGTGTATTTCTCTGCTGCCTCTTCTCTTCAGGGAACTCTGCAAGAGAAGCAACACAGAGTTATTGATAAGCTAAATACAAAGCCTGCAAATTTGGTAGGGGTCACCACTATAAAACTAATTTACGAGAAAGCAAGTATATTCTCCTGAGCAGTTGGGGATTTAATTTTATGTAATAATCACTAAAAAAACAAGATGATCAGGGCCTTCTCAGTGAATTTTTCAATGCACAAAATTCCGCCCCCCTCCCCCCCCCAAAAGAAAAAGAAAAAAGTAATAAAACCACTTAAAACTTCCCAGAGGGGAAAAAAAATGCCCTGTTTTCTTCTCTGGACCACCACAATTTTTGGCAAAACTTTCTTTTTGCATGGGGCAATGATTTATGTTTGATTAATCCAGGGCAGAAGTCCAAGAATGTTACTCACAGTGGATGTGAAACACATTGTGGAAACCTCAGAGGAAAGCAACCCCTCCAAAAAAGGGAAGGATATGCATGCTTAAGCTATGTGGCATAACATTATTGGTTAAGCCATGCTAGCAAATGTACTGAGGAGCCCAGATAAAGACCAGGTAATTCTCCAGGTATTTCTGAATTTACTTTAAAAATTAGATTTGATTGGCTTTGCAAATCTTTATATCCCTTTATAAGCAGATTTTTTAAGACATGGAAATGATGTCATCACCACTGCTTGGTTTTCAGAAACCTCTCAGCACCCAAATGGAAAAGCACAGTTTTCCTGAGAAGTGGGAGGTGGAGCACTGTCAGGATGTTACCAGTGTTTGCACTTACTCGTGTCTCAGGACCAAGTTCAAACCAGTGTGAGCTGGGTCTATTCAGAAAAGGCATAAATTTGACTTTTGCAGGTTGAAGTATCAGAGGGGAATGATAGCTATTAGGCAAAAAAGTGGGAAGCTAGAAAATGCAGTCATTTGAATTCAAAGCTGGCTGTATTGCTTTGTCTGTGCCCAGAGCCTGAAGGCTGATACTCCCAGCAATCACCCTGACATTGTGGCCTCTTTTATTTACTACTTCTGTTGATATTTGCTCTGTGGGGGACAATTCCCAGCTGAAGCAAAGCCCGGGCTGTCACGGGCTTTCCCACAGCATGCCTCCCCTCTGCCCCACGCGATGGAGCAGCGTGCCCAGACCAGTGCTGGCTCCTGCATCCGATGGGCTAAATCCCATTCTCTGTAACCGACATTAAGCCAGCACTGCAAAACATGGGCCCAGCAAAGAGGAAGGGAAAGGAGGGAGAGGCATCCTGTTAGTTAGCTAAGTCCAGTCTCGTGCCCAGCCATCAGCTGGCAGAAAATGCAACATGAGCTTGGGACCGGAGCACAGACCCCATACAAATCCAACCGAAAGCTTTCCATTGCTTTGTGGTTTCTGACTGTTAAGCTATGCAGCTACTGCAAATTATAATTATTGTACACTAAGACATCTCTCCTTCTGCTCTTTGTTATACACAGTTAAGTAGTTAAAACCCATTCATACGTGGCACCATATGCCCAAGGCATACTATAGCCTATTTTTCCTAATCTGCTCTCTACTTTAATCCAGTGATTTCCTATAACTAATGAAGCTGAGTAAAAGAAATGTTTTTTTCTGGATACTGAAACAGTTTAATGAAAAAAGACTTTAAACACTAAAAACATCATATGCAAACCTGTTACACAAGCTTAGCCAGGATAAACAGTTACTGTTTTCTCTTTTTTTTTTTAAATGTGGTGTTATTCTGGAAGCACATATGTAACTGAAAGCAGTCACCAGTCAGCAGCATCATGCCCAGCATGCAAGAAGCGTCACTATGGTTGAAGAGATAGGGGGCAGAGCCCTGGCCCTCACACTGCTTTTCTGTGTGACTTCAAGCAAAAGTAGCTTGAGCAAGAGGAGGTTCTCTGGTTACTGCATTTAATTTGTAAGCCCTGAGAGTCAGGGATGAGTCTACCAATTTCTGTAGAGGTCTCAATGCAGGATTGTAGCAAACAGCTACCAGTCATGCTAGAAATGCAAAACCCTGTGTCAAATCCTAAAAACCTCTTGCTCTTACCTATAGGCAAAAGGTTACACTTAGACACATCCAACTTAAGAAGCTAGGGGATATAAACATATGGGCTATAGTGTGCAAGAGCTCACTGAGTGAGCAAAAGAGTGTGCTTTGCTCTGTTGTACAGGATAATACTTGGAAAATAAGGGCAAGGGAATTAAAATTTAGGTAGGAGACATGGATCACAGGCTGAGAAACAGGCAGGTAGCGATCTGGCTTTGGAAGCTGTAACGTCCACCCCTCACTAAAAAGATGAATTCACAGATCAGACTAACAAGTTTGTAACATATTGCCCTACATGGGGCCTTGCTTTAAGCATTTTCACACTGTCCTGTTTGGATTTGAGTAAGAATAACCTTCTGATCAGTGCTCAGCTAAGAGATTGCTTGGTATTTCCATAAGGCAGAGACTCAACCTTAGGCTGAGTCTGTCCTTGGTGTAAGAAAAAGAATTAGATATTTACCTCTGCGGGCTACCAGTAGATTATAGGGAGAAACCTCCCTCCCGTTTGTCAGTGGAGGACTAGAAACACAGGCATGACAACAAGAGACCAAACTCCCTAAGCCCTGTATGACTGCAAGGAAAGATGTCCATTTCACCACTGTGGGACCAGGCTGCACGTGTGTATGAAACACCAACCAATAATAGCTGATATTTGAGTTGGACTAAGGGCAGAGGGTGCCACTGCAATAAGTAGGTGGAATGCGCTACGAACTTTGATTTAAAATGTAAAATGGTGCAATAAAAGAGCATTTCTCTCTGATGTACAGGAGATCACCATCAGAAGTTGACATGAATTAATGCTGGAAGGAACATTTCTATACTGCTTTTAATACTCAAGAGACCAAGCAGGGTTGGCTGTCTACCAAAAAGTCTTTCAATGATGGTTAAACAAGATTTTATTAGTCCTTTGGTTAACATAGTCTCTTAGGAAAGAGGTTACTCGCCAGACATTTTCTACCTTTCCAGCTTCACTGCAGTTTGTTGCAGTACCTCTTGGCTACCAAGAAGAGCTAATATATGGAGGTAATAAATTGCCCGGTGTTTTAAAAGTTAAACTTTCCAAAAGATTATTGGATGTAGGGACTACAGTACTAACAGCAGGAAGAGACACAATTACTTTCATTTTCCCTAGAAGCGCAGCACGGACAGGAAGAGATCGGTGAATTTCATTTTTAACAGGTCCAAGAAGAGTCCTGCAAACTGAGCAGTAAGCAGTGAGACTACCCACAGGGGGAACAGCAAGCCGGAGACAATGCACTGGAATTAGAGGTTGAGCAAGACATGGAAAAAAAGTTTGAGTTAAGAGCTATCATACTTGTAAACACATGATATGCCCAAAGTTTTCATATTGAGGCAAGTGCTGAGTAGGATGAGAACAGAGCTGCGAACAGGCGGCAGTAGAGAAGGACTTGGAAAATAGGAA
Organism: Pandion haliaetus; assembly: GCA_013401275.1. Classification (NCBI taxonomy): domain Eukaryota; kingdom Metazoa; phylum Chordata; class Aves; order Accipitriformes; family Pandionidae; genus Pandion; species Pandion haliaetus. The sequence goes on along the minus strand of VYZV01041126.1, from coordinate 196,984 downwards.
AAGAGAACCAAAAGTACCTAAGAGCTGCCAGTCTGTCACTTTATTCACTGCTATTAAGAGGAGCAAGTAATTTTGGGTGCAATCTAGCATCTGCAGGCAAGTGTGGGCTTGCTATCATATCTGCATCAAAATGAATCTGCAAAATCAAGTAGTCAGCCATTGAAGTGACAATGCCTGCAACTTAAAAACAGAGATGCTGGCTTGGAAAGTCCAGCCCTGAAAGCAATTTCTACCACTATGATGCATGAGGAATTATGCACGAGCATCACTGGGCCTCATGAGCTGTAGAAATAATGTTCTGCGTGCAACGATGGCTTGCTACCAACTGCTTTGAACTGGATAACCACAATTTTCATTTGCATTCATTAGAAAATAATGCCTGTGAGACATCTGACAGTACTTTAAAAAAAAAAAAAAAAAAGCATGAGTGACCAAATCCACTTGCTCTAAATACAGCAGTAGGTGAAGCAGATTGCTTTCAGATTACCAGTATCTGCAAGGCTAACAGCTTCAGAGTTGCATATTGGCATTTCATATTAAGAGCTAACTTGCTAGCTGTTGAGCCTCCTCATATTCAAGAATGAACAAAACATCCAGAGAGACATAATCTCTGCCCCACAGTACGTGACTCATTGGGAGATCTTGCCAATGGACCAACTCTTCCATAGTGGTTACTCTCCAAGAAACACCAGTGATTTCAATGAAGGTAATTCTGCTTGGCTTGAATGTGAATCAGAAGAAAACCAGATCCACTTGTAACAGATGGTCAGAAGGTGGATTTATCCCCAAGTGATGTAAACCAGTGTTTGTTAACTGCATTGCTAATCACTGCTCAAGAATGCTTCACTGCAAGCATTTTCCGGGCTCTGTGCAGGACCACATGGGAAGATTGTGGCAGAGGATGAAAAAAGCAGGGGATCTCCGTGCTCCTTCTCCGGCAACAGCCCTCCACACAAATCCAGCTCTGCTGGCCACTGCAGGCAGTTTTCCTCTCAACTTTTTGCAGCTTTGGACTTGCCAGACCCTGACATTGAGGGGGTGCATGACTCCCCTTCACCTCACTGCTTCAGAGCTACCCCCTCTTGCCCAGTCTGGAAGATAAAGAAAACGCCCTTTGTGCGGAGATCTGTCACTCTCAGGCTGCTAATGAATAAACTCTTCTAACAAATGCAGCACTGAAAGAACATGACCAGGACCTGTTTCTTTAGGAGGGGCAGCTTTCAGCTGTCACACTGCAGCTTTCTGAAATCACCTTCCCAGTACAGTTATCTGCCCATTTTGTGAAAAGGAAGCCTTTCCCGTTTCTGTAGCAACATCACTTTTTTTAATGGTAGGACTGGGTGGCTTTCCATTCTTTCTTAAGGCCTGAAGTGTCTCTAATTCCAAGTATCCAGCTGAAGTTTTGCTTTGCTGCCACCCCATGCTCCTGTATTACAACAGCTGTGCAGTGGAAGTACAGCGGCAGCTTTTTCTATGTGGACTCTAATACCTGTCTACAGGATGGTTAATGGAACTGGAAAATACAATGAAATTCTAATTGCTTTCCAATTTCTGTAGGCCCTTGAAAAAGATATCTCACCAAGCCCTGATAAAGCTGGGTTTGACGCAAGTGATCTGTATCTGCATTCATTCCCATGTGCGTTTCATTTACTAGAAACCTCTAAATACTGCGATATTCATCATTCACATGACCTAGCAAAGCAAGCCATGTCTGAAATATCATAAGCGTTACAGTTCAGGATAAAAGCCATCCTTTGAGTAAAAAAGCAGCAAAGCACACTAGCTTTCAGCACCAGCTTAAATTTCCCTAACACTGCATTACTCTATTGTGCTAAACTTATGAATAGGGGCTTTGGAGGAGCCTCTTTTTTTTGTCTCTTGCTACTAACACATGGCACCAGCTGTCTCTCACGGCTTCCTGGTGCCCTTCACATGTGGACTGATACTGTCCTGATATTAGCTGGCTTGGTGTTTACAAACAATTAGGTGTGACAGGTGTGGCAGAGTGCTGCGGGGAGGGAAGCAGTAGGGTTGCACCCACTGTCTGAAGCCCTAGAAGGTGAAGACAGCAGGTCTTGGGTGGATGGGAGACAGCTGGGCTGGCTTTGTGTTCAGCTCACAACACACCATTTCACTTAATATTTTGTCTGAAACCAGTATAATAATTCTTATTAATATGGTAATCGCTTAACAATTATAGTAATAATTGGTAAAAAAATTATAGTCCAGTGGTGTAGTAATTATTAATATAATAAATGAAATCCTCAAACAGACAGCTGAGATCCTAAATTCTAACAGATGTATCACTGTCTTATGCAGTGCTTCTGCCCCAACACTTTTCTTAATAACTTCTTAAATTCATTAAAATGTATTTTAAAAGTCCCTGTCTGTTCCATTTTGTTAAGACATAAAATATCCAAATTACATCACATGTGTCACAATATATAAAGAAAATGATAACACACTGAGACCAGACTTTCCTTTTTTTTGCATCCTATTTCACGTGAAGAAAACCAGAAAGAAGCCAGATAGATTGCTGCAGACGGCGCTGCTTCTCCCTCTCCTCCTACACCAGTGCTGTAACACTGATGTGCTGGGAGCACACACGTCCCTCCAAGACTTGCCACCCCTCCATTTGTGCAGCTATTAAATATGAGCCCCCCACACCGTGCCCGTCCCTTAACCCCCACATCACAGGCACGCTTGCTAACCCTCTGCAGTGGCACCACCTCGCTTCCAGTCCCTGCACCAGAGGATGAAACCACAGCCACACATCCCTCACAATCCTGCCAGGCAGGAGTGGCTGCAGCACCGACAGGCAGCAGGAGGTTGCTGCCAGGCCTCTACTTTTCCACCTCCCACCATATTACGCCTATAACGCCCACAGTAATGTGTGCTAGCTGGGACTGCCCGCCCGCCCCTCCCCACCAGTACAGGAGGCAGAAGCAGCTCCCCAAATTCCCTTACATCAGCTGAGCCACAGCCACCGAGCACCAGCCCACTCCTGGTCCCTGCAAATGGGCCGTGAGCCACGTCAGCTTGCACCCCTTTCGGAAAGAGCTTGTTCAAGAGCCAGGCCTAATCCGAGTGGTATGTGCTGTGCTGACACCGCCTGAGCTCTGTAATTACCTCATTAGTGTTATATCATAGCAGACAGCCCATGAAAAATGTGCCCGGCAGTATACACACAAAGAAACACACCTGTCCTGAAATGGCTTGCCAACAGGAATAGTACTCATCCTCGGCCACAAAACCCTACATAATGATACACACCTGATGCCCGTAGCCCAGGCCAAGCATCAACACACTGAGAGAGAAATGGTGGCCCTTGTGAGGAGGGCGGGTGCCCAGCCCCATGGCCAGTGGTGCTGGCTGGGGCTCTCTTCTCCGCCTCTCTGGACAAAACAGGGTTTGCAAAACTCCCGGAGAAGACAAAACAACTTGTATGACTTTTTAAGACTTTTTTTTTGCTCTTGTAATGGCACTTACTGCAGCAGCCTGGCCAAGCTAGACAACTGCTAGAGAAAGCAAATCCTTGGAAACAGCCCCTGCCCTACCTGCTCTTCCATCCACCATCCATGTTGCACTGCTTGGCATTGCCTGCATCACCCAACACTAAATGCAGACTACCTGAAAACAGAGGTGAACTGCCCTCCCCTCCTCTTCTCCCTGAAACGATACTTTAAAACCCAAATCTTTTCTGAGGAACTGCAGCAAACGTACCACTGTCACATCACAGGCCTTTCAGTTGGGAGCTGCTGGTGAGCAGCCGGCCGGGGCTGGCTGTACGAAATTGGACCACAGGCCAGGTAGTGCTGAGAGGGGATTAGGTGTTTACATTGCCGAAGGAAGGCTATATGGGCGCATTTACTGCTGATCAATGCACACCCAGCCCGGCATTTCCTGTAGCATAGGCCATCTATTACAGGAATAAATGTGTTTTGGCTTTTTTTTCAGAAGACGACTAACAAGGCAGTATATGCACAGGGATAGATACCTGCTCTCCAATTGCAGAGATAGAGCCCACTCATTCTCTGCCACCAAGAGCATTTAGAAAGCAATGCTACATAGCTGGTGGTCCCAGAATCAGGACAGCCTTCAGCACACTGGAGAAACAAACTGGAGAGTGTGACAGCGATGGGACAAAGCAGTTAGGCATGATTTGGATGGTGCTGGTAAAGGAGAGGAGGGGAGCTGAGCGAAGCCCCAAGCTTGTACTAGGTCAGGAGGTTACTGCAGCAATTTACGGCACGGGGAGAGGGAGAAAGCTCTGCAGTCTCTGTAGTGTCCAAGGTATAGGTGTAAAGAGCAAATCTCACAGGATCTAAAAAAAAAAGAATATTTTTTGAATAAAAAGAAAGATACTCAGAGCTGCACAACATTGCGCTTTCTGCACTAATAGGTCAACAGCCACAGGATTGTTTTTCTCATTGGGGATGGAAATTCTCCTTGAGCAGACAACTGTACAAGCATATTCAATCTCCCCTGGATTAGAGCAACTTGCTCTTTCTATAAACTATTAAATGAAATTCTGAAGAAACAGAGAGATTAAAGGCCAAATGCAATGATCCCACGAACGAATATGCCCCAGATAGTCTTTGTAATCCTCAGTTGCCCTTCTATTATTTCACAATTTTAAGGACACTGCACTCTGAAAAAGGGGTTTATAAAAATAGAGCAAAAAGACAGCAAGTTCACACTTCTGTAGCTGGTGACATTTCTGGACCTCAAATAGCTGCTACCTGTGACACAATTTCCTATACATCATCAACGTAGACAACCATTTACTGACAGGTGACGGGTCACCCCCAAGACAGCCCTATTCAGCAAGCCATAGGAGTCACAGTTCAAGCACAAATAAAGTTAGTTCTTACAACAAACAAGGCCATCCATATAATTGAGGAATGAAATTGAAGCCCGAGTGTAGCACTTGTAATTAAGAAATGGTGAAGCCTGGGCCAGGGCAGGCACAGGTGACAAGAAGGCGATGGAGCTCCTGCAAACACACCAGCCCACTGGTGAGCTACATACATGATCCTCCAGCAGAAGCAGTGCAATGTCCACCTGCTCTCCCAATATATTCTGCGGGGTGAGAGTTACCCTCATGGGAGAAAAGTGCTAGGGTACCTCTGAGTCCAATTGCAGCTGGAAATGGCCAGGAGGGAAAGAAATTGTTAGGAGAGAGTATAATTGCAAAAGCCACATTTCCTTAGTAAAACCAGTCTATAAAGATGTGTCAGCAACCCTGTAAATACCAAATGAAAAACTCTAAATGATGGATATAGCTTCACAAAGATGCACTTGGAGAGGAGTATGACAAGCCCAAGCGGGAACACAGTGCTTAAAACACTAAAATTAAAAATGCACAGAAAAATTATAAAGGCGCCACAGATGTTAACAGCAAAATATTCTGGTGTGAAGCATATTTCTGAGGAGACCTCAATCTGGGTGGTTATTTGGGTTATTCTTAACCATTTTGCCTGCTTCTGGGGCTGGGCTGTGATTGCATGGGAACTCGTTCCCATTGCTTGTGGGGAACTGGGGGGGAACTGGGATGGCTCTGTAAGTGTGCAGGGGCTGTGCTCTCCCACGCTACTGCTGCTTTGAAGCCTAAATGAGCTGCCTCGGCTCCTTGCCGGGATCGTGGTCCCTGCCTCTGAATACAGAGAGATGCTCCAGCCCGAGGACCAGAGCACAAAATGAAAGGCACATTGTGCATTCCTGAGTCTTACGTGGGGAAAGGAGACCCCAGAGAGGGTCTTCATGCTCTCAAACCTTTGAGAGCCGCTCCTAGGGGGGTGGGTGAAAGCGTGGGGTGAGATAACTCTTCTTGGTCTGCTCTGTAGCTCCTGGGAAGGACAGATGGCTTTCCCATCCCTTGGTGCAGGAGCTGACTGCCCTGAGTCTGCCCATTGCAGTGCCTCAGCACTTTGGGGTGCTGGTTTCTGGGGAAGTGACAGCACTCAGCACCTGCCCAAAGGAGGAATTCACGGCTTCAACTTTGTTGGTATTCATCCCTCTCTAAATGCATCCTATTTGGGGCCTAACTGCTTGTCGTGGTTTAACCCCAGCCAGCAACTAAGCACCATGCAGCCGCTCACTCACTTCCCGCCCCCCCGCACCCAGTGGGATGGGGGAGAAAATCGGGAAAAGAACTAAAACTCGTGGGTTGAGATAAGAACGGTTTAACAGAACAGAAAACAAGAAACTAATAATGATAATAATAACACTAATGAAATGACAAGAGTAATAATAAAAGAATTGGAATATACAAGTGATGCAGAATGCAATTGCTCACCACCGGCTGACCAACGCACCTGGAAGTCCCCAAGCAGCGATGCCCCCGCCCCAGTTCCTAAAATGTCACACGGTATGGAATACCCCGTTGGCCACTTCGGGTCAGCTGCCCTGACTGTATCCCCTCCCAACTTCTTGTGCCCCTAAAGCTTTCTTGCTGGCTGGGCATCAAAGGCCGAAAAACCTTGACTTTAGACTGAACATTACTTAGCAACAACTGAAAACATCAGTGCGTTATCAACATTCTTCTCATACCTAGCTCAAACACATAGCACTGTACCAGCTACTAGGAAGACAACTAACTCTATCCCAGCTGAAACCAGGACACTGCTGTACTTTGTTTGGATACAGATTTGCTATGAAACATGATGTTCTATCTGTTTTTCCAAAACAGAATAGAAGAGAGAAAGAGGATGACCCATTTATATTCCCTTAAACCAGAAAAAGGATTAGTTTCCAGACCACTCAAGTAGCAATAACCCAAGGCAAAAATCTTTATTCAAGCAACATATTGATTTTAGGATACATGACTAAGGGACTTCGATCATCACTTCTTAGTTTAAGTTGTTATATGAATGAAACATTACAAAAATGTATTAGGACATCTCTGTTCAGACATGTGCTTTTTTCCTTACTGTATATTATTCCCACATTTTTGTTTAGTCTAATTCATAACTTCCAAATTTCATCACTCCTCTCAACAATTTAGTCTATGCTTTAAGTACTCCTGATAGGGGAGGATCTCTCATCTCTGAGAACTTATCCCACCATCCTCCTCTCTGCCTCTTGCTAATACCTAACCAAGCACAAGAAACCTAAAATGGCAATATGAATACACAGGTTTTTTTAAAATACAATCATTATGGCCAGTAACACCCGACATTACCATTCCCCTGTGTGGGGTGAGTTGCAAGCACACAGTCAGGGCTGGTTTTCAGGAGCTTCTTCTGCATAATAAACCTTGTACCCTTCAGAAACTGGAGGACCTACCAGAGCAGTGCAGGAAGGTCACTGCAGCCACAACCAGCCCTGAGCCAAGGCAGCAAACAGTAAGGGACTGTGTCTGCACTGTGTTAGGCTGCTCGGGAAACTTCTCTTCTACCGGTTCCTAACCTTTTGAGTGACTGAATTTGCAACCCTAGTCACATTGTACACAGTATTTTTATCACAATAATTATTGTGATAATAAATGAAGACTGACAGCACTTGCGTTTGATGGCTTTCTCTCAAAGGCTATAAAATTATGCCCTTTTCTTTGTACTTTCATATACTTGCTGTAAAATGTGTGTTTTGGTGTGAATATATACGATTCATCGATGAAGTGGCAAAATCCCACTCCAGCTATCTGGATTGTGCTGCTGCACATCCAATCCCAAATACAGAATGAAACACGAAAAAGGTAAGCAGCACTGTCGACTTTACAAGTCCCTGAAAGCTGATGCCAGTTGGTGTGTCCTTGGTTGTAACCATGCACCAAAACACATAAATTACAGGGAACAGCTTACTGATCCCATTTGCACAGCTTGTTGATGCTGCTGCCTAGTAAAAGAGGTGTCTGAAGATGATTCAAGAATTAGCTTCTGAAAATCATTTTTAGACAGTAACTCCAAAGTCCTTCTAATCTCTGGGTACCTCTCATGCCAAAGTACATCAGAGCAGAACATCCTTAAGCGCTTTGTATTTGATTTGCCTACTCCAAAGAACCTCTTCGTATGTGGAAAGCTTTGCAAAGCACTCAGTAAGAGCAAAGCAGCAATGGCATGCTGCTGCTAGGGACTGCAGGGTGGGAAAATATTCAGGGGATGTACCTTTTTATTACACTTCTTGGCCAAAAAGAAAAGGAGGCACTTTTTTTACTACAAATCAGCATATGAAGTACAGGGATTTAACCATATACAAATGGCTAAATACCAGATACCACCGTGGAATATAATTCTGTGCCAAAATCACACCAATCTCTGCTTTTTAGTGATTTTTTCAAAAAAATCTCACATTTTCATTAACTTCAGTGAGGCTTGGACTAAGGCCTCAGGCAATGTAAGGCTCTCATTGTCTTCTCTCAAATGGAAGTTTGTAGGAGACTGGACAGCATACAGGGGTTGCTACAGAGAGGTATCTAATGGTCACTAATCCACGACTACTGCTGTTCTGCTGTGATCATGCAGATTTATTAGGGGACTTGATAAACCTTCACCTCTTTTTCTGACTAGCAAAGCAAAACAAAAAGGGGAAAGAAAAAGGAAAAGCCTCAAACCATCTAGCTAAATATTCTTTCTCTACCACTGGTCAAGGCAAGGGTACCTGAAAAGCTGTTACTCTCCTGGCAATAACAAAATGGAAATGACTGAACTACATCGGTGGATGAGCTTTTCACCTGAAACATGGCAAGTAACAGCAGAATAGGCTTTATCCCAGCCTGGGTGCAGAAGATTAATGACTATGAATAATATGTATGTGTTAGAGTGAATAATGACAGCCCAGTGGAAAGACTGCCAGTGACCTGCAATTTTTTTAGATCATTATTTCTCAGATGACAGAAACTGTTACAATGAGGAAATTCATGCACTTTTAATTTTTCTAATTAAAACATGAAAACTTTCTCTGATTCATTGCTCGCTCTTTCTTTCTGTGTCCTCAGCCACCTGGAAAAAGCAGCTTGTCACAGGTAAGCTGTTTTTTAGCTGAGGGCCCACGCTATCTCAAAGAGTGCTGCAGTGTCAGTGCTTGAAGTAAGGGCATGAATAGCTGCCTTAAGGATTCCCACAGAGAAGAACCACATAATTTGAATTCCCATTGGTCCTAAAGCAGGTGTGCTGTGGTTGCTACCTGGGTGCACGCTCTGCCCACTGACCAATAAAGAAGGGGAATAAAACTGCTTATGGGACTGATCTTCCAATATGGCTGCTGATCAGCAGCGAAAATTTCATGTGATCACAGCTTTTATAGAGGATCCCGACAAAATATACATTTATATTCTGTTCTTAGAAATCTTGGTGTGGATTTTTTTCGCTTGTTTGAGAAGCCTGAAGTCCCCAGACCCTTTTGGCAGCTATTTTCTAAGATCATGGCAGTCTTGACACCTAAAATGTTGTGAGGTATAGAGCGAAGAAAACCACGGGCAATTAGCAGCTGGTCTCAACCAAGGCATCACTTCTAACCCTTGCTTTTCCTTTCCTCGCTGCCCCACCTTGCCAGGCTCCCAGGAGCACTGAAGTGAGCCCTGAGGCAGGCTCTGGATAAACAGAAATGGAGAAGCACCCACTTTTTCTCCCAATAAATCCCCCACCTTTTGCAGTGTTTTGCCCCTAAATGCAAAGCAGGAGATGCAGTGCCCTTGTCCTTGCAACTGACGGAGCCTCACACGTGTATATTGAGGCTTTCTTTTTTTTCAGAGAGCCTCGTGGTGTGCATTTGGCACAAGTTACTACACACAGTGCATGACGGGGAGGTTGGACCCCACCTATTGGGATGGGTGAGCAAGGAATGAAAGCCCTCAGAGCTGCACAGCATCTCTTTGCAAAAGACGCCCCCCAAAAAAAGAAGAAGAAAAAAGCAGGAAAAAAATCAGGCAAAAGTTTGCAGCGTGCACAAATAGCCTGAAAAATATTGACTGGTCAACACCTGCAGATCTGCAAATTCACTACAGGGGCATGAAGTTATAAAAACTGAAAAAAAAGGAGCTCGGTGAAACTTAGAAACCTTCACCCCATGCGCTTATGTGCTCTCTCACACAGATGTGCACATACACACAAGCACGCACCTTTCCATACTATTTCTCCATCAGCCAGCATCATCGCAGCCAGGCAAGCGGTGCTATCCCTCTCCTGTACACACACACGTCCCCGTACTACTTGGCTCACCAGTGTCAATGTCAGAAAAGCTCTTCCTGGTAACCCCAAATGCCCTGAACAACACCCAGTTTCCTCATCTGGCTTTGTTATTTTCTCTTGATTTTGCATATAACAGAAGTATGAATTTCTAATGCGTTTTCATTTACATGGGAAAACTGGAGAAAGCTGTATGTGCTCAAGAAGGAGACAAAGAAACTTGAAGCAAAAGTAGATCTAGAGTTAAGCAAAATAAAACTCTAATTAAGATAATTATTTTTAATGACTTGGAACTGAAACTTATTTGGATGAATCCTCTTCAGACTTTGCCTATTCATTTCCCTAACTGTCAACATAAAAATGGCAGGTTTTAGCCAAAGAGTCTACCCTTAAAACAAAAACTAACGTAAAAGCTTGTTGCAACCTTAAATTCTAAGAGGCATGAACTATCAATTTTATTAGAAGGCATACAGTTATCTGAAATCTCTTCCCACTTTTCAGATAATAAAACTACTCACACTTTAGAAATAGCAAATGATTGATTCTGACTGGTGCTTAAAGAAACTTCTTTTTTTTAACCTCGCTTTCTGCCACTGGGCTCTCTACAGCATTATGTATGCTCTGTACCACTTGTTGCTATGATTCCAGCAGTAACTTGCAGATACTGCAAGATGAAATAAGTGGCTCTGCGTTCATTCCAAATGATTCAGCAGGAATTCTCTTTATAAATAAAATTTTTTGAACACCATTCAGCACTACTGAGACATAAAATAAAAAATTCTCTACTCCCAAATAAGACAAAAATAATGATTAAAAAAAACCCCAAACCCACACAACTCACAACCAAAATTCAAGAACCGTTTTTATTTCTACAGAGCAACGTGACTCTACAGTATTTATTCAGTTATCCAGGCTCCAAAGTTGTGCTGCGTGCAGTGATGTGAGTGGTTCATTATTAGTCATGCAAGGCATCCCACTGACCTCACTTCAGTACGAACTGCAGAATCACAGCCCTATTATGGGCAGGCCCAGTATTTATGCACACTTGTCAGATTTCACACAGCTCCTCTGAATGACATGCTCTCCTCTGGCCCTGCTTTTCTTCTCTTTAGGCGCTTCTGTCTTTCCTCTGCCCTCTAACTTCTATGTGGCTTTTCATAATAAGTGTGAATTTAACCAGCAAGCCTCTCTGCAAACTCACGTGTAGGATTGTACAGCTCTCACAAGGAACACTAGACATATTCATTAAGACCCCGGGCTGAAATACTGAGTCACACAAAAACTTGCAATGGAAGGATGCTCGCTGGCCGGTGCGAAAGAACTGGGCCCAAGGTAAGAGCTGAGGGACTGGAAGAGACTTTTAAAACTTTTCTATTACTGTCCGCAAATAGTCTGCTGAAAATACTCCAGGCTACCAGCTGATCATAGTTTCACTAAATATTTTAAAAAGCAGCTTTGACAAGCCTTCCTCTGAACCAACTGCTCTTCCTCCTAAATTTTTCTGGAAATAGTATTCTTCACAGAAGCCAGGGGACTCTGATTTTCCTAATAATAAGATTTTTATACAAAAAGCATTAGAGACTGGAAGCAATGCCAGGTGTCCCTGCATGCTGCGTGGAAGGAGCAATGTCCCCAGTGCTGCCATTGCATTAACATTCCCAGTGCAGAACAGCACTTCTGGATATATTTCACAGCAAGGAACTATACAGGGTCTAATGTGGGAATAATCTGAAAAGCAGTATTTTCCTTTCGGCTGGATTTTAACAATGAATGCAAATGCATATAGGCTTTTATAGTCTGAATGTTTCTATTCAAATCCTTTGATTCAAAAGCCTTTTTTTCTCAACCACTGATCATGAAAACAGAACCTAAAAACCAACCAGTCCATTTCTGAATCAATATACTGAGTATAACGGTGCTGTAATGTCACCTAAGGGGTTACAGTTTTTAACATCATTGCTAGCTCTTACATTTTTACTTGGCTATCAGTCTTTTTTAAAATGTAAACCAAATAACCTTAATGTAGAAAATCTTGCAGTTTTGAGGTGTTTGTTAGGATACTAGCTTGGTAGTATACTGTCAAATGGCTGCTCCAAGATTAGAGACAGGCTGGTATCTTCAGCTGGTCTGGCAATTTTTTAATTTTGCAATTTTGTTTCCTTATGATCCTACAGTTGCCTTCTTATCTGCAGTGTGTCACCACAGAGAGGTCAGCTGAAATTTCAGACTCCACTGAAGTCTCTTTGTCCTGTCCCACATGACGCATTAGCTGCACATTGTAGTACCCCAAACAAAAAGGGATAACTGGCAATGAAGTGGCCCAGTGCCCACACTGCTGATGGAAATTTCTCCAAACCTTAAGTTTTAAATCTCATTACGCTTGGATGTTTGTGCATATGTGCCTGGATCTTTGCTCACAGTTGTAAAAACTTGCTAAATGAAAAAATACTGATTTTTCTCTTCTTCCCTACAATTGGATATTTATGATGCAAACAACTCCTAAAATATGTAGACTTTATTGCAGAGCCTTGAAGAGGCTGCACAGTCAGAGTCCGAAAGTTCAGCTGCAAAGGTCAGGCAGACACATAGAAAAAGGAAGAAAAATGTCCTGACACTACCCCCACTTCAGAGCAGAATAAGTAGATGAATCTGCAAGAGAGGTCACGATTTTGATTTCTCTACAGCCCCCTATTTCTACCCCACAAAGACAGACAACAGAAGCAGCAGATGCAGGCAAGGATGTAGTAAAGAAGAATGCTGAGTTCTAGTTTAACACTGATTTTTGTATCACCAAATTTCTGGACTGCACTTTGCTCACATGTGTACCTCATAGGTTTGTTGCAAGGTTTAAATCTTTGCAAGGATTAACCTTTAAATCTGGGTTTTGAAAAGATCTGCATATTATCTGTAGAATAACAGCCATAGTTAAGGTCACTTGATTACTCTCCAGGCAATAGAAATTAAAAGATCAGCTGATAGCTATTGTGTAATTAAGTTACATAGCATTTAGAAAAACTCTATTATCCTGGGATAAAATCTGTGCGTAATCCGGCATAATTTAAGCAGCAGACAGGTTTTGCAAATAAATATACCTCAGATGATTTCACAGTTACACAAATAGCAGTCATAATTTATTCTTCCATTCCCTTTGATGTTCCCCCACACTGAAAACACTTATGTCATTTCACATTATGGCAGCTATACTGGAAATGAGCCAAATTCATCATCAGTGTTAGTAGGTGCAATCTGGCATAAACAAGCCATGATACAGCTGCTACCAACAGAGCTGAAGTTGGTTCAAAGCTCTGTCAAACCAGGAACGTGCCAGTTTTACACCTTTATGGTCAGTGTGTGCAGTTCAGCTCTCCTGTGTAATTCTACACTGCTGTCTTCTTAAATGTGAGCATTAAATCAAAGAGAAGAGAAAAAGTAAAAAATGCAGTATAGATAAGAAGTTGCCCACAAAACACAATGGCTGGGTTTATAGCTCTGAGGAGCTACTTCTCAGCTGCATTCAGAGCCGTTCAGATCTCCCTGTTGTAAGCTCTGATAAAAGAAAAGGACCTTCAAAAAGAGAAGTGTGTTGAGTTCAGTAAAAGAGGCTGCTGCTGATGTGAAGACTCATGCAGAGAAACAGGCATGCCATCAGGGGGCACAGGAGCATGTTCCCCCTGGGAACCCTGTGCATCTCTGGTGACCTCCACTTCTGGACGTGAGACGATAAAGGCTGTTTCGGGCAGATGAATTTTTTTTCAAATCACTTCTATTAGTTGCTGCCAGTGGCTTCACAAGAGCTTGCAGGGTCTGACTCCCAGTGGACAGGCTGCAAGGGTAAGGACACCCCTCCAAAAGGGTCCTACCCTTCATCTGGAAATGGATATGTAGGGAAAGTCTAGCTCAGGAAACAAAAGGTCTATGGTCTGGAGACCTACATTAGGGAAGACCTCAAGAAGACATTAGTTCTGAGGTCAACCGAGTGACAAAAGCAAGAGCAACCAGAGACTTGTGTAAGTGGCAAGAGCAGCATGACAGTGGTGAGAGCTATCTGGCAGTAAGAGACAATAAACACTTAAATCAGATTTATACTTGGAAGTAACACTGACCAACAGTTAATGAGGCTACTCTACAGTCCGCCCCAGCTGCTGCTGATTTAGTTCATAACTAAACTCGCTCTTCCATGTCCGACCAGTTCTTCCAAGCCACTTCTGGAAAAGCGAGAGAGAGCGTGTTATTCAGTCACATCATTTGGTAGGGAAATGCTCAATCCCTGCTCTCTGCAAATGTCTGTAATCTCCACATCACAAGAATAGCAAAACACTCTTCCCTCTTATCTGTGGACCAAAGTCTGACATCAGTCCCACGCTGGCCTGGGCTCCTGAAGCTCTCACTGGATTCTCAGGGGTTTTCTGCCCAAGAGATGATTGATAAAGCTCCACCCGTCTAATAGAAGGACACCAGCACACTCCATGCTGCCCTGAATACTATGCAATCATAGGATTCAATTTAAAGTTCCTAAAGACCAGCAACTGGCTCCTCAGACACTGATCTACCAAACAGTAGGGTGCTCAGCTACAAAATAAAGGAAAAGCAGGAGAGGGCATTTCAGGAGTCTATTGCTAATGAGCGAACCATCTGTCTGTCTTCTTTGTGAAAACTGGCTATTTATTCTGACATTTCCTTTTCCCCAAACAGTTTTTCCGCTGATGACCTTATTATTTTAAAATAACGTAATCTAATTTTAATGCTAGTACTTGTCAGATTTTTTAAAAAAAGCAATAAAGATAACTGTAGCTATCTTTGCAAATGGAAAAATAAAAATGTACCATGTTCATGAGATAGAAAAGGTACAAGCTATCCAAGCTGTGAAGTCCCACCACAAACAAGCCTAGTTGGTGATAATTGCATTCATTATTAAGAAAGAAAACCATGGCCACAGCTGTGAAATGAATGACCGATACTGAATTCCTCAAATGGGATCATTCTTTCATCACAAATGAAAAAAGACGCTGAATACAAATTAGAAAAAACAAAGGAAAGTCTCACTGTTGGCAAAAGCTTATCAAAAATACATAAACTGGGATGGACTCTCCCTGGTCTGCCTTACCCAATTTATGTCTCTCAAAGGAATGGGTCCATTTCAGGACAGCAGACTGTCCTTGAATGCCTGTAAATGCGAACACCATTTTAGCAGAAATGTAAGAAGAGGATACAGAGGCTAATCAAGTTGTCCATCCATCTTCCGGTATCACGTCTCTGCTGCAGACACCACCAGCTGCTTCAGACAAATGGGTAAGAAGCCTGATGGTACGTTAATAGGGATAGTCTGCCCAGACAGAAGCCTCCTCCTTATTCTTACCAGCTATAGGCTAGTTTCAGACCTCAGATATGAAGTTTTGTGGCCCTTTCAGGACTTTCCTTCAGATTTTTTTTGCCTGTTTTCAAGCAGTGCCATCACAATCCTAAATCTGAGCAGCTAGGTAATGCCTATGCACTTCTAGCAAATGAGAATATTCTAAAATGTAAAAAACCAGAGTACAGTGAATTGTAAAATGAAGTACACGAGTGGTTATTTTTGGATCCACTGTCCCTTTGATCTGTTGTCTCAAATCAGCAAGCATGGCCAACTCAGACCTCAGAAGTGAAATCAGGGAAGGCTGTTTCTTTGGGTGGGAAGGTAGAACTTGATAGTATTTCTCCAACCATCTTCTGATATTAATTTTAATCTCAGCTGAGCCTGTATTTCTTTGTGCACTATTTTATGCCAGGTAGTAAGTAAAGAATGCTGCATTTGGACTCACGTTTGGACTTTGATGAGGCAAGCATTTACCCCAAACGAACACTTTGCTAAGGAGCTTTCTCAGCAGCAGCATTTTCTGTTTGCTTAAACTGAAGTTAAGTTTGCCAGACTTACGGAGTGAAAGGAGAGATATATGGAGAAAGGACTGACGCATCCTGCTGCCATGAAGGTCTCACAAGAATGTACAGCTCATAATTACGTGTGGCCCCTCTTTCATCAGCCTGATGCCTTCCCCATCAGCTTTTGAGATGTCTATGACATGCAACAAAAAGAGGCATAACAAGCCTTGATCTAGTACTAACCTAACATCTTTGGGATGCAAACCAGCTGTAAGAGATCAACAGCAGCTCTAAATAACATCAAAATGTACAAATCAAGGTGGTACAAGAGCTACATATCTTTTAATAACCTATGTTTAATGAGCACAGTCCCACATACCAGGAAGCTGGATCAGACCCCTGTATTAAGAGGAAGAAGTTGGTCACCCCTGGTTTGTGTAGTGTGCTACCTACTGTGCTAAACAGTGTGCTAAAGCACTGCATAAAGTCAACAGTAACCAAAATTTTTCTTTGATCAAGCAACAGAAGACACACAAACAGGAATTGCTAAGAGCAACCAAACAGGCACAAACTTCTCTTCTGAATGGTGAGTAAAGCTTAAGTGACTCTTGCTTATCTGGTGATATATCTAAAGCACCCTGAGTATGTCCACCTGCCTCTAAAGGCACTGTGGACAACTGCTCCAAGCAAAGCTGCTTCACTAAAAGGGGACTTCAAAAAGATGTTGTTAGCATTCATCTGTTCCTCATTACTCCAACTGAATACTAAGTCTGAACACGTCTGGAAAAATGTACTTCCTACACAGACATTTTTTCCTCATTATTGTCTCTCTAAGTACTGAAAATGCCGCTGAAGGCGTGAACAGCTGCAATACTGGAAGCTACAAATATGCTACTTATGCAGTAGCCATGCTGGAATAACCAGAGCACAGTGCTAGACTTTTTCCAAAAGGAGGAGTTATGAGAGCAAACTGATAGAGCATTCTCCTGCTCCTCTAAGAAAAGCGAGTACTCCGGGGGCATGTGTTCATCAGGTGACATATTTCTGATTTTACACTCCAGTAGAAGAGGATAAAGGACTAAAACCTCCACAATAACCCAGAGTATGTCTCGGCAGCTCTGTTCCAAGTTATTCCTTCTGGGAACATTAAACAACATGACAATTTAACTTTTTTTCATTAAATGATGAGCCCAAGTGGTATTGATGGCAATGTGACCTGGAGGGAGAAGGACTCAAGACAGCCTAATTACCCACTGGCATCCACTGCCAGATTGCTAATTTTATGTGGTCTGAGAGTGACTGACCCAGGAATACCAAAGCTATTGTTATAAAAAAGCTACACCTCAAAAAATGGAAAAAAACCATAAAGAACAAAACATGAGGGTATAAGGTTATCTGACTAAAGGTTTTATCACAATAAGTATAAAGACCTGGAGAGGATCAGAGGAACCATGACAGATGGAGGAACCCAAGTAACCTAATCAGTGAAATCAGAGCACAAAGAGGAGTGCTCCATCAAAGGAGAAGATTAAGCTGTTGTCCCTGGAGTGAAAACCATGAAGAGCTGATGGGAAGAAACTTTTTTCCTGACTGCCACGCAAAATATGGGGATTACTGCCTAAAGAGGCATAGGGCTTATTATGGGATGCAGGGGGAAGCAAATCTGGGGATGGTGTAAAACCTATCCAGTTGGCAGTTTAAGAAGATGAAAAACCATATCTTGCAGATCCACCTGGTTAAAGTGGGCAGAAAAGTAACTTTAAGGACACAGATGGTGCCACTAGACAACCCTTACATTTATTTTCTTTTTCTACGTGACATTGTGTACCTATCTCCATGGATGTGCCCACAAAGTCATAAAGTACACTGGGGCTGTATGTTCTACATGCCTTACATCTGCATATTTTATTTATAGGGCTGAATAAGACAACATAGACACTTTTACTTATCCGCTACAGTCTTTACTAGCTGTGTTCCATTTCACTTAAGCATTTCATTTTGACATTAATGGGCTGTAGTCAGGCTTACCTGCTCTGTGCTCACACTGAGCAAAAGTTTCCAGGAATGAAAATTCACTCAAACAGAAAGGATTGAGGCCACTATTGTATATGATGAATAGGAACCACATGCCTGTTTCCAAAACTGGAAATCCCATTCTGAAGTTTCTGACAGGAACCCAATACAGTCTGCTAAGATTACCTCAAATTATGAATGCCACTGTGAATCAAGAATTGTTCCAGTGGGTTAAAAAGATATGCAACTTCAAAGGACTAATTTAATCCCTCTTCACATAATTCACCAATATGGTCAAAACATGAGAAATCACAAGGCCTTTACCCATTCTGGCCTGAATTTAACCTTTCAATACAGAGCACCCAGTGTGAATGGAGATGTAATTTAAGGAGCTTTCTCTACCTCTGTCTACAGTGACTAAGCAATGGTGACTTACCCCTGATTGCTCCTCAGAGGCATCCCTGCTATCAAAAGGTGCCCTAGAACTGGCCATTAGCAGTGCATACACTCCTCAACAGCAACATGGCAGGAGGACACTTCATTGGCCATATGCATTACTGCAGCTACAACTTCAGACCACCCTCAGTTACAACTTCAGACCACCCTCACTTTTAAGCACTGTATCCACATAAAAAATACAAAGCAACAAGGATCAAGCGATGCAGACTTCAAATAACAGAGTTGACGTACCAAGATATGATCACACCTTGGTAAACCCATCTCAAGTAGCTGAAAGACTTCTGGAGGCAAGTGAGAGTCTACGCCAGTCAGGAGCATAGAGTGGGTCCTTCCATCCAAGCGAGTGTGATGTCTTGTGGCACATAAGGAAGGGCGGCACTGCAACCCTCCACACTGGGTTTGTTACTCAGCTGGCTGAAGTGAAATGCACCTTCTGCTTTCACAAACGCTGTACAGGCTTCTGACTTGGATTTGCTTGTTTCTGCTCTTTTGGGACAAGGGCCTCCTTGAGTTAGCCATGAATTTTGGGAATAGAATAACAAGTTATCTAAACCGCAGCTGCAGATCTTAACGTATCTGATATACACACAACTTCCTGGAAAACAGCTGGAACAACCCGTACCAGAACGTAAAAAGTAACTGAATCAAAGACAGAAAACAGGTTTTTTTTAGATCTCATTGCCACTGTGCAGGAGGTCAGCATGAAACTTCTTGGTTTACAGAGGTACTTTATCATCGCTAAATTAAGAAAGAGAGTCTGTTAGGGAGAACAATGCTGCAGCTACGTTACAGGAGAAAATTGCAAGACAGACTGCAAACATTGCTTGCCTTTTCACAGTTGGCAATATACTCCCCTGACTCACACATACGTAGGAGACCTGCCCACAGTCTCAGTCTATGCAGGAGCTTTGAGTAAGAATTTATTACAACCTCTTTCCGTGTGTACCCATAAACAAGTTTGTCTTCTTGGCACAAATCTTCTTTTACATTATATTTGTGCTCCACTGCACATCTCAGGAAAACATTAGAGGGTTTATCATTGCTAAAATTTCAGATGTACTACAGCCAATGGTTTAGAAAATTGTTAGCTGTTGAAACAGCTAATGTAAGCCTCCCTTGTAAACTGTAGAGTCTTTATGACAGAGGACCTGTCTTCTGCCTTTTCTGTGAAGTATTTGGGATATTTTGGGGCCACATAAAGTGATAATAATACCCTCACATTCAAGGTAGTGAAACCTAGCATTCTACAATGGTCTCTCTGATAGAAAAAGTCTTCCAGAAAAATTCGGGCATACCTATCTCTAACTGGAAATTTTATTTATAATCAAAAAATATTTCTACCTTGACAGATCTTGATTTCATCCCTTTCTACTTTTAAACAGGTTTTCAATTTAAATCATACTTCCACAGGAACGAATGTCTTCAAGTTGAAATCTCTTTATTCTTTGCTTTCACCCCTCCCTTATGAAAAAAATACCATGGAAATAATGCAAATATTCGCCTCCTTGCAATAAGTCAGCACCAGAAAAATCTAAAAGCGTTAACTTTTATATAATACTCCTTCTGTCTGCTACATACATTAACATTTAGGATGGAAAATGTTGAAGACCTCCCACCTCCAGTTGTTCAAGAATTTCTTGTTTAGCATCCACTGCATACTGTAAGAGATTTGCTGGAATACACATCTCTGCATCCTCAGATGAATACTCTGTGTGTTTGCAAAGGTCTAAGGGATGGGCATGCCAGAAAGTGAAGTTTGTTAACAGCTCCAGACAGTTCTCACTGGAGTTTCTGTGTGCGTCTAATACGCATCTCAGTATTCACCTAGAGAAGACCATGCCTAATTTCTCTGCACAGAGCTAGAACCTGTGCAGTGGGTCAAAAGAGCCTTGGGGTTGATATCAGTAACTCCCTGCTATTCCATGTCCTTGAATATTGGCTGAAAGGAATAGCCTCCAACGAAGTGCAAACCTTCTTCTGCCTTTTTCAACTCTCTTGCAAAGACCTCCCCATATCACCTTTTCCATCTACCACTTGAATTCCTGCTGAACACAAAGAACATAAGTCAGAAGTAGACATATGAAGCATATCAAATGCCTCAAGAACAAAATCACATCTCACCACTAACCTAATTATTAAGGTTCTTTGCAAGTCAGTGATTAACCCCCCTTTGTCTGACTTGATTCAAAGGGAGGGTGTGATACGAAGCACCTACTTCCTTCTCAGGTAGACTTCAACTCCCGGATCCTCCATGCTATTGCCCACTCTATCACGTTCAAGGACTTCTAAATCAATCCTACCCACAAAGAGGGCTGTAAGACTCATTTCAAGACTGTCCTTGTTTCCAAGTTCCTAGTTAGTGCTGGTGGTTCCTGCCTGGGCTTGGGGCCATTTTGGGTGCAAGCAGTAGTGTTGCTCCATTTTCCTTTGATAGACGCAGGGTGAAGGAAGGAGCCCAGTGCTTTCATTGGGCAGTCCTCTCCTAAGGGAGCAATCCTCCAGGGAGGGCAGCATTAGAAGGACACAGTAGATGCTGCCTTTGCAGGGACGGGTGCACGCCTGCTTCCCAGAGCTACTGCACAGTTTGGGTTCGGCTCCAGCTCCAGGGGTAGCTTTGAGTCACACGGTGACTCCCTGCTCCCAGGGATTTACCATGCTGCAGCCCTGGCCCCACCAGCACCAACCCACCAGGTGTGCAGTCTCACACAGGCACCATCCCAGTGAGCCGGGGAGAGTGACTCCAGCACCCAGCGAGAGCAGGAATGTGTGTCCATGCACTGAGGGGTGGGCAAGTAGGTCACTCGCATCTCCTGCATGCTAGCAGGATGATACAAGTGTATGTCCACAAATGAAATAACCACAAAGGGAGCCCACTTTTCAAAGACACAGCTTCTTTGACAACGCAGCACTCTTTAAAACTGTAGCAAAATACATACGAGTATTTAAATTAACCACACACTTTAAAATGACAGGTCACCCAAGGGACCAACCAATGAAGTGACCTATTTCTGGGGAGAGGAGAGGAATAAGGCAGGCAAGGTGAGTTTGCTGTGAATGTCTGCCTGGAGACCAGCTGTTTGTGGGAAGCACCGCTTTATTTATTGAACTCATACAAATATCTTTTAATCCTACCTACCCATCAGTTCTAGCCTACAGAAGATACAGAAAACCACCACTGGTCCCTTCCCAAGTGACTCAGGATGCTATGAAATTCAGCATAATAATTAATAAAGATGTAATGAAATACCCAAATCTTCTGGGTCAAATTTTCCAAGCAGTGCTGAGGTGGCATGGGATTAGTTCTTGTCCTCTCCTCCCTTCCTCGGGGGTGCCACCAGCTGTACACCCAGCACTTGGTCTGTAATTCCTTCCTTCCACTTCCCACCTCTGTGAGAACAACTCCTATGCCTTGGTCATACTTACTACTCCTGTTTTTCCTACATTAGGTTGATAAATGTAAAGAGGGGACCAATAGATTTTATATAACCCCTTTCCAAAGGATTTAAAAAATTTGGAGGACACTTTTAAACACGTTTTAGTGATCAAGGAAAAGGACTACGCTTATCTCTGTGTGGAGCTTGACCCCTCGCTAGATTCAGCTTCTCCAGTCCCAGCACAAAAAGCAGTGCCCACTGGGCTGTGCAGAGCTCTGCCGCACTGTCCATCCCTTCATGTCCTGGAGAAGGAGGCTGGCCTGAGCCTGGCACTGAGCAGCAGCTTTTCCCCTGCACAAACCCAGAGCACAAATCCCCCCATGATGCTGCAGCCCACAAGGTTCCACAAGTAACTGTAGATCTGTTATGCAGCTGTTCCTCTCAGATACCTACCCACACAAATCCTGTTTACTCCAACTCTGCTGCAAAGGTACAGAACAGCTCTAAATCCTATTTTACTACAGTCAGGATTAAGCTTATACATCCATGATGATAGTCTAAACCTTGCTAAAAAGCCATGCACCAGCTAAAAAATGGACTCTCAGACTTCCTAGAAATTCTGTAACATTATCTTTCCTTCATTTGGCACTGGGAGAAAATATTAAAAATAAAAACCTTGGTTCAATTGCATTACTGACTAGATGTTCATCTACTAGTTTCCATTTAAAAAAAATATTCCATCAGTAAGCAGCAAGATGATACAGCCTACTTTAATTTATTTTGCCAGAGAAAAATTACACAAGCAACTGCATTATTAGGATGTACTATTTTTAATTAAAGTTCCTGAGAAGATAAGCATCAACTAAGGAAAGCCAGCCATAACTGGAAGCTGTATTGAGGGTTAAAAAAATGAGATGCCAAAACACATTACAGAAGTAGACTTTTGACATTTGAATGAGGCTTTCTAATAGCTCAGATGAAGGAAGAATATGAAACTAGGTTTCAATCCAGCGCCGATTCAGATGTAATCCCTTCTGTTACAGATTTGGGACTGTGAAGCTCCTCAGCGTCAATGAGTATGTTTTTAGCAAGGTTATGCATATCAGACTGAGAGACACCTGCACGTTCCCCTTGGGAAGCAAGCTGGGGATGATCGCCAACAGTGCCCAAAAGAAGAAGCTTCTGCAGGAAATCCCTCTAAGCTAATGGGACCCCAGGTAAATCTCCAAATTTGATATGCACTTAAATCCTATATCCTGTGTGCTTTCATTCCTAAACCTTGTGGTAGTATTTGCACTTGTATGACAGGTCTGGTTGCTCATTTCATACAGATGCAAGCCTAGTCTCCTTTGAGTCTCCCTAAATCCTTGCCCTTCGGTGATAATCATGTAGCAGTGAGTTTCACAGACTGATGACTTGTTTACGCTGTCTACCCAACAAGTTATTCTCTAATAGCTTCTGCCTCCGCAACCCTCTGTGCCAGTATGAAAGTCACTTTGTCTTGGACTGGGGGAGCAAGTTAAGCAGCAGCAGAAACACTTTTTCTGCAGTAAACACTGAGGAGAAATGCTGGGGGTTTATAGATTGCTGTTAAAAGCTGTGACTTGGAGTGCTGTCAATGAAAGGATACCCAAACGAGGCAGAAACTTTTAGTCACACACGTATATTACAATTCTAATCTGAAAAACAAAATAAAATACAAAGCTCCTTTCAAACATACCCCGGGACAAACTACTGTTTGCAGTAGTTGCACTTAAAGAATAAGAATTCATTGCATAATTGTTGGGCTTCAAAGTGCAATGGCTATCTCCACTCAAGAGATCAGGAACAAACAAACAAACAAAAAAGTAGTATATGTTTTAAATAATCCCATGCCTCACTTTTCCCCCTCAGTAAGCCTGAGGTAAATCACACAGAGAACTCCATGGTGGGTCTCCAACTGAAAACATTTTGATAGCCCCAAATACATTACTAAACATCAGTAAACACTCTGACATACCTCCTCTTCATTTTTTGTGAGTATAAAAGAGCTACTCTTACTTCAAGCTGTTATATTGGCTAAAAATCTGTTTAAGATTACATAAAATTCTTGCATACACAAAAGCCCTGCACATTCCTGATTTTTTTCTCAATGACTGTTTTCTTTGTGGTAGCTGTAATAATAATCAATTGTAGTTTAAATTTATTTTCAGCACATTCTTTCTTCTTTATTAATTTATCTTTTCCCGCTACTGTTTAAATCCCCCTGGAACTTAGTGGAAACAGTCCTCAAGCTTGACGGCATTAGCAGAGGATCTGCCTTGTGCCTGAAACAAGCCTGAAGCTGGCATTAGATAGGGCTCCCTGGATGTGGCTGAGCTGCAGTTTGCATGAGGCTATTCCCTACCACACCCAAATATGCAAACAAGGCATCAAACCCTGTTTATGCCATCACAAGGAATGCTGTAAACATCATGAGATCATCACAGGAAATTCACCTCGTAAAAAAGCAGCGAATGAATAATACAAACAGATTAATGCTTCCAGGCAAATAAACTTCATACCAAAATAAGGGGGGAAGGTGTCTTCCAACCTCTGCTGCACCAAAGAAGAAATGCCAGTTACAAATTAAAACCAGAGTGCTTGTATTTCATTAAGGTTAGAAGGAAATTCTGTCTGCCCTCTGATAGCTGGCTGTGCCAGCTAAAACTGAATTTGTGGCATAACTGAAATTACATTCCTTTTCTGCTACTCACTTGCTTCTGCTGAGCATCATTATGCTGATGCAATTTATCATGTTTTACAACTGAAAGAGCTGTTCTGTTGCCACAATCCCACCCTTTGTACCACCACTCTCTAAAAATCTGGGCATTATAATCTTCGTCCTCCTCCTGGTTCCCTTTCATGAAAACTCTGCAAACAATAGCAAGACAAAATACAGGGGACGCACACAATCCCAGATAATTATTAAATCTGAGAATTAAGGCATACTTTCACTGTCACAGGCGAATTTTCACTTTGAGCTTTTGGCTCCAGTGTCCCTGATCTAGCAAATGCTCCAAACCCACCAAAGAGCAGAAGCAGGCAGCAGAAGAGAAGGCAGCAACCTGGAGCTGATCTATCTGTAAGTAGGTAAGCACTGTGGAATTGCCCCAGGCACCAGCTGCAGGGCAGATGAGGTGACTGTTCTGTGAGAGGAACATTTGTACATGTAGTTCCCCCTGATGCTCCGCAAGGAAAGGAAAGGAGATGTATCCTTTCCCATTACTCCTGGCAGACAAATGAAGTAGCACGCATTACTGAGGGCAGAAGCTGGTGGGTTGGCTGGTGCCCTCAGATGTGTTATCTTAAGAGGCTACCTCCACTGATCATAGCAGACAACAGTCGATCCATCCCAAAGAATACAGTCTGTTCAGCAGAACTTTTTTTTGCTGTTGTTTAGGAACAAACCTCATCCCATGCTGAGATTTCATGACTGGTAATCAAAAAGTACACTAAACAGATTTACTTTGAAGGTCTGCTTGATCTGCCAGCCCCAGACGCTGCTTTACATACCATTTCCAAGAACAGATATACCCTTTTAAAGTAGCATGCTCAACCTCACCTAGTCCAGATTTTAGTTCGTTACTCATTGCCGCAAAGCTGAATTGACAGTCTGGAGTTGACAAAACAGTACCGCAGACGGGGAAAAGGGACTGTGTGGTTGCTGGATCCGACATTGTGTGGGTAGGAGTAGGCACTCACCAGAAGATGCTAATCGGAGGTTTTTAAAGCCAACTATTGAGAGTATCCATAATTGCAATATACTGAAACCTTGCTATTTTATTTGGCTATAATCAAATTACCTTATCAAACCTCACACACTTGTTTGCTATTGAATGTCAAACCAAAATAATGGGTGCTTTGATGCATATGTATTAGTCTGAAGGATTCATTAGGTCTGTAAAAATAATCAACAGTTTGAGACAGAAAAAAATCTTTTTCTTGGGCAGTCTGCCTCTGGAGATTGTCACTGTTACCTGGGAAGGCTTGACTTGTCCTCACCACATAGCCGGCTTCTCTTTAAAAACTGCAGATGGGCAGCAATCAGACCTTTGACATCCCCAGGGATCCAACTCCCCTTCCTCCAATCCCTTATAAATATACAAGTACTGTCATCGGTTTGTCCCATAGTTCAAAATTCCCATGAACTGAATGTTAAAGTCCTAAAAAGCTTAACATGGGCTGATTTTTCCTTACTTGGGCAGCGATGTGATATTTCACTTTGCATTTGTTCATCACATCACTCCCCAAGGCTGCCTTTGTAACGCACAGTCAGTCATGAAAAAAACTAGGGCTGCAATTAAAGAAAGAAAACAAAGTAAAAAGCCAAAGAGCTATTACACCATGAGCTTAAAAAAAAAGAACTGCAGGTAGCTATGATCACTCTGACATCTGCTCACTTCTGGTCAAATTCTCCATCTCCTATCAAAGAGGAAAAGATAAGTTGTCACTGCTATGCATGCTATAGAGGCAGAGTGTGACTGTCTGACTACAATAGCTAGGAGTGCTGTCAAAAAAAACCCCCTAAATGCACAGTCACTAATGATTTCACTATGGTAAAACTTTCATTTGAAAATAATAGTCGGTACTTTAATGGAGAAAATAGAAACTCAATAAATCCTTAATGATGCCTACTCTCTTTTATGCTAGCAGTTTTACATAGTAAAAACAATTATTCTTGTGAATGTCAACCTGCCAATCTGGTTTAAGGTTTTAAACCTTCATGAAGAATTTCAGAGGGGAAGTAGAAATATTACTGTTAATGGCTTTGTTTGAAATGTCTTGATTATGGATAATCAGCTACAAGCAGTTGCAACACAAGAAGCCCCTGAAAAGAAAATTCAAGCTAAATCAGAAGTATTCCAAGGCTTTATATTCCTCATCCCCCATCACAAGTCTCCAAGTGGTTACTTTCACGTCCTCCCCACCCAGCAGTTCCCACTTCTGAGGCAGGAGTAAAATGAGCTGTTAGTGGTGGGTGATTTATCTGAACTATTTCCTCTCCTGATCTCCCAAGCGGAAATCTCATATTCTCCCCCTTCTCCTCTCTGAGCTGCTGAGTAAAGCTTAACTTCAGGACCTCAGATCAAGAGGTAGAGAGACAAGTGAGGAACCAAATCAGTTGCAGACCAGGAAAGGGATGAAAAGATGGCTTCAATTTTAAAGACCAGATTGTAATATGATAAGAATCACAACCTTTGCATTCTAATTAGTGCACCTGTCCCCTTCAGTTATGTCAGCTGATGACCTGGAATAAAGGTGCCAGGATCCAATCAACACCCACATTTAAAACCAGTTAACAGACTGTCAGGTTGAGCTGTGAAAATGCTGTTATTAGTAACCAGTCTCAGTGAGTCCTGGAAAGCACTGTCAGTCTTTATACACTGAGTTGGTTTAGGAAACTGAAGATAATGTACAGAAAGGCCTTCTTTTTCGCTCTCTCTTGGTTTGTGTTTGCTGTGAAAAATCATGTAGTGATGTTATGGAGATCTTTCTGTTAATATCAGATTATTTGAAGAAGTATTGTACTTCCTGTGGAGCGTTACATTGTGGATGCTTGTGGAGCATCATTTGTGGATACTTGAGGGGTATCACATCCACAGCCTTTCTATTGCTCTTTCTTCCAAGGAAAGCATCTGTGAAGACATGAAGCATGTGTGCAACGTCCATACCAGCAAAGCTTATCCCCACAAGGCCCCTCTTCCTTCCCTTTGACTAAGAAAATTACTGCCAAATTTTCTCCTGATCATCTTTTAGCAAAGAAACAATGCTGAAGTTCTCCACAGTGCTTATTCATACCGACTCGGAAGGACAGCAGTTCACGAAGTGTACCTGTTTCTTCCAACAACCTGATCGCACAGAACCATGTTCAACGAAAGGCAGCTGCAGGAGTGCCAATGCCTAATCTTCCTGCGCAGAACTGCAGAAACTCCTTCTATTTTCTGCATTTTTACCCCAAAGAATACACAAATTGTTACATATGGTTACTCTTACAACAGCTGTGGCCAAGAGAAGCAAGGGATATCTCTGAATCTTGTGCTACCCGAATTACTGCCTCCTCTATGGCTGTGTGGACTGACAGACTATCCACTCAAACAAAACTGAACAGATGCAAAACTTTACCCAAGGGTGAAATTAACACTGGATCAAAGCCACCATGACTTTAATATTCACTGACACATTGTTTTTCATCTTGTTTTGTCTTTGCACTTACTACAGTCAGGACCAGAATGGAAGTGGCAAATTATCCCAACAAGGGAATGTTCTCGCTGTATTTCCAGGAAATTGAGAGATGGAACCAGAAATAGCACAGAAAAAACTTCTTGTTTAAAGATTTTTGTGCTTGCCTGAAGCCCTGACCTAGGGGAGCAAAAACTTCTGGCAGCAGCTATAAAGTAACTTTTCAAACAGTGTAGCTCAGCTCCCAGCACTAGAGATTGCTGTCCCATGTGTCTTCAGGTGTGCCTGAAGTCCTGCCCATCACAGCTGCCCCTAACCTCAAGGGCTGGTTTGCATGTACTGCAGAATTGTGGGTTTGACTTAGCATCCGCATCTGTAATAGGCAGAGGAAGAGCCTAAGGTGAAGAAGAGAGGGAAGGAACAAAAGATATGAGAATACCACCAAGGAGGGACCAGTAGAAGGGGAGGGAGGAAAGCTGATATGTTTGGCCATCTGGGGAGATGGAGGACACCAAAAGGGAGGACTGGTGTGCCAGGCATTTCAAAGACGCATTCCAACTTTTTTTTTTTTTTTTTTTTAGGAAACTAACGTTAATTTCTTTTTCCTTTCCCTTGTGAAGGTAATTCAGAAAATATAGTCACATACCCTGACAGCTGACCACAACAGTGGAGGATTTAAGAGACACCCTTCCATAATTTTGATGCATAATGGTCAAAGTACAACAGTAACCTCCTTCCAAGAAGTGATTTACAGCATTTCACATCCTGAGAAGTAATGTAGGACCTACATCTCAGTACCTCCCCAGACTAATATGGGAACCCTCCCCTATAACTGCCCACAGTTTGTGATACCTGTGGCAATTTGCACTACATCTTCCGCTTTGGGAATAATCAACAAATTAATAAAGTCATCATAAAAGACACGAGTGTGGCAATGGAAAACCAGCAGGATTCCTTTAGAAAGGAGGACCCTGGGAACTACCAACCTGTCAGCCTCACCTCTGTGACTGAGAAGATCACTGAACAGATCCTCCTAGAAGCTATGCTAAGGCACATGGAGGACAGGGAGGTGATTCGAGTCAGCCAGCATGGTTTCACCAAGGGCAAGGCCTTCTGTGATGGAGTGACTACATCGGTGAACAAGGGAAGAGCTATGGATGTCATCTACCTGGACTTCTGTAAGGCCTTTGACATGGTTCCCCACAACATCCTTCTCTCTAAATTGGAGATATATGGATTTGATGGGTGGACTGTTTGGTGTATGAGGAATTGATTGGATGGTCACATCCAGAGAGTAGCAGTCAACAGCTCAATGATCAGATGGAGATCAGAGATAAGTGGTGTCCCTCGGGGGTCCATTGTGGGACCAGTACTGTTTAATATCTTCATCAATGACATAGTGGGATTGAGTGCACCGTCAGCAAGTTTGCAGATGACACCGAGCTGAGTGGTGCAGTTGACGTGCCCGAGCGATGCGATGCCATCCAGAGGGACCTGGAACAGCTCAAGAAGTCGGCCCATGTGAACCTCATGAAGTTCAGCAAGGCCAGGTCTTGCACCTAGATTGGGGCAACTCCCGGTATCAATACAGGCTGGGCAATCAGGGGATTGACAGCAGCCCTGCAGAGAAGGACTTGGGGGTACCGGTGAATGAAAAGCTGGACACAAGCCACCAATGTGTGCTCGTGGCACAGAAAGCCAACTATATCCTGGGCTGCATTGAAAGCAGCATGTCCAGCAGGTCGAAGGAGGTGATTCTCCCCCTCTACTCTGCTCTCCTGAGACCCCACCTGCAGTACTGCATCCAGCTCTGGAGTCCTCACCACAGGAAAGACATGGGCCTGTTGGAGTGGGTCCACAGGAGAGCCACAAAGACGATCAGAGGGCTGGAGAACCTCTCCTACGAAGACAGGCTGAGAGAGCTGGG
>VYZV01041126.1:139111-160049 GCA_013401275.1 Pandion haliaetus | reverse complement strand
GATCCAGCCTGTCCAGATCCCTCTGTAGAGCCTTCCTACCCTCAAGCAAATCAACCTTCCCTCCCAACTTGGTGTCATCTGCAAACTTGCTGAGGGTGCACTCAATGCCCTCATCCAGATCATTGATAAAGATATTAAAGAGAACTGGCCCCAGTACTGAGCCCTGGGGAACACCACTTGTGACCTGCCACCAACTGGATTTAACTCCATTCACCACAACCCTCTGGGCTCGTCCATCCAGCCAGTTTTTCACCCAGCAAAGAATACACCTGTCTAAGCCATGTGCCACCAGCTTCTCAAGGAGTATGCTGTGAGAGACAGTGTCAATGGCCTTACTGAAGTCCAGGTAGACAATATCCACAGCCTTCCCCTCATCCACTCAGCGGGTTACCTGGTCATAGAAGGAGATGAGGTTGGTCAAGCAGGACCTGCCTTTCATGAACCTGTGCTGGCTGGGCCTGATCCCCTGGTTGTCCTGCACATGCCGAGTAAGCACATTCAAGATGAACGGCTCCATAATCTTCCCTGGGTCCGAGGTCAGGCTGACAGGCCTGTAGTTCCCGATCCTCCCGCCAACCTTTCTTGTAAATGGGCGTCACATTGGCAAGCCTTCAGATTGGAATAATCATGCTTCACACACATGCTTTATGTATTATACCGTACTTAAAAGGTTCAAGGCAATGAAAATCAGACTGTCATGCTCAGCTCTAAGAAGTAGCCTCCAGATTTCCTTTTGCTATATTATGTTTATAGAGCTAAATTCTTCTAGCAGTAAAATGCTCTCTACCTCTAGTGATGTTAAACGAAGTAGTGCACAAGCACGCTGGAGCAAAACTTGTCTCTAAGTAACATGCCTGAAAGATATTTCATCTCATCTTGCATATTTCTATCATTTTTATAAGCATCTGAATGCAGCTTTTCACACTGTTAAAAGGAACAGATATTTTAACAGAAAAATTACTCTGATTGTTAAAAGCAGCAGTTTTTGAACTGTGCCATAAAAATCAGGCATGACAGCATCCCCATTAGCAAGCAAGCCTTGGATGAAAAAGCCGTGAGAGAAGCCACTTCCCTAAAAAGCCCACAGGTAACCTGGGAAATCCCATTTACAGTATGTACTGGTTTTCATCTCAGTCTATGTCCTAGAGAGATGTGTTGGAGACATTACTAATGGCCAGTGGACTTGCACTTCTCTCCTCTCATGTGGAAATGAATGGAAACTGTATTTCTTGCCTTCCAATTTTGCCTCTGCCTTTCTTCGTAAAAACACCAGTGAACATGAGCTGCAGCCATGGTTCTCCAACAACTGGAAGTGATTTCCCAAGTGAACACGCCTGGAGAACGGCACTTATTCCTCTAATAGTCCCAACAACCTAGAGGGCTCGAAGCACAAATGATTTCAACGGAAGTTAGGAGCTGGCCAAGAAAACCTCTGTGTCACAGGGGAGGTCACTGCTACGACAGAGGTCCTTGCAAGACAGAAAGCAACACCTCCGGTTGCTTCCCCTCCAGTCCTTCTGCTTTCAGCAGCCATCAAGGGAGACTGTCACCTGCTCGGTATGGCCATCCCACAAGCAGTAAATGCCCCTTTTGTTCCAGTTACACAATTCTCATTCCTTTCTTGCTAAACCGTTTCATAGCACTCATGTCAAATCTTTTGGCAGCTGCTACCCTCGTCTCTAATCCTCCCCTGTCTTTGTCTGGTCTGACAGGGCTTCCCTTGCCCAGCAGCACCAGTGCTGCCATGACCATGCCTCTCTCTCTTTGCTGGCTCACAACACCAAACCAAGACAAAGAATGCAAGAAAACACATATTCAGCAGCTGCAAATAAGTGATCGATTCATTCTCCCCATGGTGAACAGAAGTGGGTCCTGTGCCATCTCAGCACATTTCTACAGTACGTAGCAGAGGTGTTTTATTATTCCCCAGTACAGAGTTTTTAGAGAAAAGAGGATTACTCTGACAGGTATTACTTGCAGGGGAATTAATGATCACTGTACATAAAGGCACCCGAGACTTGCCAAGCATGATTTCATAATTAGTTAAACTTACATTAAAGATAGATGATCTAGTTGTGAAATATCTTTGCTGAGAAAATATAAGGAAGACATTCCCTAAAGATGCCTCAGTGGCTCCAAGGAAATGATGTTTGGGATGGGTTAGATGTTGAGTGGAGCATGTTCAGCTCTCAAAGAAAATCCACTCGCTGTTGTCCAGTCTTTGTGAAAAGATCTAGTTTGTAGATGCTCAGGAGAGAACTGGTAATGGTTTTGCATTGGTGCAAAGAAAGGAGACTTTGGAAAGAGTTTTCTAAATGCTTGCTGGTTGACCAAGTTAGATTCTTAATATACATCAGGATTTCTCATGAGCTGAATTAGGATATTAGGAAGGGGAAAGTGATAGTTGCAGGGATGCTGCTGAGGTAGTCTGTTTGTCATGGAGTAATTTTTTTCTCTCCTGGCAGCCTATTGACTCGAATGACGATGTTAATAACCTAGACAGCAAGAGAGAAAAGCAAGCAAGCCTTGGCAGTGATATGTATACCTATTGAACCTGTGAGGGTACACTGCTTTTGCTTCTAAATTTATAAAGAAGACGCAGCTTTGGTAAATCACAGAAAATCCTAGTGAATTCCTAGAAGGGACAGTTTTTAGAGATGTCCCAGTTTTGCAAGGATATGCTACAAAGAATTGTTCACAGCAGTAGGAAAACTCAGAAGCTGTGATGAAGAATGCCATGAAAAAGGCATCAGAGGGAGGCCCAAAACCAGTTGAAAAGTTCACAGTGAAAAAAAAAAAAAGGGAAGAGCTGAAAAAGGGAAACTGAAAAAGTAGGTGAATGTAATTATGGAAAAAAATTCAATGAACCACAGTGCTGCAGCAGGTAGAAAAGACTCAAGCAGAAAAACTTGGTACAACCAGTAAAGTTAAAAAATATTCATAGAGAAAACATTACCTGGTGAAAGAAGTAGCTTCAAAAGAATCAGTGGAAATATTTCAGTCAAGAGTAGCAGAGTGATGAACCTATACAGCAATAAACAAACAAAATCTGAAAAAAAATTAGGAAGCATTATGGGAAAGGAAAGCTCTATATTACCTTTTGGCTAAGAGAACTGAAAAAAAGGAAGCAGAGTGGCATGATTAAGCAAAGTGAATGCCAGGGTGCTGATTAAG
Organism: Pandion haliaetus; assembly: GCA_013401275.1. Lineage (NCBI taxonomy): Eukaryota > Metazoa > Chordata > Aves > Accipitriformes > Pandionidae > Pandion > Pandion haliaetus. Next base: position 156,875 of record VYZV01041126.1, on the reverse strand, counting down.
ACATTCAGAGAAGAATGGTGTCTAACTGGAAGACATCAGAAGTCAATAAAAACCACAAGTGTTGGTTAAAAATCCTTACCAATCCAAATCTTAGCTCAAAACACACCTATAGGAAATACTGCAAAAGGCTGGAAGGGCCGAGCATGCTCATGGAAAAAGAAAAGAAAAAAGGAAAGAGGTGGCATTATCCTAAAAACCTGTAAGTGACTACCTGTTGATCTGAGAGTTTCTTATTGAAACAAACAGTGAAAAACAGAATTATTTTGATGATGGGGAGTACCTAGCAGATACCAGAACAAAACAAGAATATAGATTTGGTTTTGATAGATTATGCAAGAGCTTCTGAAAGCATGTCATGACATGGGAATCCAGAAGCATCTGGGACTTGGGAGGGAAGTGCATTAGCTACAACACAGCAGTAGAAGAGGAGATAAGAGCACTGTGAAGGACATGGCAGGTGACTTCTTGTCACCCTTCCTCTTTGTTGTAACTTTGCTTCTATTATTTGCAAAGCTGCGACACACTGAGAAATGTTATTTAGTGACAAAAGAGGAAAGCCTATCTCGTATCTACTTAATACAACAACTTGAAATTACACGGTCAGGAGGTGGCAAAAATTAATTTCCCAGTTAAAACTGCAATGCTGTTTTTGAAGGAAATAAGAATTGTATTTAGACAGAGCAAGCCTGTAGATATTTCACACCAAAAAAATCCTGTTGAAAGTATCACAGAAGACTGAAACAGGTACTGGGGTGAAAGAATACATAACAGCACTAAACACCATGAATGTTAGGAAATTGTCAAAAGATTATGATAAAAAATGAAAAAGAGTGCTTTCAGAGATGTGTACAATTCCTAAAGATATTTCAGCATGCAAAATACATTAAAGGTGATCAACATATATACCATCCACTACAGTGAGAAACTGGACCCAAGGGAATTGTACGGCAGGACAAAGCAGAAGTTAGCACCGAATTAAGCAATAAACATGAACGTGGATGTGAGAAAACCCTTTTGTTGATCAGAGGATGATAGAGGAAAAGAGCGGAGAATAGCCAAGGATATTACAGAAAATGAGCATATGGTGACAGTGAGCTACATCAGAGAGCAAATACTGTCTAACTGGGTCTCGGGCAACGCTCCAGGACTGGATAGGAAAAATGCTCCTTCTAAGTGTCAGTCTTTAGATAGACAAGATGCATAGTCAGGGTGGATTGGGAAGAAGCTACATGGCCTTTGGGTTACTTTTCTCCTGATATATAAAGCACTAGTTTTCTCACTGGCATTTCTATAATACATTCCTTTAGAGCTTTGTATGCATTAAATGTTCCTAAAGAGGTATTGCTTCTGGTAGTTATTTTAACACACCTCGAGGCAAGAATTTTCTTTTTTTTTTTATTTTTCAGCAATATCAACAAGTTTGCAAACACATACTTATCTGGCACACATATCACCACGTTTCTCCAACTTTTGGCTCACCTGTCCTTGTGAGACCTGCTGAGGACCAAAACCTGTGTCTTCTCTCCTACTGTGACCTTGTGAAATTCTGACTCCCAAAGAAACCACCGCTCATGATATGAAAAACCAGACTATCTCTACTACTACTACTACATCTTATGCTACATCTTATGCCCTGCTGTGCCTCCAGAGCAGCATGAACACATCCCATCATTCTGCCTGCCATCTCCCCCTTTCCCTAGCTCCCCTCCAGCCTTTGCCTCTTATGGGGCAAAATCTGCTTCCAAAGTAAGGGTACATTCACTTCAACTTGCAATGCAGCAGACAGACAATTGAGTTAGTTGGGCTTCCCTGCCCTGCTAGGCTGCAGCAATCTAAGAAGCAGGGTAAATTCAGTCTGATTAGAGCTGGCTTGAGACTCCAGCACTGCTGGACATCTTTCTTTCCCACTGCTCACCCACAATTTAGTTTCTCAAATGGCTTAATCCCGAAGACCATCAAGCAGTATCTAGTGCACCTGTGCATTAATCAACAAGCAATGCATTCGGTACTGTGGATGACATGGTATTATTGTATGGAATATAGACTGCAGACCCTGTAACATGGTATCATGTCCATTAAGTACAGCATTCACAAATAACACTGAGAGAGAAGAATACCTAAAACATCATGCAGAATTTATCTTTTGTGTCAGGCTCCTAAGCAATCTAAGCAACACTGATATTTACACTGGCTGATGATCTGTCTTGTTAGGTACAAAATGCTCCAAAACTCTTGCACTGGACTCCTTATAACCCAAACGCACAGAGAAACTAAATACGGGTTGTCCTTGTAAAACTGAGTCAGGCTTTGTGACAGTTGACTCGCAAGCACTGTTTGAAAGATTAAAATAACACATAATTGCACCAGCTCTCTAAATCTGACCAGGGCTCAGAGGATAAATGCCTTACCTCATTATGTTTAAATGCTCTATCTCAATCGGGTCTAAAACAGAGCAGAGGCTGTGAGCTGGCAATCTGCTGTACTGCTTAGAAAACTGAAATGCTGCTACAGACCAAGATGTGGACTCCAGCAAGGAGCCACGCTTAGTATTTGGCTTTCCTTTACTGTCCCCTGCTCCTCAGCTCACTTGCTTCCAAGGATCATCACTTTACTCAGTATGACTATGTGTAAGCTCCAGTTGAAATGATCCCTTTTCTCAACAGAAAGTGTTTCTGTGCCTGAAGTGCAACGTTATTTATACATTACAGACCACATTCCTGCTGCCTAGCTCATGCTGGTGGCTCCCACTCCCACTGTCACCACTGAAGAGCGCCAGCCAAAGCAGCGGCTTGCCTACTTAAGTATCCTCTCAGAGATGAGTCAGGCACACCTCATTTGACTCTCACATAGGTGGAAGTCCCAGTCTGTATAAAGGAGAGCTAGCTGGAGTCAAATCAAAGATAGTTTTGCTCCAGTAGGAAGAGAGGCTTTGAGGAGCCAGTTTAAAATGGGACAGAAGCCCTGTGAGAAGCCCCAGATGAAAGCCCCAGCATCACTCCTCTCTTTCTCTCTTGTTTCTAAAATACCAACACATTTGGGACGTACAAAAAAGGCAAGGATACCTTTTGGGCAATCGTACAAGCAATATCAGTAGGCACTTCATGTAAGAAAGATGTCTAAGACACTTGCATGTCAAATTTCCCATCTAACCCAGCAACATTGCTCTTCATGGCTTTCCTGACTATTGCTTACCTCTTTTAACTTGTCCAGCTCATTTTGCAGTGTCTGCTTGGATACTTCCACCTCAATAATTTGCTGCCGAAGGATTTCATTTTCATCTTCTGCTTTAACACGTTTCTCCTCCACACTCTCCAGCTCATGGTGCAGTCTGACAGAAACATCTTTGGCTACCTGGTCAGAAGAGCACAAATGCATGAAGAGGATCTATGAGGAGCAACAGCTACAGTATGTTTTCTACAGTAGGAAGCTTAATACAACCCTAATCAGCTGAGAGATTTTTAATTCAATTATGAGACTGTTGATGAAAGACTCCAAGCCTTCCAAGTATCAAAATGAATATTCATTTCTAGTAAAGAAATCCAGTATGAAAATATATTTGATTACCCATCTCCAGCTCCCTCTCCACATTATGCTACGGCAATGTCATGAGCAGCAGGAGGAAACAAGCAGGTAACAAACCCACACATCAAAGACCCAGGATATCACATTGATAAAACAAAGGATGAGGAATTGTACTGTAAAGTTGACAGGTCATGGATCAAAGCTGTATCCATGAAGCAGTCTCATCACCCAAATTTGCTGCTCTGGCAGCAATCACAACTAGGCAAGAGTGATATGGAAGCACAGAAATATATGCTAGCTTAGGTTTTTTGAGTCCAGCCTAACAAGGATAAATATTTACTCCAAAAACATTTGGAAAGGTGATTCATCAAGCAAAATGATGAATTAGTGAATTACACGTCAGCAAAACCAAAGCAAACAAACTAAAAAAACTCAGTATCTCTTTCATTTGAATCTATGTACAAGATTTTTACTGAGTAATGTATCATTTCTATTATGATAAGGCTATCATTTGTTTTCCATGATAAAAGAGAAAATTAGGTCTGACATTTTGAAAAGTTTGATGACTTGATATGTCACTCTCATTTCCACTGCTGGGAACCAATCATTCCAGTTTCAGAGAGTTTTAAGTTTTGCATTTTTAATTACAAAACGCTTAATAATTCTAGTGGTAAACAGTCCCCCTCTACAGAAGATATTTTCAAAACAGCTACAAGATAGCAATATTAAGAAAGACAAGTAACGCTAGATAAGCATTATGCCTATACAAAGCTTAGCCTTGATGGAAACATTTCTGAAAAATATAAAAAATGTTTCAGTATGAACATAATTTTTACAGGAATTTTTGTTTTTATGGGAACAGCATTTTGATTCTCTATCTGCCTTGCTAAAGACTATAACAGTCTGTTCCTGTTATGAGTAACTCATTAGGCACTAAGAAATGCAACTTTGACTAGGGTTTTTTTTCAGTTATTTGGCATAAGCAAGAAGAGAAAAGGAAGGAAATGGCATGAATTGGGAAAAGCATATCAGGTTTTGTTTATACAATTTTGCAAAGCTAAGGTTTTCAGTAAAACAAAACACTTTAAATCTTTCAAATGCACAAATGTAACTTGACTGCATTTCTTTCATTTTGAATCTAAGCACGTGTTTTTTCACTTACTGACACATCTTTTTATGATGATAAGCTGCATATTCATTCTCCACTGCAGAAGAAGGAAATTGGTCCTGACATTTGGAGAACTACTGCCTGGTTCATTTGTCACCCTCCCCTCCATTGCAGGGAGACAAATCCTGGTCTGCTCTCTTTCACTGCAAATATGAATTTCTCACTCACCTTTAAATCTTGTTCTAGAATCTCTTTTGTTGTAAATATGAATCTCTCACCCACCTTTAAATCTTGTTCCAGGCTCCTAATGAGCTCTCCATCCACATGGCCTGTTTGTGCAACTTTCAAGCTTTTCTGTTCCGCTTTCCTGAGACGATATTGCAGAATGCGGCAATTCTTGTTTGCCCGGTCCAGCTCTCGCCGGAGCTCCTGCAGCTGGTAAACATCTTCCTCTAAATAGCTGTCACGCATTTCTTCCATTTCAGCCCGAAGTTCATCCAGCTCATCCTGTGAGAAGTCAAAACAGTGCTCCATCATACCTCTAAATCTCACCCGTGGGAGCAAAATAGGAAACATGCTCACTAGGATACCATGTTAATGAAGTGATACAGATTGCAACATGCAGATCCAGAAGTCATAGGAACAGAACTTTTATCCCAACATTGACTAATTATGCTGAACTAAATTAATGAATACTTATTACATTTCTTACAATTGCTTCAATAATTAAAAACAGACCAGATGCTTATCTGCCTCCTGAAACTTGTAACACCTTCATTTTACCATCTTTAATTAAAACAAAAAGTGCAGAATACTTTGCCACTGTCTGAACTGATTCCTTGCTTTACTTAGACTACAGTAAACCTAATGAACCAAGTAACTCAGCATCTGTGTGATGTGCCTTTTAACAACAGTACTTCCTAAAAATGAAATTGTCCCTTGAAAACTTTAATGAATCTTTATGCCAAATACTGAACTGGTCCATATGAAAATGCTGTTCCATTTGAGCCTAGCACTGTGTACATGCTTAATGACAGATAGGTTGGGTGCAGGAGAAAGTAGGTTTCTGTTGTGTGCACACACATTTCAATAACAAGACCACAAGGACAAAATAAAACCCGTGCCCGTGGGAATAACCTGGTCATTCTTTTCTGGGCATCATGAACCTTCCCAATTCCACATTATACCATGAGCGGCACATGCTCTCTAAAGTCAGATTTAAAGATTTACAGCTGAACAGGATAAGCTCTATCATTCCCATTTGTTTAATCTGTGCATGACTGAAGCTCCAGAGCTAAAACTCTTATAAACATGGCTTCACTAAGGGCAAATCGTGCCTGACAAATTTGGTGGCCTATAACAACAGGGTTACAGCATTCGTGAATAAGCGAAGAGCAACCGACATGATCTACCTGGACTTGTGCAAAGTATTTGACACTGTCCTTATCTCTAAATTGGAGAGACGTGGATTTGACATATGGACCACTCGGTCGATAAGGAATTGGCTGGATAGTAGCACTCAAAGAGGTGCGGTCAAAGGCTCAACATCCAAGCGGAGAGCAGTGACAAGTGGTGATCCTAAGGGCTTGGTTGGTACTGGGACCAGCACTGTTTAACATCTTTGTCAGTGACATGGATTGAGCGCACCCTCAGCAAGTCTGCCAATGACACCAAGTTGTGTGGTGTGGTCAACATGCTGGAGGGGAGGGATGCCATCCAGAGGGACCTTGACAGGTTTGAGAGGTAGGCCCTTCATGGGCCTTCAGGAAGGTGAACCTCATGAAGTTCAACAAGGACAGGTGCAAGGCACTGCACATGGGTCAGGGCAATCCCAAGCACAAATACAGGCTGGGCGATGAACGAATTGAGAGCAGCCCTGTGGAGGGGGGGTTGGGTGTGTTGGTTGATGAGAAGCTCAACACGAGCTGGCAATGTGCGCCTGCAGCCCAGAAAGCCAGCCGCATCCTGGGCCCATTAAAAGAAGTGTGGCCAGCAGGTCAAGGGAGGTGATTCTCCCCCTCTACTCTGCTCTCGTAAGGCCCCACCTGGAGTACTGCATTCAGTTCTGGGGCCCCCAACATATGAAGGACATGGACCTGTTGGAGTGAGTCCAGAAGAGGGCCACAAAGATGATCAAAGGGACGGAGCACCTATCCTATGATGACAGGCTGAGAGAGTTGGGATTGTTCAGCCTGGAGAAGAGAAGGCTCCAGGCAGACGTTATAGCAGCCTTCCAGTACCTAAAGCAGGTCTACAAGAAACATGGGGAGGGACTTTTTACAAGGGCATGTAGTGACAGGACAAGGGGCAATGAGTTTAACCTGAAAGAGGGTAGATTTAGATTAGATGTAAGGAATAAGTTCTTTACTGTGAGGGTGGTGAGGCACTTGAACAGGTTGCCCAGAGAGGTCGTGTATGCCCCCTCCCTGGAAGCATTCAAGGGCAGGCTGGATGGGGCTTTGAGCAATCTGGTCTAGTGGAAGGTGTTGGAAGTAGATGATCTTTAAGGTCCTTCCAACCCAAACCATTCTATAATTCTATGATAAAGGTCTTCCAAGCACAGGGGTGAAAGCCATTAAACTACTGTGTGAGAGGAAAACTATGACTCTACTAACTTTGAACAAAGTTGGGGGAAAAAATCAAGAAAAAGAGCCAGGAGGAGAATATTTGAAATGAACTATTAATTTTTAAATAGTTTTCTTTAAAATTGCATTTGATATCATAGAGACCACATTTTCTATGGAAAACATTGCTTAAATAAGATTCAAGGAGAACTTGAACCAGAGCTCTCTGCACTGTCACCTCACTTCAGATCTGCAAATGACACTTGAAATACCAAGGATGGCTGCAGAATATTTCACATTTGTACTGATTGGAGAAGACACTGCTATGGAGTTAGCTCCCTTGACAAAGCACCCCTCCAGGCTGGACCATCCCTGTCCAGTCCCTCCATGAACACATCTGCCTACGTCCCCCTGGTAGTCCTCTCAACCATTTCCCCTTCCCATGGCCTAACCGGATGGACAGTCATGTTTTTCCCTGTATTCATCTTGCTCCACTGGAGCTTTAGCAACAAATGAGGGACACATCTTGTCTCTGAGCACAGTCCTGACCAAAGGAAGATGTGTTGAACTTTTTTAGCCTCCTTAGCATAGTTATGTTAGAATTATAGAGTTAATCCTACCAAAAATCTATACAGCTGTATTTATACAGCTATGCTTTATCTTCAGTTAGCTGAGCCAGCATAAGTCAAATTCTGGGCAAGCACAAGGCTTGTCATTTCCAAAATGACCACTCTGGGCTCAGCAGTGAGGCTTTGCTCCATCAGTACAGCCCTCCCAGGGCTCTACACAGTTCTCCCTAGATGCTCAGAAAGGACAGACAGGTTTTCTCACAAGCCCACTATATTACTATACATTCTCAATATATTCGGATTTTTGCTGTAGGGACATCCTGTCCCACAGACTCCCTGGGACAGCTACAGGAGTAGGATATTTGTGTGGATGGAGAAGCTCAAGGGTTACTCTCCAGTGAGCTGGATCATGCTCACACCATAAGCTGTCTGAAAAGGAATAGTGTAAGCACAGTAACAGAAGTTATCCTTGCAGCAATGACATCCTCTGAAGTTGCAAATACATTAACTAACAACAAACAGCAGACTGCGAGGACAGAAATGAGCTCTGCAGACCAAACCCAGCAGGACTCTTTCAAAACGATTTATGGTCCAGGCCCTGGCCCTATCTACTCCTCCTCAGGTTATAGCCAAATACCCTGGCCAGTTTACAGCCAACACACTGGTGAAGTTTTGATAAATGATTGATATTTTTAAAAAGAAAAACATAGCAATGTATGCTTGAGTGAACTGGGGAGGAGACCTGTTTTTTAATGTGCACACTTTTTCACTATGCTTCACCTTCACAGACACTTTCAAGTGGTAAAGTAAAAGTTTACCCAGTAAAGATGGAGATGCAGGAGAAAAATTTCCAGATTTCAGAAACTGGTTAAAAAGTAGCAGTGCCTTTTTGAACCTAAGGAAAGGAGTACACTTTTGTGTTACCAGTTTATTAACTATGTATTTTGGGCAAGGTACTCATACCAAAACCACAGTCTTTACCTGTCAGAGCTAATAGAGCCCTCTGGGATGAACAGGACCAGAGTTATTGCTCAGGGCTGTCTGCAGTCTCAGGAGTTGAATCTACCTCAACTAGATTCAAGTTCAATTAACTTGTTAATATCATCTTCAGAATGCTAATGTTAGATTAATAATTTGGTTGTAAATTGAGAATTTTGAAACACAAATCCACAATAAAGGAAAATATCTGTCATCACCAAATTAATGGGATCTGGTTTATAATCTGATGTTTATATTTAAGAACTAAGCAATGGCTTTCATGTATTAAGTGGCCTGCAAAGAACAATTGTAATGTTATTGCTCATCTCTTAAACTTCCTTCTTATCTATAACAGGTTTTGGAATTAGTAAATCTGGTTAGTTTCTAAAGACAAATAATCCACAATATTTTACTTCAAAGCATTTATTACAACCAAATTTGGAAAGTGAGACTCACATTACTTTAAACAAACCAATCCTTGAAACAGTCATCCTATTGAAAATGAATATTCCCAAATCCTCTCAGTGGGCATGGGAGCTCTCCCAGCCTTAAGCATCACTCGGTCTCCACTGGAGACTTGAATACAATGTCTTTCCTCCCACCAAAGAAGTTCACCTAATTGCTGCGAGCATCGGCATGAGCTATATTTCAGGAGACAGACCTGTCTTTTACCTCCAGGAAAACTGAAATTTTCTCAATCTCCCTTAACAGCACAACTCTGACTTTGCAAGCCTGTGATTTATTTTGTTATGCTTGCCTCTGTTTTTGGTTATAAATACACAATTCTCAAGTGTAATTTTGCAGATAAACTAAAATTTAGGATACAATCAAGAAAGCTGTACTTTAAAATCTCGCACAGTTCTCCTCAGATTTTGTTTTGACTGAATTGAGCTCCTTTTCCACACAACTTTTTTTCTACTCCCAAAACTGTCATAGAGAAATCAGATTGTGTCCCAACCCCTTGTATTTAGGAACACAGCATCCTTTGGACGAGCTTTAAAACACATACACGCAAACACAATGAGGGCACAAACAATTTTGACCATATAAGGAGCAGAATCCTTGCCGTATGGGCTGCACACAGCGCCAGCCCGCTTTCTGCTGTATTACTGCAGTGCCTGGGGCTCGGACCTACACAGTCTGTCCAGCCCAGGGAGGAAAAACCCAAATGGGACAGATTAAATCTTTCTGAGGAGCAAGATGAAGTCCTATTTTTATGTATTAAAAATACACGTACAGGAGCATGTCACCTCTGAAATGTCAAAACATAGGAAAACGATATGTGGCTCAGGTTTTGTGTGACAGCACACAATTATGGATGCTGGGATAATCTTTAACTAGTTACAGTAAAGACATAATCTTGCTCTCGATACGTGGCAAGGCAGTAGGTGCTTCCAGTTCATAAGAGCTTATTCTGCTTGGTAGGTACTTGCGATTCTGCCATAGATGCTGAAACCTTGTGTTAGCATCTCCTAAGTCAGAGCTGTTATAATTACACCTACAAAACCAGGGCAGTTTAAACTCCTCTCCTAAAGTGATGCGTGCACACAAAACAGAGGAAGCTAAGTTAAAGACCCAGGGAAGTGGAAATTACAACTGAAATTATTATGGTCCTACTTACTAAACTGGCAAACCTACCACTTTGAAGGAAAACATTTCAGTCATTAGTGAAATCAAAGGTAAATGCACCAAAGCCAGAACCTTAAAAATCCCAAACTCAGCAGTTCACAAAAAAGATGCCTTGGCTGCAAGGCAGTTGGAAATACTAGATAAAACTAATTCCTAACTTCATTAAAATGTATTGTTCTTATTACTATTATTATTGTGAGTGAGAATTAAAGCTCCTCTCAGGAGGTATTGAGCTTCATCCCGTAGACTTTAATATTGTAAAACTGAAGAAAGAGATCAGAATAGGCACTTAAAAGTAATTAAAACAAACAAGTAAAAAAGTGGCCATCCCTCCTTGTGAATCTAAAAAATTGAGAGCCTGTTCCCTTCCTTAAACAGGGAGGACCTACTCCAGCATCTCAAAGTGGCAATCGAAATTGATAAGTTAAGTGCCAGCATAAGAAGCTTCACTTTGCTGTATGGGATGAGACCCTCCTCGTGATCACTTTTAATTTAATGGCAATTATGTTACTACTTTCAGCAAGAACAGCACCAGGCAGAGAGTCCTGGAAGAAAGATTATTGCTTACGAAAAAGCTAAACTGCTTTTCTTTCCCAGATGTCACCCTGGTCATCAGAAACTGTGGGAAAGAAAATAACTTTCTAACTGGCAGCTCTTTCCAAATTTGCAGTAGAAATCCAAATTGCTCCTGCTCCTGAGTCTAACCGCTTCTGGTTTCAGGTACTTGGCCCAAATGACTTCCTAAAGGCCAGCTATTTTGGGTCTAATAGGGATCACTCATCTGGGATTCACAGGGTGGCTGTATGAACACAGGCCACGCTTAAACAGCTGCTCCATTTGCAGGATTCCCCTAGACTTCAGTGCAAAAGCAACAGAATTAGGATTCACGGTTTCCCTGTTGGTCTACCAAGCCAAGGTGAATTGGCTGAAAGGGGAAAGCCTGTGTGCAGTTTACATCGCCACATAGCCCAAATACGTACTAATGGTGTCATTTCACATCTGTACTGTGCAAATAGAAGACGTGCCTGTCAGGAGAGAAGCCATTATCTCATTAATACCTTCACTGATGTCATGGTTGTTTATTATTGATTTAAGTTCCAATGAAGTATAATTAAGGGTAAATTATAGGAATATGCCTTGTTTAGGATTCTTCGGAAAAAAAAAGGAGAGAGGAAAAAAGAGTCAGGCCGTGCAGCTATTACACTAAGTAACCCATACTCATATGAGTCATTCCCACCGAAGTGACCAGGAATACCTGTACAACTGATGGGCTATGTCTACCTGGCCAGTCTGGTTGAGATCCATAATGAGGGTTGAAAGTAAATTTTCCAATCATCCCCATGACTGTGCACTCATTCAGCCCACAGAGCATGCACGAAACGGATTCCTTCTGAAATAAAATAAGCAGAGACCTACACTCCAAGCGTGCACCAAATGTGCTCCATTACTCGAGTCCTCAGGACAACTGTAAAACACATGCACGACAGAGATGTTTTGTTCAAGGGGCCAGACTAAATACAGTCCAGAGCAAGACCCCTAAACTGCATGTAAAGACAGAGGTAGCCTGCTGATCTACCCTCACTGAGCTGAATTACTGGCTAATATAGAAAAAGCTCTTAACTTAGTGTGAATAGAGACCAAAAACTGGAACCCAACCAAAAGAAAAAGGAATTTTGGAAATTACTGTTAGGGAGAAACTACATTCAGAAAATAGCACAAAAGATGTATGGATACTGAATTGATTACTATGCATTTACAGTTATGTATATTAGCAAACTGGAAGTCTCTAGGCTCCAGTGCATTAGAACACATCAGTGTCCAGAAGTTATACACTAACTTGGAAACATCTGCAAACTAGGAAGCCAAAAATGTACAAAACCAATAAACTGTACAGTATTTAAGAAAATGCAAATGAAGCATGAAATTCAATTGTCTATGTAAAAAACTTAAGTATTTATTAATTTAGCCAAAATTCATATTTATAGATTATGCCAGTACTATTTTCTAAACAGAAGGTTATTTAATATACATTAAATCAAAAGAGGGGAGACTGAGGAAGGGAGCAGGGGTGGAAATTACAGTGGGTAGCTACTATTGCACTGGCGAATCCAGAACTTCTAGAAAGTCCTTGATAAATCTAAGATTCATGAACTCTGATTTTATGTAATCTCTGTTTTTGTATTTTAAATATCTCAAACTGTCTGTATGTAGGAGATGCTGCTGCTGCTAAGGAATAAACACATCCCCCGTACCACTTTACAGCAGCACTGCAGTAGGGATAAATATGCTCTGAAAGGCTTTGGTTGGGAAGAAAGCAAGAACCATTCTTTTCGCCTCTTGCAAAATATGTTAATGAACCTGAAGTCCCTGGGCCCCTGATATTATTGTTTACCTCTCAAACCAAACTACTTTACAAGTCATGCACCAATCCAACATTGTTTGAAGCTTGTGCACAAAACAAGATGAGAGCTGAAAAATTGTAGGACCCTGAGCACCTGTTGACTTCAGGGCTGGTTTAGGTTTGCAGGATCCGAGAGCTGCGTCTGGCAGCTTTTCTGCTTTATTCAAGCATTAGCCCCAGTATTGTTTCAACACACTTCCTCGATCGCAGCAGTTGAAGCCGTTCGAGCAGTCATCTGGCTGGTGCAACATTGATATCATCTATTGAGGGCCACCAGGTGAAACTATTGCCTGGTGCATCACCCAGCTAATCCCCACCAGGCAGCTCAGGGGCTGACAGGGACACAGCTGGAGTTAACGAGGTGCATGGCCTCACTATTCTTCCCCAGAGTGACATCTCCCTCCGACAGCTGACCATCCCTTTGGCCAAGCCTGGCCACGCAGGTTTTGTGCCCCGGGCAGGGTTATCGCCTCCATCCTCTTCGGGACTGCCAGTCACCAGGTGGGGAAAGCAGCATGTCAAGCAGAGATGGGGGACGAACTTTGTTTTGCTAACCCCAGTAACTCTCACGAAATAGAAGAAAAATTGCTCCCATCACTTGCCATCATTTTTGCTCTGCAAAACCCTTTGACATACACAAGTGCCCACCAGGTTAATAAAAGAAACTGGTACTACTCCTTGTGAGTTCATCTCAAGCCTAGGGACTCAAAGATCTACAGTTTCAAGGGAGCTGAGAAATACAATGTAAATACAACGTAACCTCATATGACACACATTGTGATTTTAAACAAAACCAAAGGTCCTTTAGATGTATCAGAGTGGAATAAGGAGCCTGGAGTGGCCCCTTATTCAATTTATATCCAGCATATGTCACAGATAAAAAGGGATATAGAAAGAATAAAGACAAAACAAGATAAACTAGATGATTATCTAATAAATCCAAGATAGTTTAGAATATATTTTTGTGCTAGTCCGCACTGTAGCAGCATTTCTGCTGTGTTGAACTTGTACCAACCCATGCACAAAGAGAAGGCCCAGTAAAGCAAAGCAGAGCAAGCACCAGTTTCAGTTTAAGGGCTGTACAAAGTGTTATGCCTCAAGTGGGTGGCTGCTTTCGCATTGTGGCCATGAAGGATGTAAAGAGAAAAGGGGCGTGTGTCACAACTGAAATACCACTGCTGTTTCTGCTAGCACGCTTATTTAATCAAAACAGTCTGAATGAAACTTTGGACAAGATAAAGCAAGAACATTTTTAATTGCTAAAATTTAGGCCCTCTTCCTTAGGATCCATCATCCTTTCGAGGGCTCCACACCATAAGGAGCTTCTTTCAAAGTTTCCCAAGGACTTGCATAGTGCATGACGCTTCTCCACGTGCTGGACGCTCCTGAAAAACAACGACTTGCACGGACAGTATTTTGCTATTACTAACAGGACTGGCTAGCAATGACTAAAACTTTACCTTCCACTAGCACTTACTGGTGACCTCCTGGCTCCACAGTCAGGCACCACGACATAATTTCACTCTTACACATCAATAAATAAGTGATACCTTTTAAATGCTGCTGTAGTATTACTTACAGTCTTCCCCCATAGGTAGCTGAAATAAGGTTATGCAAGAACTATATGAAACTGAAATCAATGGTGAAATTTCACTGAGGTAGTACAAAAGAGACTGCCCAATGTAAACACTTCTCCTCAACCACTTCACCTACAGGCTTAACTTCACAGACAGTTGGCCACTGCTGGAGCCAAAGTCTCATCCAGGGTAAAATCACAGTCCCTGGAAATACATAAGGTGGCAACTTGACGTCAGGTTGAGATCTGGCTCACAGCTGCAGATGTCTGCAGCACCAACAGTTTGCTCTGCAAAGACTTCCACGGAGCATTTTGGGAGACTTTCTAGCACTTCTTGAGTAGAAATAAAAACAAATGATTGTGTTTGGTTGGGTTTTTGTTTTTTTTCTGGTAGCCCTTTCACGTCCAGTAATCTTTAGCACTAAGCCTATGTATATGTGTATATATATATATATATACACTGTGGTCTATAACCTGTGTTCCAGACACATGTGAAAGACCTTCCTGCGTAAATTTCCCTGAAACAGGCTTTAAAATTATGCACACTCACTGTTGCACTCCAGCTGCCGGAAAGGATAAGGAGGAGTGAAAACTACAAAATTCGGCATATGGCCACGCTCAGGAAATTAACAGTTTCTTCTGGGATTTATCTAATCACTTGTCTATTTACAGCTGACAGCTTCCCCATTATCCCTTAGCCCCCTCCAGTTAAAGGCGAAACGCAGCTCGCTCCAATACCAACCAAGAGAACTGCGTTGTAAAAAACACGAGGAGCAAACCCACAAGTAAACAACTCAGGCAATGCTGTGGTTTTAATTTGCAGAAGGTTTTTATAGGTTTCCCTAGGAAAGGAAAATGAATTTTGGGAATTCTGGTAACTTTTGCACTACTGGGCTGTTTCCAACCATTTTGAGAGAGAAGCAGAACTGCTAAGACTTCATGCACCCAGGTGGCCAAGAAGAGCAGACAGACCGTGTACTCAGTCCCCTCAGGAGAGGCAACAGTGTGAGCTTGTGGCTTTCCAGGCACGAGGACATGCCCACTGGAAGTCAGCTGAGACACAGAGCCCCAAGAAACCAGTCTGTATTATCCTACTAGTTTCAGAAATAGTTGTAGCCTGAAAAAGCCATAGTCCAAACCAAAGAAGGGTTGGGACACAATTGCTGTAGATGATGAAGACATCAAGGTGAAAGACCTGAAGACACTGTTGCACAGGGTGAGAAGTTTGAAATTATGTAGAATAAAGTTCTTTACCTAGGACTTGCCAATGTCAGTCCGGTCCCGTGATCAGGAAGTCCATAAAGTGGGACACCCTAACAGTGGTCGGTCCTAGACAACTCAGACAAAGTCTTTTTTTCAGTTTCCCATAGTTAAAAATTACTTTCAATATGAAACGTGAGGCTTAACACATTCTTCATAATAGGTTAAAGTTTAAGTACTATAATTGTGCAAATCTTGTAACGCAAAGAGATGCTCCCGGGCTTTTGGCCTCCTTGACTTCTGATGGCAATGCCAGTTTACCTACTCCTAAAGCAATTCCCATTATGAAGTCTGATTTCATTACATCTCCTTGTTTCTGGGCTGTCAAGTAGAACAGAGGCTTCTGATAAAGGTTCTCTATGCTGCTCATCATTTTATAGACTATTACATTTCCCTAACACACTCTGGAGTTTTCCATCCAATGAATGCTATAAAAGCTTTGCTATGCGCCAATAATTTTTATTGGCCTAGTTCTGTATTATCAATTTCTAGATGACCAGCAGTGCCCACAGTATTTCAGGTACACCCACTGATCTGTGTAACAGCTACAGATCTATAAAACATTATAATATTTTCTTTGTTATTCTCTGTTCAGTTCCCCCTGAAATATAACATGATTTTTGCCTGCAGTTTCACATTGAGCAGAGATTTTCATTGCCCCTTCTCTCATGATGCTCCCGAGTTAACACAATGCATTTAAAATCCAGAAAAGTGCACACTCAGTCCTTCTCTCCAAGTGCTTCAGATTTTCAATACAGATTTATTTCCCATCCTCTGCCTTCATTTTTCACTCACTCCTCAGGGGATTAAGTCTACAATTAAGTTCTGTCTGGTCTTTACTGGGCTTGACTTAAGATAAAAAAAACTTAATGTCATCTGAAAATTTTGCTGTATCATTGCTCGTTCCTTTTTCCAGTTCATTAAGCAGCACCAGACCCAGCAAAGAACCTTGCAGCACCCCTGCTGTTAACCTTTTGCTATGCTGAATATTGTTTCTTGTCCCTCAGCCAAAACCCCTTAACAAGCCCAGTCTGTATCCTTACCACCCTTCTCTCCCAAGGTTATACCCAACTCCAGTCTTTAACCCAGCAAAACTCCCATGGATTTCCACGGTCATTTTGCTTGACAACAGGGTGCTTCCAAAATCAGGGGACAAAGATTGTTCTCACCAGCAGCAGAGTCAAATGGTACAGTAGCTGCGGTTACATGATTATCTCAGTTTATCTTATTTATAGATCTTTATGGATGTAGCCTCCTTGCTGTGCCAAAAGATCAGATTGTAAGTGCAAGTCCAAGCAAAGGTTCCCCCAGGTCAGCCCAGCTCAGAGCATGCCTGAATTTAGCTCTTCTGTTTCTCTGAGGATGAATGCACATAGCTGTACTTTTCTACCCGTACAAGGATGCAATGACACTTTTTACTGCCGCTCTTGTTATTCTATTAGCACTTCACAACGAATGGCTCCTGCCCTTGCTCTTTCCAGTGATAAAGTAACACAATAAACAGACAGTAAAACGCTGTCATCCCTTCCACATCAAATGAGGGAACCGGTTTCTTTGGCTTTTTTTAAAGGGTGATACTGAGGAAAACAGTTCCTGGAAAGCAAGGTCTTGCCAACCGGTAGAGCGTTTGCAGTGCTTTAGAAAGAGTTGGGGTTTGCTGAGCCACCGGCACGCCAACCAGACGTTAACACTGCCACAGTACATGTTGCACCGGACTCACGTTCACCCAGCCTCCAGGAATCGGGCTTTTGCAGGGAGCCGTGACCACCCGCCGAAGTGCCTTACCTGCCCTTAAACCGTGCCACGGCCCCGCTTTGCGGGGGAGCGCCGAGGCGCCCGGCTGGCCCTCCCTGCCCCTATTTCCCTCCCGCGGCTGCAACTGGGCATTTGGTCCGGCGGGGGCGGGGGGGTCCCACGGGAGGTGACTTCAGACTGAGCGAATCCACTCGCCACCCCCAGCGCGGACCCCGCAGTCCCGGGCAGGAGGGGCCGCGCCGCTACCGCTGCCTCTCCTTTCCCTTCCCTTCCCTTCCCTTCCCCGGGCGCGGACCCGCTGAGGCCGGGCTCCGCGGCCGATGCTTACCTTGAGGTACTCGTTCTCCGAGCGCAGCTCCTCCACCTCCCGCTGCAGCTCCTCCGGAGCCGCCGCCGCCGGCT
>VYZV01041126.1:95281-136579 GCA_013401275.1 Pandion haliaetus | reverse complement strand
AGATGAAAGCCGTGCTCCAGGGCACCCGCCGGCCGGTTTGTTGCTGTTGTTGGGGGTGGTTTTTTTTTTTAATCTCTCGGCGAACTCGGCTTCTGCTGCCGCTCACAGTTTCCCCCCGCTGGCATCGCCGCCGGGCGGCTCGGTCCCCGCATCCAGATGTGCCTTTGAGGTGACATGGCAAAGCGCCTTTTGCGGCAAAGATGGCACTTGCTGCTGCCGGTCTGCACGTTTAGTGGAGCTAGCAGGAAGACTTCGCTGGGCCAAGTCCTTTAAAAATTACACAAAATACTCTGATGAAAGGAGAACACAGCAAGCCCGCGCGCAGGCGTAAGCCCCCTCCGTTCTCCCTCCGTGCACAACGTTAGTAATTTACTTGACTGGGTGAGATAACCAGCCCATAGAAGCAATATGAAGTGGCTCAGGTAGACTCTGATCTAGAAGAATGAAAGATAAACTATTGATACATTTTAATGACATAGCATTTGTGTCAGGCCGTCACACATTACCAGTGTTTCCTACCAACCTGTTGTGCTCTTAGTTGGGCTTTCTTTCGGCAATACGCTGCTGGTCGGTTCAAGCAATCCTCCTTTTCAAGAATGCTGGAGAGTGAAAGAGATGGCAGTTGCTGTATTTCATCCTGAGAAACAGTTGATATGGAAATACTATCTATTATGGCTGTTGCCCTAGATGAGAGATACCAGAGAAGTTGTTTTGATCTACTATACTGCCACTCTCGCTTGTTTTTGGCTGTAACTTTCAAGAATACATGGGAATTCCAGACTAGATTTGCAACGTGTTTTATGCCTGTGATGAAAGGGGAACTGCTCTGTGACAATTTACGAGTACCCTGTTTTGACTTTGGCCCATGAACAGAACGGTTCAATTCAAAAGGAAAATGAAAGGAAAAAGTATGGCTCAAGATAAGCCACTTTTCTACAAACAATAGCTGAGAGACAGTGCCAGGCTTCTTTGCACTGGAGGCGAAAAGAATTAGGGAGGTGAAAAAAGGAGCACATTCACAAAAGGCTGGGTAATTGTCTGGGAGAATTAATCTGAGACAAGTGTCTGACAGAGTCCAGTTTCCTGTGGTTACCTTGTAAATTTTACATTGCAAATACATGAATGAATAGAATTTTTTGCTGTTTTATGGGGGGGGTGTCCACTCAATGCTTTGTTTCAACTGCTAAATGCTTTAAGATAACTTGTTATATCGCTGTGCATCGCTGACCACAAGCTCCTAAAGGCAAAGAGGACTAAAACTCAGCCTGACTTTTGAGGAGGTGCCCTTGTGTCTTGGTTTCAGCTGCAGTAATGTTAATTTTCTTGTTAGCAGCTGGTATACTGTTGTGTTTTGGGTTTAGTATGAGAATAATGTTGATAACACACTGATGTTTTAGTTGTTGCTAAGCTGTGTTTATATTAAGTCAAGGACTTTTCAGCTTTTCATACTGCCCTGGCAGTGGAGGCTGGGGGTGCACAAGAAACTGGGAGGGGACAAGGACAGCTGACCCAAATGAGCCAAAGGGGTATTCCATACCATATTACGTCATGCCCAGAATATAAACTGGGGGCAGTTGGCTGGGGGGCACCACGGCTTGGGGACTGGCAGGCAGCATCAGTCAGCAGGTGGAAAGCAATTGTATTGTGCATCACTTGTTTTGCATATTCTGTTGTTGCTGCTGCTGCTGTTGTTGTTATTATTTTCTCTTCCTTTTCTTCCCAATAAACTGTCTTTATCTCAACCCACAAGTGCTACTACCCCCTCCCCTCCCCCCCACTGGGGGGAGGAGGGGGGTGAGCGAGCAGCTGCATGGTCCTTAATTGCTGTCTGGGGTTAAACCATGACACCTCAATAAATAGAGCCTCAGAATAATTAAAGGCCCATGATGTGCCAGGGTGACCTCAGATCAGAAAGGGGACTGGAGAGCAGATACCTCTGTAAACATGTATCCTTGTATCCTGTGCATCTTCCTCCCACTGAAACATACACTAAGGTTCGTTATCTCTTGTGTTCACATGCAGCACCAGTTCAACTAGGCATCTTAAAAAAAGTGATTTATTTACATTGATGCTCAAGCAAAATAGCTATGGAACTCAAAACATGCAGCAGCAAAACACATTAGACTGAGACGAATGCTCAGTCACACTAAGATCCCTTTACATTTGTGCTGGCAGTATAAAGCATTTAATAACAAAGAAATGCAGTCTCTGTAAGTGTCGCTGGGCATGTGCCTGGCTGGGTGCAGATGGCAAATTTGTGTGGTATGAGGCCAGCTGTAGTATTTTGGCTGCGTTCCTCTGTCCTCTACTGCCTGTGCGATGCCACTTGGAGACCCCTATGAGAGTGGTGTAAACAGGCATGGCATGAATGAGAATAAGACCCTAATATGAAAGCTAAGTACATACCACAGAAATCTACACTGGGCTAGGCAAATGCCCAGTAAGGCTTACTGATATCATATATCTTATTTATTTATATCAAACAATTTTTTCCTTTACTTAAAACTCACTAATGGTTCTCATAGGAACATGCAGTCACAATACCCACCCTAATTCTCCTTTCCCTTTCTTTTTATTTGCTTGTAATGTCCAATTGTTTTCTCCTGTTGTAAATTAGTCATACACTCCCTGGTGGTGGAATGGTTTCTTATATGCTTGTGTAGCTCTTAACATAACAGGACGTCTGGGTGTTGGTTGAATAATACAAATAATCAGACGTAACACTTTTACAATAAATTTTTTTTGGCAATGCTGATATCCTTTGATTAATGCAGACATTTGATAACTGGGTTGTATTTGCACAAATAATTATGAAAAGTAGATGCTAAGCCTGACTACTTAGATTAGCTGTTGCACATCTTACAAAGCATGAGGCACAGTTTTTGGCAGTGCAGGGCTGACTAAATTCTTTTCTAGGGCTGCGGCACGAGAGAGTTTACAATTACTTAGAGAAGATGTGAAGAGGCTCAATCTAAATGTAAATTTGTCCATGAGCCAGCCCATCTTACAGTAGCCTAAGCCTAAGCTGTTATTTTCTCCTATTTCAAATCCCTATTTGAGACCCACTTCAATGACACCATAAGGAGCAGCCAACTTATAATGGCCGGGTTTGGAGTTATAAGGGAGCACTGATGTTTACGGAGCTAAAACAAAATAGTAAATGAAGACACAAATGCATCCATACAGGCCATATGTATGGATAAACCAGCATATATCTGGTTGAGTCTATCATTATTCCCCCTTTATATGTTGTAGATCATGAGTTGTAATTTCTTTGTGGCCACACTGTGCTCTGTGATTACACCATCCCGGAGGAATTCTAATCAGGGCCAGCAGGTGTTACAATAACACGTTAACGACAGCAACGAGGCATAGCTTCAACAGAAAAATGCGTGACATTTTCAAGTTCACAAATCCTATTTTTTTTGCAATCTCTCCCTCAACTGCTATCTCTCCTTGGGGATGCAAAGCCCCAAAGACCTTTTTTAGAGCTTTATTCCTGGTCCCAGGAGTTATATCTAGATTGTGTCTGCTTGCTCCTAATTTGTACAAAACCCGACTGTTAAAGGTCTCAGTTCTTTACTGGAGCTTCTGTCCTACAGTAACAATATTACTGATTGCCATAATTCAATCAGGGAATGGAAATACTTGCATGACTAGCTCCTATAAAGGACTTCAGCAGCAGCAGAAGAGCTTAGGGAGACTTCAGGCACCTTCATCCAAAACTGTGATCCCCCAAAGGCCATCACTCAACCCCACAGACTCCTAGCTCTGTTGGCCATCTTATTGTTGGCTATAAAGCTCCATGGACAACCAGAGCTTTTTCCTTGTATATGTCCATGCCTGCTCACTTGGAGCCAGCAATGGAGCCCCTGGGCATCACGCAGTCACCACTAACACCTTCTGGTAGGGATTGGGGTCCACACAAAACACAGTGGCAATCAGTTCTGATGAGAAAACAGCAGCACCTCACCTCTTGCAGAGGGCCTGATGGCCATGTGGCAGGGCAGCAAGTGGGAGGTCTGGCTTCAAAGCTTTCCCCAGCCTGCAGGGATTAAAGCCCAAACCCCCAAATACCAAGGGACTGATGGGGTTCTCTGACTGCTATCAGTCATTCCTGCTGGTGCTGAGCCTTTGCGTGTGTGTGAAACCTCCTGGGATCACGGTTGGGAAGCAAACATGGCTCTTCAACCCTTGCTGGGGAGAAAGCTTGGGCCTCCCTGTGCAAGCAGCAGGTGGTTCCCATGGGTGAGCCCTCCTACCCTTCCCAAGCGTGGAGCTGCCCCCTCGCCCAGTTCCTCCAGCTCTGGGTTAGTTACCACTGCCCGGGCTGAAATCTCCAACCCTGTTACAGGCAGGCATTCCCAAGAACCAGAATGTAAAGTCCTACAAGTTCACTGTTACAAGGCAGGGTTTCTTCCAGTCTGGTGTCTGCTTGTGAGTCACAAAGTTCATGCTGAGGCCTGACTTCATCTGTTACCCACTGTCCCACCTCTGCATAGTACAGCCAACTGTAATGTCTAATGGTGAAAAAGACCTCCAAAATTAATATATCATGCTATCATACCAAGGGACATCTGTGAACCTCAAACACCAAGGAGCACATACCATGCTATTAGCGTTATTGCCTATTTCAGAACTAAACAAGGCAAACAAGCAGTTTCCGATATTAATGAATTTGTACTTTTCCTCCTCACAAACCACCTGTAACCTCAATAAATACCAACATGCACACTTTAAAATTTATCATCTGCTCCCCATTGTAGGCACAAGTACCTAGGGTCTGGTATTGTCTGTAGCATAGCACTGCATGCCACTCATTTTCCAGCTCCCTAACTTTCAAGGGATCATTTATTGCATTTCAACAAATCCCTCTTTTAAAGTAGAATTGATATACCTTCTTCTGTTTCTGGTTAACCCTTACATGCTACAGGTACAGCTCGACCCAGTTGACCTTTACTGTTTATTTTAGGGTTTGGATTTTTTTTGGGTGGGGGGCCCAACTGTACTAAATCAAGACTTTCAAAGCCATTAAAAATTTGATTGTTTTGAACCTCTGGACATTTGGTGACATTCAAAAGGGAGAGACCAAATAAGTCAAGAATCATTGAGAATCAAAGGCTGGCTTTAAACAGAGGCACCAAAAGACTAACAGTGCATTTTGGGTCTTCCTTCATAGACAGTAGGGAGCTGGCACTGAAAGGTAGCATTTATCAGGCATTCAATGAGGAAAAAGAAAGACGGGTCGTATGCTTGTTACTTACTGAAGACAGATGCTTTTCACAGTTTCTGGTTGTTGAAACTGATATGCATTACTGGATATACTGTTTGTAATATACAGTTTCATATTACCTCAACACCAGAAATATTTCACAGAATTATGAAACATATTTTAAAAGCCAAGGAGGAAGACTAATAAGATGACTGTTGGTCAATAGTGTTGTTAGTTTGGATATTCTGCAAGAGAAGTAAGTGTCACCTTACACTGAGCAAAACATCAGTCTTAGAATATTATAAATAATCCATTTCTAATGATACTTGGCTGAAGGAAGCTGCAGAAAATATCATATTCTGCACACAAATACCTCTGATAACTAACCAATATCCCAATATAGCAAACATTCAATAGGATTAACTTCCTAGATGTATCTATGCCAAATTTAGCAATTAAAGAGTCAGTATTCTTCTGCAGTGCTCATTCCCACTGTATTATTTCCTCCTACCCCTAGCACCTCTTCAACTATTTCTTTTCTGACCATGATTAAAGAGGCTGTTCCCAGCAGAAACTAAATCCCCAATTTTTTTTTCATTCCCACTTCAATTCCTTCTAAGATGCTGTGGGCAGACATACTGTATTTTTTATTTTGTCTCTTTTCAGTAATTTCAATTAATCTACCGCCAATTGATCCTAAACCTTTAGGACCTCTGCCTTTAGTGCCAATTCCCTTCAAAGCTGTAGCTGTTTTTGATTTAAGTCTGGTTTTTGAGACAGCTGCTCCCTAGTTTTTTTTCTGGCTCTGAAAATCCCAAACAATTGCTCCTTACAAATACTCTGCCTGTGACAGTTTAGGAGTTGCTTTGTCCTCAGTGCATCTGCTGTTCTGTTAGGGCTCAGGAAAGCTGACTACTGAAGTCTGCTTCCCTGCCTGTGCTTCCACATGGAATTTCCTCTCCAACTCTGCCATACAATTTTTGGGCACATCATTGCATCCCCGTGTGACAGTCAAGCTCTCGATTTTGCAGCACATTTGAGGCAAGCCCATAGTTACCTCCTGCAGTTTAGACTCAGCTGAGAAGACTGCACAATCAGTTGAGAAACCAATGATTTTTAAGGAACATGCAAACTCTCGCCCATCAGTGTTTAAGTACCAAAAAATATAGGCCTGGAAGAAGCAGAAGCCAATGAGCAGGAATGTGTTATCCTGACATAGAGAGAAGTATAAGCAAGTAAGATTGGTTTCCATACATCAGAGGGGTGTTTGGAAGATGGACCATTGATTGCAGGGGAAGATGGAAGCACAATTTAAGTACAATCTAAGCACAATATAAGTCACAAAAAATAGTATTACTGGTATGTTCAGGTTTTCATGCTCTTTCAGTAAATAAGTCATCGACTTTAATTTGTGAATTTAAATAAATACTGTTAGCACCTCCTATTCAGAAGTCGAAGAATAAGCTTTGCTTGCTTTCTGAACTTGTCTCGTAGTGTATTACAGTTTGTTTCTGATCAGTAGCAGAACCAGTAGTGTTGTTTCCCTCCACCTGTAATAAATGGTTCAACAATAAAGATTTTCACTAAAACAGGGAGTTAATGTTCACTAAAAAATATTTTCAGATCAGTAGATGCCTGTAGCATATCCAAGAAGTGACCTTAGCACTGAATTATTATAATTCCAAAAAAGGCGCAAAAATTAGACACCTGTTACATCTTTACAACACTTTGGAGCTGCTCTTCTTTAGGCCTAGTTTGAAGCAGTTCTTTAAGTCATTTAGTACTGGAAATGCCTGCATTTTATAAAGAATAAGATACAATCTGATAACTAATTGATTTACTGCATTTCAGTTTGTAGGGTCAAACTCAGGACTATGTTGAAGTGCCCTGCCAGGGCAGGAAAAAACGGGGAGGAAGAAGAGTTTTCTAGTTATCTTATCTTGTAAGAAAGCTTGGAGTCTGTTCTCCAGCTTCTGGAGCAAGAAGTATCTTTTTGTTCAATTTCTTGCTTGGCAATGGAATTAAAGCTCTAATATTCTCTATTTAAAGTTGTGAGGTGACAGCATGGTGCTAGCACTGACCACTCTTGAGATGTTAAATGTATTTGCATTACCTGTGCATAATTAGTCTAATATTCATATGAAGATCTTTTTACATTAAAGACAAGATAAACCAAAACCTCAGTTTCCTGGAGATGTATCTTGGTCTGGGAACTATTACAAGTTCATGCTGCTGTCTTTCTTACACTGATGCTGCAGCTTCCTAAATTAATTTATCCTAACCCTTGGTAAGAACAGGCACTTGTCAGAGGGATGCCACGGTAGTGGGTATTTTGGGAGTGTTCTTGCTGTGGCACGAGTGAGAACCAGCCCCCTTCGCAGGGGGGTTCAGCACCACTGCGGGGTGCAGGCAATGCTGCCTGCATCTGCAGACAGAGGTGCTCACCCCAACCCCAGCCCCTCCGCCCTGAGCTGGGAGAAGACAGGACCGGGGTTCAATTTTCCACCCTTTCTCCCATCCACGCTGCCGTGGGCTTGGCTCTGTCTCCCAAGGTTTTGTGTTACCCATCCCCAAGGAGGGACTGGTGAGCCGTGTGGTTTGCTCATCTACACCTAGCTGGGCCATATGAATGATTCGGGAGTGCGGGCTGGGATGTGAGCTAGAGCCCTGTGTGCGCTGGCTCTGCTGCCCGTGTCCATGCAGAAAGTTAAATCCACTGACTATGGTGGCGCAGGTTGTGACTGCTTGGGTAAGACTAGATTAAACCCAGAGAAAAAAAAAAAAGAGGAGGAAGATCTGCCCTACCAAGAGGGAATGTCAGCACAGGTGAAATCACAAACTAGCTACTGCTCTGGGAGAGTGCGGTAGGTGATTCAGCACTGGGTGTAGCATAGATGTTAATTAAAAATAATAAAATTAAACCGCTGAGACTTTCATAGAGCAACCAACATTCTTATAAATACCAAGAGTTTATGAAATGCACAATAAACAGCAGCTGCCATTTATTTAAAATTTTCTGAAAGGTTTTGATAAAATCTGTCTTTCGAAGTTGTTGACAACTCACCTTGTAACGAGCTGAAAACTTACTGCAAGGTGGGAAGTACACAGGGATAACTGGCAAAAATGGAAAGGTGTTAACTGTTGAATTTGTCAAGGAATATCACAACACAATTGGCTTTTTCAATCTGCTTATTTGCAATTTAGATGAGTAAGTGAATGTTCTTATTCACCAAATTCACTGATAGCAAAATTTTATTCTGGTGGCTCAAGACTGTGACAGACTCTAAGAAAACCTTAATGAAATTAGGTAATAGACAATTTTGTGGTAAATTAACTTTAGACCCATGTAAGACTGGGGACTGGAGAAGAGTGAATAATTCTTTCTACAACGTATTCAGCATATTTAGCTTTTGTATATGTTTGCAAAATGCTAAAGGTCCATCTATGGTTTTCCAAAATTTATTACTCATTTCAGGTATTTCCAATGTAATTGTTATGAATAATTCTCAAGTCATAAATTGTTTATGGAAAGTTCTGGCCATTTTGTTAGGTAGGACCTCAAAACACATGCCTTGACTCCTGATTCCAGGTTGGTGGTATCTGAAAACAGCAGTGCAAACTGATTTCTGTGCTTTTAACCCCAGAGCATCCTTCATTTATATATTAATTAAATATGATAAAGAAATATTTTTAAAAGTTTTGAATTAGTTTAAGGGAAATGAAAGAGAAATGTACGATAAAGTAGAAAATGTAATGGTAAGACACAGAACATGGATCAGCCTTTCTTCACCTGTTTTGTATGAGAGGAAACTCTACAGGATTTTTAAAATGTAAGCAAGAACATATAGTCTGCATCAGAGCTTAGCAGCAATAAGGAAAACTAAGCTAACGAATATGAAATGAAGTTTAGAAAAATTACAGGAGTGCAGGAGAATCGATCCTAGTAAAAATGGTATTTTTTGAAGGAAAACCATAGAAAGATCGTAGAGATGCTCAGAGAGTTTGTAGGATGCAAAATGATCAGTCCATTATCACGGGAACCTCTTTAGTGTTATCATTTTATCAGGATGGTTAAGAAAGATTTCAATAGTTACGAATGTAACTTTAGTTTGCTTTGAAAAGGAACTACTCTGCGGGTTAAAAGTAAGAAGCTATGCTGGTCAACAGCTTCCAAAACCCCAGCTACGGGCATCGTAGCTGTGTGTGCTAAGAACAACTCGGAGATGAGAACTGAATCAATCTTTTGTCATTTTATGAAGATCTGTGCTGAGCCTGGTTTGGCACACATTACAGATAACTAACATTGGATTATAAGTTATATTGCACACCTAGGTTTCTGTAAATCTACCATCACACAGCAACGTGGAGAATTTGGGGAAAAAGGGGAAAAAATCTGGACAAGGAGAAAAAGAGAAGCAAGCTTACAAATCAAATTACTTTCCAACAATTAAGAAAATACCTCTAGGTCTAGGACATACTTCCCATTACACTGTATTTGGAAAACTATCCCAGTGCAGCCTGACAATGACTTGTACCTCCCTCTCTTCCTATGTTTCACTTGCCCTTTCCAAGTGGACGAAGAAGAGCTGGGTGATGGAGGGCAGGGAGAAGGAAAGGGCTGGTGGAGCCCAGTGAGACACTATGGCCGTGTACAATACCTGCTGGCAGTGCCCCCCTCTAACAAATCCACCCCACACATCACAGGCCTTTGTTGCATGAGGATGTCCCTCTGTTTTCTGTGTTCACTGGTGCAGAAGCCATTCACCCCTCCGAGGGTAAGCAGCTTTTCTCCAAGGAGTGCCAGCGTAACGCAGCAGTTCATGAGGAGCATGGCAGTGCAGTTTCATTTTAACAACAGTGAGTTTATGTTTATGCCACCTCTCATTTTTAATTCATGGATACATTAATTTTGTATCATTTGTATCATAAATAGAGCCTTTTCTGCAAAAGGAAAACTAAGGATTCATTATTTTTATCTTTCCCACCCCATTCTGCTTTGCTGTTATTCATCTTTTCTACAGGAGTCAGTGTTGCTTCTCCCCCAAAACAGGCATGTGGGATTTATTCAGGCAAAGTGCTGATATTAAAATTGGGACACTTCCCTTTAGCAATAAACAGTGAACAATAATGTAAAGCATTACAGTGTGACAGCCATCACTTGAATGAAAAAGAATACACACCTGACTCATCCTTTTTGCTGTCTGTCAACAGTAATGGATTTAGATCTGGCAGTGCTTCTGCATGCTACACAACAGGTTGCATCCTCTTGTCTTTTGGACTTCTGTACTGAAAATCTGCGTTGACACACTCCAGAGAGGTGCATCAATTTTTATAACACTTCTGTTCTCCCCTGAAGACCAAGAAAGTTCTTTAAGATCTATTAAATCTGCACTTGTCACTAATTATTTTTAAGCTTACTGTAATTTGTAACTTTAAAGCTCTCTCTAGTCGCTTTAATTTTGGATTCTGTACACCATCCTTTCTCCATTCAAGAAAAGAGTTCACCACTTCAGGAGGCAAAGCCATGTACTATTTTAACAAACTCCTGAAGAGATGAAAAATGTATGAATGGATCCTGTAGTCTAGGCGAACACCTATTGTGCTGATGTGACTGCATGAAAGAAATCAACACCCAGAATATAAAAAGGCAGGTTCACTTTTGGCATTAAGTTTCTCTTCCTTTACTACGCTTTCCCTGAAGCATGCCCGTGCCTTTGTTTATCTCCATCTCCTGCTTTCTCTTCCAACTCCTGCTCATTCAAAGCATCAAAATCACCTTTGCCCTTTGGGCCACATTACTCCTCTCTTCAAATCCTTCTTTCCTGTAGCATAATTTTTAAGGTCTTATCCTCCCATCTTCATGGGGTTATGCACGCTTCCCGCTTCTTTCCAAGCATAAAACATGATGGGGTAAGAAGGATGCTGTAGGCCCGCAGAGTTTGAAACCATTATGTTTAAGTCTGGCAGCAGGTCAAGACAGAGATGCAGCTGCAAAGCTGCATTTTGGTATATATTTTATGCCTGATCTGTAGTAGAGGTGAGTCATGTAAACTACCTGTTGAAACCTTTTTGTGATGGAAAATCACAGTACCATGAAATATACTATCAAAAAGAGAACAGGGAAGGAGGGGGAAAAGGATAACTGCTGCTCAGTGAATTCATTACCTCACTGTGGGATGAAACAAGATGACCAGGAAAACCTGGCCATGGGTGCCTGGCAGCTCTCTCCTATCTTACCTCCTCCAGAGCAAGTAACATCCATCCACTGCAGGGACAGTGGTCACAGCCCTCCAAATAAAGTTGCATTTCATTGTGGATACAAAATATGGCTTCAATCTGTTCTTCTGTGCCAAAAATGCCACATTTACGGTGCTTGTCCTTCAAGAATTTTCAAGAACATGTACTGATTAGCTTGATGCAAAATTAATTAAAGACTAGGAATGATAGCATATGTATCCGTTCTTGTATCATGCATGGGATACACTGGGAGAAATTGGGTTACAGTTCTGCTGCTATTAAATGCTGTTCTGGCTAATCACTGTGATTGTACAGACTATGGGCAGGTTCAGGACAAGAGTGCAAGTAACTCTTCAGCGGTCACTGTGCGATCAGAGGTAAGCCAGGTACTTGCTTCTCTACTTCCAAGCTAATTGCCTGCAACAGTGCTGCTCCCTGCAATGAGTTCAGAGTTTCCTCCGGTGACTTACACTTTTGGGGGAACCACTGCTACAACCATGAAGGCTTAGACTCAAGCCCTGCTGCTCTCACTTCATATAATATTGGTCTCACCATAACAGTACTGCAACCTCAGAGATGAGCTCTAAAATTAGATGCCAGATTCACAGGCTGTGTCTCAATTGCTTGATAAAGTTCTTCTGAATATGGGAAAAAAGTCATAGGAAAATATAAGCTGTTGGGGAAAATTAATAGGAAAATATAAGCTGCAAACTCAGCATTACTAGATGGTATGCTTTATTTTCTATTCTTTGGTATTTTGGTGAATTTGCCCATAAATCTGTGTTGCTACTGCATGTTTTATCTAATAACTTATACTAAATAATGGTATTCTTTTTGCTGGGTTTTGTTTGTTTCAATTAGTGTACATATTTGAAGTTTTACATTGTATTAAATGAAGAATATTATCCGAGCAAAACTATCAAGTATAAGGTTAAGAATTGAAATCTATATTGTTAACTCAAGGCTACCACACACTACAGAGCAAAGCCTTTTAAAGAATACTATACAATACATTACAGATCTAAGCTTTTCAAAGCAGGATATGCAGGATTAAGGCTACATTTAAATCCAAACATGATAAAAGGGAAAAACGAAACAGGCAAAACATGACTACATTATAGCAGTGTTATGTAAGAACTTGCATAGGGAAATAATTCATCTGCTGGTTCTATCTTGTAAAGGTATCAGGAGGGAAAAAGATATTTTAAAACATTAATTTTTTTTTCCCTTATCTAATCTGATACCATAAATACTACCATAAATACTAAAATACTTTAGTCCAAAGTGTATGGCTATTGCCATCACAGTGTAGAGCTCATTTTGTTTGTGAGCCTCAGTCCTGTATTTTCTGCTTCAGCACATTTTGATTTCTCTTCAGTACCAGCTCAGCTCTGACATTTCGGGAGTTTGTGACCTCTGAAATACAGCTTCATGACACTTTTCAAATAACCGCAGCATTATCTGTACTACATTCTATTTTCACATTTGCAACATATTCCCAGTACTGACTCAGTCCTGAAGTTACTTGTGTTTTCAGGCAAAAATGCTAAGATTACACTATCCTTCGGGACTATGTATACTGCCTACATAATGTATATCTATTTTGTTAGCAGCGTGAGATAGGGACCATGTATTACATAAAGTGGAGCGTATAACCACCGCCCTTATTTAGTAGTAACCCATGTTCTTATTCTGACTGTAGTGCCTGGTGGCAGACTGGGATTTATTCAGGAGAAGATGAGTGGTAGCACAATAACATCTACTAAAATACACTTGTTATCCCTGCCTTTCTCATTCAAAGTTGAAGACAGCAAGCAGCCAGCAGCGTAACCTCCTTGGTAGTCAATATGTGTAAGGAGCTCCTAGATCCTCTCCCTGTTGTTCCATCTTCCACCTCCCCAGGAAGAAACACTGCGACGGCAGTGTTACATGCAGGAGGGTACCGCTGCTCCTCTCCCTCCTTTCCTCCCTCCCTCCCCCAGACTCCCAGAGAAATATGCTGCCTTTGAAACTCACGTGCTAGGATATTATTCAAAGATTTATGGTTCCTGATTCTCGCTACAGTCTGCTCTTGCAGCTTTGTTTACTTGGCAGGGTGAGGGAGGGAGGAGGGAACTGGATTAGCCTCAAAATCCCACAACAAAAGGCAGAAAAGCTCTGCCTTAGGCTTTAGTAATCTGCATTTCTAGAGAATTACTGAATATGCTGGAATTATCTCCAGAAAATTTGGAGTATTTTGAAATAGTTATTCATAGCACTTAAGAAACGTTTCACATCAGAATAGATTTGAAACCAACAGGAGTTTTTTTCTGATCTGGTAACTACTGTCACATGCCATAGGAGAGGAGCAACCCAAAATGTTCTGCTCTTATCTACTTTACCTTTAGAAGCATAAATGTTACACGGGTAAAAGTAATCAGAACCACTGGGATGGGAGTATTGGGAAAAAGAAGGGGAAGCAATTCAGGTTTTTGAACAAGTGAACAATTACCTTCCCATTTGTAAAGGCCTTTACAGCTGAGAGAGGACTACAGTACTTCCCTGAACATAATGTGGGGAGAGGGCTGGGCTATTGGTTTTGTTGATATCTTTTTTTAACAGAGGAAAAAAACTACCTAGTCGTTGCTCATGGTATGAGACAGATACCATGCAATGGCTCAAAACGCTAATTTACTTAATTGCATTAGTCCACTCCCCTCCTGTTATGGGAATTCAAGCTTCAATGGCAAATTCAACCTCCTAATGAGATTATGGTGATGTTCTCAATATGAGGCTGCAGGGTGGCAGTAAGATGGGCAAAAGAGCCACACGTTTCCTTGGTGACTGGCTGAGTAGTTAACTCTGGTAAGAAGGGGTGGAGGGAAGAATCAGTCTGAGTGACAGTACTTCATCCTTTGAACTTCAGTTCATAGCTGAGCAAAGCAGAAATAGGGCCAAGCAACGACCATGGGGAAATTACCCTTGTTTTAATCTTTGTCTCTTCCAGCTGATGTCAGTAGAAGGGGACAAGACAAAGGACCTCAAGCTGTGGTAAAGATCATTAAAATTGAAGAATATAAAGCCATGGACATCACTGTGCTACCTATTAAATATTAATTTCAGTTGAATGCAGGCATTTTTCTTTGTTACGCTGTTTGATTCTATCATTATTATTATTATACCTTTAATCCATTCTGTATAGTTTTATTCCTTTTTTAAGCTCCTTTGTAATGAAGGTGCCTTTTAGTCAGCTCCACCAGCTAATCATATCACTTTCTCTTCATTACTCACATTGAGCTTTTAAAGCCTGAAGCCTAAGATAACTGGAATATATGGTCACGATTTAAGTCCTATGGAAGAGCTGAAACTATGCCAGAAACACAGCACATAGCTATGTTCTTACTGCCATCATATCAAGAGCAGGTGAGATGCTGTTGAATTAGAGACTATTTAATCACGAACATGCCCAATTACTGTACTGAAGTAAAACACATGTATTTATCATTCACAGATTTCAGTGGAACAACTAATAGTCCTTTTTGGCCATTTATCCAATAAATTGTGTTAAGACAAATGTAGGGCAACATTAAAGAGATGATGTCTGTGAATGGAGAAGGACAAGAATTTGGGGGGGGGTATATTATTTTTTCCCAAGGCAAACATATTTCTGAGTCAGAGGACAACATTTCCCACATGCAGTTAAGCAGTCTATAACCCACACACATGGATCCCCTGAGCCTGGTTTAGTTCACAGCAGTGCAAATCTAGAGGATTTCCATCGCAGCCAGTAAAGTTAAGCTGTTGTTAAAAACACTCATAAAGGCAAAATTGTTCCCACTTTCAAAAGACTGCGTATGTGAGGAAAGACTGGAGGTGCAGGCCTGTGGGTAAACCTGAACGAAGGGCTCCAAAGGCTACGTGAATCCGAAAGTGATAGAAAACTTACTCTGACCATTGAGCACCACCGGCGGGTGATTTGC
Source organism: Pandion haliaetus (assembly GCA_013401275.1). Taxonomy (NCBI): domain Eukaryota; kingdom Metazoa; phylum Chordata; class Aves; order Accipitriformes; family Pandionidae; genus Pandion; species Pandion haliaetus. Next base: position 121,171 of record VYZV01041126.1, on the reverse strand, counting down.
CTCTCTGGCATGTGGCTGCTGCCTGGGTGGGTGGTGATGGGGAATAGCATCCTGGTGCAAGGGTGAGAAGAAAAGGAGAGACCATTACTATGTGAAACCAACAGCAGCAACTGCTAATTCCTCTACGCTCTAATTGAGTACAACTCAGAGTGTCATCAATTGCTGAAATCTTCTCACTATTTTTAAACCTTAGGGAGCAAATGGAAATCACATTTTAAAGACAGAAAGTTAATTAGGGTTTTTGAGAGCTAGTCATTTGCCAAAGGAGAAGTGACAAGGCCAGTTCTACATTCCTTACCTCCTCTCTCCTCTGGGAAGGTTTCTGATGTCTGTTGCCGGTCCATGTGATGTTTCCTTTATTGTGGATTTGGCTGCGATGGCTCCCGGCAGATCATTTTGATGTAGCTGGTCATCAGGATTAAAATAGAAGAATCAATGGGTTTTTCAGTTTGTTTGTGTTTTGTTTTCCTCAGCGCTTTTAGGAAAGCCTGTAATTCTTGTAATCACATCCTGACCTTGGTTCTCAAGTTCTTCTATTTTCAAAGATACCTACACTGTAGTCAAAGCTGCCATTACAGCATGGCTAGGTATACCTGCAGCAGCTTTCATCTAGCTAGATTCAGATTAAAGATTTCTGCAACCTTTGGGTTGCTGAAGCCAATGGCAGGGAGGCTCTCACAGCAGTGGGGCCCCACAGGGAATGCTGGGCAGCTGCTTGTGAGGGCCCTGGGCTTGGTGGCCCTTCCCATGACAGCTCCTGCCTACCTGGCTCTGCTGGAGTGACACCTTTGCCTCCTAGAAATACCTCATTACCCCCATCATGATTGGATTGTCTGTAGTTAGGTCTTTAAAACACAACCTTCTTCGGTCCTTCAGCCCAAATATTTATTAAGTGCATAGCCGGTTTTGCTCATTAAGCTCTCGCAGTCCACGTGGGCTGAGAGTTTAGCTCCAAATGCAGCAGCATTTTGGATTTTTTTCTGAAAATTTTTCCTTCTTGGCTTTCTTCAAGCTTCTTTGTTGTTTCTTGTTGGTCTAGAGCCTGAGAGAAGACATTCTGGTGTACTTCTGAAAGTTCAGCAGGATCAGGAAGTTAGCAGCTTAAGAAGTTGAGAGGCTGGGAAAAAGGCAAGATATTCACAGCACCTTTTTAAGCTATTTGATACATAATCAAATACAATCCGGTATTTTGATAAATAAAGCAGGAGCCTATTTTCTCTTGACTTTCCTAACAGTGAAAGAGATGACTCCTCCTGACTCCATTTGGTGGAGGAACCTAATTTAAGCATCCAGATTTAAATGAGTTAAGTATATGATGTGATGACTCCTTCCCACTCCTGTTCATTATTTCACTGCTCACATGGGTAGGAAATTCAGATGTATGTTACTATTTTTTTTAGCCACGTGATGTGACCCCTTATTGCTAATGAGAAGAGCTTAACCTTTTGAAATGTGAGGATGAAATTACTCTTCTCTTCAGGACTAGAGCCATGAGCTATTATAATCACACAGAGCCTAGGAAAGAGCTACGGAGACACCAGAACCTCAGGTCTGAAATTTGTGTCTATAATAAGAAAAACAGAACACTTATTAAAGGGTTATTTAAACAGGTTCAGGATCACAATCCCAACCAATTCTGCTTTGGCCAGGAACAGAGAATAGTTAGAGAGTAAGGATGTGAACCCAGATCTCCACCCACAGTTTCAGTGGGAGAAAAAATCATCTCCCAGTTGTGTTTTGCCATTGACTAATCCTGCAACATCGAAATTTTTTTTTTTCATGGAGAGGCCTAGGGACTAAAATGAGCTCTTAAAATGCAGCCCCAACACCATTTGGAACTGAATTTTGGGTGTGCAACATACACTCATGACAGTCTTTGGCTGTACTGTGTTTTGAATGCAGCTGCAAGCAGTCATGTAGTCATTCCCTTAGAACGTGATCTTGGTTATGGAAATATTAGTAGTATTATAAAATTACTACTAGTCATTAGGAGAGAGCACCCTCATCTGACCATATATTAAGAGAAGAACCGTGAAATATAGGCAATATTATGTGCAAGTTTTTTTAAAAGGGTGTAAAGGCAAAGAAAGTCCAAGATATACCTTCGTTGTATTGCATTACCGTGAAATATAAATAAATGGGACAAAATGCACTCATTATTCCAATTCAGAATTTGAGGAATTCCTTAATTATGGTTTTGCCAGAGGTGAATGGTCAAGGACACTGCCCTGATTGCCAGCAACATTTTCAAATCATTTGACATATGCTTAGGTGCTTGTGTATCCACAGGGGAGGAATAAGAAGGTATAATGTAATGGCATTAAAGTAGGTTTATCCAATGCAGAAAATACTTACCTACATTAATCCACCTCCCTTTTGGTTCTGCTGTCTTGTGCATCATATGGGATGCCAAGCCAAATACTGTAATGCTAGAAAAAGAGGTTTTGCTGCTGTTATTGGCAGAGTTTCACCAAAAGCAGAGGGCTAGTTTCCGATGCCACCACAAAAGTAGCCCTACATATATATTTTAGAAAAAAACAAAGTACATACAGGCGGATTCTGGTTGAAAGATGCTTCCAGTCATATGCTAATAATTTTGTTGGCAAGATCTAGACTACGCTTTTAATATTATCAACATTTGTTTCAGTTTCTCTCTTCCATTTCAGTCTATCTGCTTCTTTCTTCCTTCTTCTCCAGTCCTCCTAATTCTTCTGCTTCCATTGCAGTAGTGCTCTGGAGGGTCCTGTCAGTCCTGTCCTGTAGGTATTAAATGTGCATGAGACTTTCATGTTATGGCTCCTTGGATCCTGGCCCGAGGACCTGAGTCCAGCTCGCCTGCTGCGGCTGCCTGGGGAGCACTGGTGTGCAGCTTGTATGGTGCTCAGCTACTCCCCTTCTGACTGGCAAGAGGCTGCTTTGATGGTTCATCTGGGCACACCAGGAGCTCGGCTCGGCTCAGCTAGTGCTGACAAGGTAGGCAGCACCCCCATTAATTCTGACAAGCTGACAATACAGGTTTAATACTAATGAGCACAATTTCCTCTTCCAGTACCTCATTAATATGTGCTTGATTAGTCTCATGTCTTCTTCCTTTGCTCCCCCACTTCCACTCTCTCTCCACTCATCTAAATTCAACTTGTGACATACTCCTATCCATTCTCCATTTTCTCTTTGTTTTCTCCTCAAACACTCCTCTGGTTCTTTTGCCTAAAGCAACAGTGGCCAAGCTCACTGAGCAGTTAAAGCCCAGATGAGGGGTTAATAATCTCCCGAGCCCTTGCTAACACAGCCTTGTACAGAGTTAAATGAGAAAGGAGGGGGACAGGATGGCTCGTGCTCAGGAGAGAGGTCAAGGTGCTAGCCACGGCTGAGACAGACTTTCTAAGGAAGACCTTTTAAGGGAGATCAGGGATGAGGCTGACCAGATGTGCTAAGGTTGCAGTGTGCCAGAGGAGGAAGGAAACAGGTCCAGCTCCCTGTGGTTAGCCTTTGCTGAAGCCCCCCACAGGAGACTGAGGGGATGTAAAGAAAGACAGAAAGCATAAGGCATTGAATGTCCCAGGTGACACAGGGCAGATCTGACTCTCAGCTGCATTACTACTTGGCGTGTGACATTTGAGATGTGAGGTTTTACTGTCCCACATCCCTACTCAAATTTGCATTCTCCCTTCTATTCACTTTAGTTACTCTTATCTTTTGCCATATAGGAAAATGTAAATCTCAATGCTTTATTAAAAGGCATGCTGCTTTCAGAAAGCCATTACAGCAGCATAACCTCCTTCTCTTTCTCTTCTCATGGCAGAGCTGAGACAAGTTAGACTTTCTGTGGAACCACTGACTTGCTAAAGTTTTTTTAAAAACAGAAACATACGAAAAAGTCCCATATTAATTCGATGGGAATTCAATTTCTAGATGGTGGCTGATTAGAATTGCATAGCTGATTCAATTAATCAACCCTGATGCCTGTTGATCAAGCTGGTAACTGATGTACTCCAGGGACTGCTTTGTGACCTCTCCAGAGATGGGCAGGCACCTGGAAGCAAATGTCTGATTTTCATTTGGACCCTTACATCAGAAAAAACCTCTTTTAAGCCTTTTGTCTCTCAAACATTGACATTTACTTATGACACTTAGAGTTGTGCAATGCACAGCAAAAGTTGATTTTGTTGCAGAAAAACTGAAATTCTCTTTTTCTCACTGACTTAATTGCATGCTGTGTCCACATACTGGGAAAACAGAAGTTGAACTGGTCAGGATAGCTCTTTTCCATCCTCCCTTGGGTTCCATTATCAAAGAAATTTCCAATTTCAGCAGACACCTAAACTTTCTTTATGAGCTGCTAGCACAGCCTAGCACAACTGACACAATTTAAATCTATCCTATCCAAATACATTTTACCCATCAGTATCTTATGACCCAGGAAGACAAAAAACTCAATTTTCTCATTAACCTTAGCTTTCTGAAACTGCAATTACTGCCCTGTGGACAGTCAGTAATTGAATTGAATAAGGGTAGCATGCAAATGCCAGCCGGTGCTAACTACTGATAAAAAAATTATCCCGCATGCTTACAAAAATTGCATGTGGCACACAGACAGCAGGTAGCAAAGCAGAGTATTAGAAAGGAAAATGCATAAAGTAGCATGTGCAGGGATTAAGGAGATGCAAAAGATCAGACCCACAGGAACCCTCTCAGTGGGAATAAACACAGTATTATATTAGCTTAAGTTTATGGTTACAGTTAATAGCACGCAATTATTACTTTTGCACTGAAAAGCATTTTCTGAGTGGATGGTTTCACTGCAGAATCAGATCTTGGTTTTCTCCCTGCCTTTTGTAATTCAAGATGTTAGCTGGCATTTTATATAGCCTAGTATCCCTTGCCCCAGCTGTAGCAAAAGAGATCAAGACATTACAAATAAGGACTGGAGTTAGCAGAACGAGATTCAGTTTGAAGCGCACTTGTCTTTCAACATTGTTATTTTCCATTTTTTTTCCTCCTATTGAACCATGACTGTACGCTTTTCCAGGCTTGTGGACAGAGCTTTTGCATTTTTCAGCTTGATCCAAGTGTAGATGACCCTGGTCTTAGAGCTACATTTCATATCTCATCATGGCCTTTGCAGAAATACCTCACTGGCTGGTTGAGTGCATTTATTACGCAACCTCATACTCCTCTCACATTTAACTTGTTTTGTTTAGTTTCGTGGTTCCAGTCCTAATTTCTTACTTTCTTCCTTCACTACTGGAAGATGCTCCAGTAAGTAAAAAATGCTTTAAGCACCATGGTTCTGATCCCATACAAGGCACACCTACATTAGTATTTTAATTCAGATCAGGATCATCCCTTCTTACTGCACTTTGGTTCACGTCGCAGAATGTCTTGGAGAAAATAAAGTGGATTTCTTCTAGAGGAGTCTAAACCAGGACATATTCTTCAGGAGCACAGGTAACAAATTCCAACTGCTATTAGCAGCCAGCGCCCCGAGGCCAGACCAGAGCAAGCCCAAAGCAATCCCCTCCCTAGCAATGTCCATGCAGATTCCCAGCACCAATTCAGTCCAGTGGATCTGCTCATTTTGGATCACATTACTTGTTAAGATTGACATAGCATCCACAGCATACAAAAGTATACACATACTCCTGTTTTAATTTGGTGATGCCTTGCAAGAACCTACAGAGGATCTACAGCTATCTATAGAAAACAATATGGATTTTTGCTAATATTTTTGTTGAAAGTGATGTCTCTCTAATCTGATGTTCACTAGAGTAGTTGTCTGGTTCTCCTCTTTGGCTGAACTTGTCTCAGTCTGACTGGAAACATCAGTTTAGCTTGCTTAGCTATAACATTTTTTTTGTAGTGATCAGACAGCTACTACCCATTCTCTGTACTTTTGCTTATTTTAATCATGTGATGTAATAATTTTTATAGAGAGACTAGTGGAATTTGGTTATTCTACATAGAAAGATGTATTTAGAACTCAAACATAAAGTGGCCAGTGTAATTACATAGAATAGAGGCAAGGTATGACAGCAAACGCCTCCAAAGTGGGGACTGGATGCAATCTAGACAAATACAGGCCTGGGCTGATAAGAGAGGGCTTGGGATAACACTAAGGATGCAAGTACTCACCCATGGTCAATTAAAGATATGCACAATTTGAAGCTGGGCAAAACCAGTGTTAGGAATAAAAGAAAAAAAAAAAAAGCAGTATCCAACACACGTAAAATGCACTGTATATTGTAAACGTGGATGTAACGTACTTGCAGACCAGTGAAGAAAGAACGTGTATGATAGTGTCAGCAAACATGAAAATAGCCCCAAGTGGAACCTAGAGTGATGAGGAAGTTGCCAACATCATATTCCTCCCCGCAAAGAAAGGAGGAAACCCAATCATCAAAATCACACTCCACCCCTGTGTGTGTGCGTGTGCTCGTGTGTGTTTCTCTGCAACAATTTAAACTGTTTTTTTTTTAAAACAGTGAGAACTATTCATTTAATGAGATAACTGAGACTGTGAAATTTACTAACTGGACTAATCATAGTAACTGTTTATTGCATTTTATTTAAGTGAACTAAAATTTCAGTTAGCCCAACAAGATATCCCTGGCTTTGCATATAAGGTATGTCCCCATTTTTGCCTACAACAAGATTTTGAGACTAACAAACTGATTTCAATTAAGATTTCTTTTGTTGCCATTTTGAGTAATCCTTGTCTGGATGCACAGAGTTCACAAGAACTTGCAAAGCTGAGTTATTTTGCTACAGATTTGTATGCAGAAAAACACCAGTGGTGCAAGTAAAATGTAAACAAGTTTAAACTTTTAAATGTGTCAACATGGAGATTTTCACTGCTTTTAAACTGCTTTCAATCTGCTCTTAAGCTGACAGAAATAGTGCAACCTGCCTGTGCTTTCCTTACAGTGGTGACTATACACATCTAGTGCAAAAGCCACCCATCTTGTCTGTCCTCCCACGTACATTCCACTGAAGAGAGTTCTCTAAGGGACATCAGACTGACATCGATATGGGGTAGTTGGTAGATACTGTAATCAAAGAATAGAAGACATGTAGAAAAATGATACTGGGGATCTAAGAATATCTGTGATATCCAGCCATCATATACTGCGTGAAAAGGGAGATCCACTTGATCTAATTTTCCTGGATTTATAAAAGCCATTCAACCACATCCCTCATCAAAGGCTCTTAGAGACACTAAGATGCCATGGGATAAAAGAAAAAGTCCTCTTCTGGATAAATTACTGATTAAATGATAAAAAGCTATTGTGTAAACCTATGCTGCAACCACATTTTTGAATGCACTGCTGGCCTTCTTGAAAAAAGATGGTAATAGAAAAAAAGGTACAGAGGGCCGTAAAGGTGTTTAAAGGTATGAAATGGCTTCGGTATCAGGAACAATTGAAGATATTAGGACTTCTCAAGCCTGCAGAGGATATGACTGATGAAAACATTTGATAAAGGATCTTAAAATTACGGGAAGCATAGAAAAGGTAAAAAGGAAACAATTGTTTAACTGTCTCTTCTGGTTAAAGGATGCTGGTGCATGAAACAAATTAGCAGATGATAGATTTAAAACAAAGGGAAGCACTTTTTCCCATAGTGTATCATTATGCTGTAGAACTTACTACCGCAGTATATTGAAGATATCAATAATCCACATGGGTCTAAAAAAATGCAAGCAATCAGACCAATTCTTGGAAGAAAAATCCATTATACTACTACAGTTCGTCAGCTCAGGCACAGCAGAAGTTCACCGTCAAGACTTCCTACCCAGCAGGGGAAAATCTTTGTTTTCTATTAATCCTTGTTTATTATAGGATGGCAGTGGGGAAAAAGCCTCTATTTTATGTTTGGCTATAATCATGGAGGATTAAGTTAAAGAGGCCTGAGCAGCCCCTTCTAATTCTCTGTTCTTAAAAATCAAAACTGCACTGGAGCAAAGCAAACCATGCCCTTATGCAGAGGTCATCACTGGCTGCAGATGGATGTTTTGGTCTCCTCTTTCTCCCAGTGGTTATCAGAACTCTTTGGATTTTGTTCCCCTCCTGACATGCCACTAGAAACCCCGTTAGGGGCAGCTGCAGCCTCCTCCAAGGGGAAGTGACTATAGTCAGAAACCTGTAGCATAAAGTCAGAAATTTCATAATTTGGCAGGTAACACATTTTGGTTGCCCTACTGCCTTCCCTCCCGCTTTTCGTGCATGCTTGGACAATTCCAGAAAGCCTGTGTTTACATAGCTACTGTGAATTTGCATCTCTGTCCCTGAGAAAGAAAACTGGCTGCTTTCTTCAGTAATAGCGAGCTTGTAGGGACCCTTAATTTTATGCAAGCTAGGGAAGGTGTCTGTAGGATTGTGTGTACTAACATACTGAGATACACATGGTAGATTTTATAACCCTTAAATGCAACGCGAGAGGGCTTTACAGAACATGACAAGGAATTCTGGGTTAGAGGAAAACTAACAATTTAAATCTAAAAAAGCATCTTAATTCCCTCATCGCAACAAAAATCATAGCCAACACTAAACAGGATTCCTCCTTTCTGAGAGACCAAAATCATCTTCAGGAAATAAACATTTAAAATTAAAAATAAAATAAAAACTAAGTGTTTCATAACTATCTGTTAGGATCTACAGAAAGCTGGATTCTTTTGCAAGGGCTGGCACTTACCCAAACTGACATAAAATTTTCTTTTAATAGCACTGACCCTGCAATCCTCTGTGATAGAACAGCATCCTTGAAGAATAATGTATAGAACTGGACCTCTGAAGTACTTAGAATTAAAATGAAAATTTGACCTTTACGATTTTAAGGAAAAACACCCTTCACCAGAGAAAGTTAATATATATTTTAGCCAGAGTTGGAAAGAAAAATACTTGCACTCAAGACCACCTAAATCAAGTAATAGTACAAAGAACAGACTTTAAGGCCAATTCTAACATTAAAAAAAGATATTATGAGTCCTGTTAGAAACACAAGTAATAAATCACACTGAGTTTTTTTTTACATTTCCATTCATTTATTAGGAAATGAAGAAGGCCCATCTGGGTACTTAATGATTTTTCAGTAAGTCATCAGAAAGGATCCTCAAGAAGTACAACTAAACAAATTGCATGTATCATACAGATGACTGGAAGCTATCTAAAAATATCGCTTCTGTCAGTAAAGATACTTAAGCAAACACAACTTCCAACACAGAAAGAGAAGAGTCTATTTTTAATCCTTCAGTACCTCCTCCCTTGTAACAACACAACACACTCAAGCATTTCTTTGGCTATATTTTCAGTGCCCACAGCTATTCACCACTACTACACTTTTAGTTGCCGCTTTGGAAAAAGCAGGAGTTTTGACAAAAGAGGCGTTTACTCAGCAGGAAGCAGCGAGAAGCAATTTAATTGCTAACCCAAGAGGACAGGCAACAGACTCCTTCACTGGCGGAGCTTCAGTGACCCCCGATGGACAACTTCCACCAGTGCGCCTGCCCTCGCACGAAATGCAAGCCACGCCGGAAAAAAACTCGCAGTACTCACAACTTCTCCTTTCAGCCCGATACGAACTCTGGCGCTCCGGCTTTTCATTATTCAGCGTGAACACATTTACAGCTCACACTCAAGACGACTGTACCTACTAGGCTGCCACCTTCGCATCTGGACGATTTGAAACGTTCGCAGCCAGAAGGAAGAGAAAGGTGAACAAACGCTACGTTTAATGCAGTCATTTTGACGACTAGTTAGGACAAAGCAAATTCAACTTTTTAAAAACTGGAGCCAACTGGTTTTACATCTGTCAACGAGAAATAAAAAATGTCAGGGACTAACATCTCAAATTGACCCATTTAAACTATTTGCAATCAGCACAATCAAGAGTCTGTATAAATGACAGTAGTGATTTGAAAGACACAGTCCAAGTATTTGTCTTTTCTCCCCAAAGTGAGACTATACCTATCATTAGTACAGCAATGAGCCGTTTTCATTACAGGTAAAGGATTCTTTGCTTCAGCAAAACTACTACCATTTCCACTGAATGAAAAACTGCCAACACAAGAAGGGAGAATGAATTCATGCTGGTTGGTGCAGTTTCTTTTTGTCTTTCACAAACTGCAGAGATGAACTTGTATGAATGAACTCCCAATACAGGAAAGCGACCGAGCTGGAAAAGGGCTATATTCCCCATTCCCTTTCTAGAAAGGTTTTTGTTCACATTCTTTCTTTACTAGCTTAGTTGCTCTGTTCCCCTTTTCCTACGTACCTTGCTTTCCTTCCCACCTCAGAAACGTACCTGCTATAAATCTTCCTATCTCAGTGAGATTTTGACACACAGAATAGTAAAGGTGTGGAACAAAAGGATCACAGAACTGATGCTAGCACTGACAGCTAGCTGAACAGCCCTATTTAGACAACCAATAGCACTAGCCTGTAAGACAATGATTGGCTTAAGGCTAACTGGATTCACTAGAAACCCTTGCCCAAGTCTGGAAGACTTACCAAATTCCCAATCCTGCCTAAATCTAGCACTCTAAGGAATAATCAGTTTATGATATTACTTTCACAAATAAAAATGATAAAAAAAGGCAAACCAATTAAGACAAACCCTTCGCTGCCAGAATTTCCTGCCCCTTCAGTGCAGTGACATAAATAACAGATTAAATTAAATTAAATTAATCTCTGGTTTACAGAGTCCCTTGGGAGGCAGTCCTGAAGGGCAAAGGAGTCCAGGAAGGCTGGACGTTCTTCAAGAAGGAAATCTTAAAGGCACAGGAGCAAGCCATCCCTATATGCCAAAAGACAAGCCGGAAGGGAAGAAAACCAGCCTGGCTGAACAGAGAGCTTTGGCTGGAACTCAGGAAAAAAAAGTTTATGATCTTTGGAAGAAGGGGCAAGCAACTCAGGACTACAAGGAGGTTGTGAGGCTATGCAGGGAGAAAACTAGAAGGGCCAAAGCCCAGCTAGAACTTCATCTGGCTACTGCCATAAAAGACGATAGAAAATGTTGCTATAAATACATTAACAACAAAAGAAGGGCCATCCTTTATTGGATGCGGGGGGAAACATAGGAACAAAGGGTGAGGAAAAGGGTGAAGTGCTTAATGCCTTCTTTGCCTTAGTCTTTAATAGTACGACCAATTGTTCTGCAGGTACTCAGCCCCCTGAGCTGGAAGACAGGGACAGAGAGCAGAATGAAGCCCCCGTAATCCAAGGGGAAAAATGGGTAGCAACCTGCTACACCACTTAGACACACAGAAGTCTATGGGGCTGGATGGCATCCACCCAAAGGTACTGAGAGAGCTGGCAGAAGTGCTCACCAAGCCGCTTTCAATCATTTATCAGCAATCCTGCCTAGCCCAGGAGGTCCCAGTTGACTGGAAGTTAGCAAATGTGATGTCCACCTACAAGAAGGGCTGGAAGGAGGATTCGCGGAACTACAGGCCTGTCAGTCTGACCTCGGTGCCGGGGAAAGTTATGGAGCAGATCATCTTGAGTGCCATCACGCGGCATGTACAGGACAACCAGGTGATCAGGCCCAGTCAGCATGGGTTTATGAAAGGCAGGTCCTGCTTGACTAACCTGATCTCCTTCTATGACAAGATGACTCTCTTAGTGGATGAGGGAAAGGCTGTGCATATTGTCTACCTAGAGTGTAGTAAAGCCTTTGACACCATTTCCCACAGCATTCTCCTGGAGAAACTGGCTGCTCATGGCCTGGATGGCTGTGCTCTTCACTGGGTTAACAACTTGCTGGATGGGTGGTCCCAAAGAGTTGTGGTGAAAGGAGTTAAATGCAGTTGGCGGCTGGTCACAAGTGGTGTTCCCCAGGGCTCAGTATTGGGGCCAGTTCTGTTTAATATCTTTATCAATGATGTAGAAAAGGGGATCAAGTGCACCCTCAGTACGTTTGCAGATGACACCAAGTTGGGTGGGAGCATTTATCTGCTCAAGCGAAGGAAGGCTCTACAGAAAGATCTGGACAGGCTAGATCAATGGGACAAGGCCAACTGTACGCGATTCAACAAAGCTAAGTGCCGGGTCCTGCACTTGGGTCACAACAGCCCCATGCAATGCTACAGGTCTAGGGAAGAGTGACCGGAAAGCTGCCTGTTGGAAAAGGACCTGGGGGTGGTTGTCAACAGATGGCTGAATATGAGCTGTCAGTGTGCCTAGGTGGCCAAGAGGGCCAATAGCATCCTGCCTTGCATCAGAAATAGTGTATCCAGCAGGACTAGGAAAGTGATCATCCCCTGTGCTCAGCACTGGTGAGGCCACACCTTGAGCACTGCGTTTTGTTTTGGGCCCCTCACTACAAGACATTGAGGTGCTGGAGCATGTCCAGAGGAGGACATGTAACTTGCAGTACTTTCTTCCACCTTCTTCTCATCCTCCTTTGTCAGAAGTACCAAATGTTGACAGTTGTGTATCTCTGCTCTGAAGGAGCAGAACATAGGGTGAAAGGAAGATGTGACTGTCACTATTCCTCTAGCACACACAGCACAACAGTGCATAACTCAAATTGTCCTGGTAAGCCAGTCGTTTGCAGCTTTTTCCGTATCATGACTCACTATTACACAATAGAGAAATTTCCAGTCTTCCTTCTTTCCTTCTGTTCACCTATGAAAAGTGATCTGTTAACTCAACCCACTGGTTGAATGTCCATTATAGGCAGATCTAAAACTTTATGGACACAGTCAAATACCGTATCAGTCTTTTGATAGGTATGAACTTTGGGTTTTGTACAAGATGCAGTGCTAACTGGACATACCACTGAAATTGTGCGATTTCAGGCATTTACTGGATTAAAACCTAACCACACTGAACTCAGTGGCAAACCACTGTTCAATGGCCATGATCTATCTACCATTTTTTTGTGAAAGATACCACCGCTACCTGCAGATGTTACTATCCTATTTCTGACACTCCTGTGATTTCTGCTTGCCATGCTTGCTTATGAAGACACTCCTGTGTATTTTCTCCAGCATGAAGAAAAGTGCCAGGGACTAGAGGACCTCGGCAGCATCTGATGAGTTTAGTGGTAAAGCATGTTGGGTTTGGTATTAGAAGGAAACAATCCACACACACACCCTAAAGAGTGGGAATGGGCTATCCTTAACCAGGGCTCCTAAAAAGGAGCTATCTGCTAACACAAGTTAGAACAGACTTCAAGCTGCAGCTAGTGCTCATCTTCCCTTTTTTTTATCCTGTGATCTCTCAATGGTTGTGCAGACCATTCAAACAGTCCATCATTAGATGTCAACAAGGGTTGGGCTGACTGCTGAACTTCCACATGAGGCAACAGAGCAGCAAGAATAACCTTTTTTTTCCCCACCCATCTTTCTGCACCACACTGCAAATGCCTGCTAGGTACAGCAAGAACATAAATGAACTTATTTTGACTCTTATAAAAGGTTGCAGAGATAAAACTAGAAGGCAGCCCCCCCTTCAGTCTCATACTATAACGCATGCAAAGCAAACAGTTTTTCTGAACTTTTTATGATTTCCAATGAATAATCAAATACATTCAAGCACTCTTACATAAATATGTCTCTCAAATGCAGTAATTTTCAATTTTTGGTACAAGAGACTGGGATCCCAATCTACCTATATACAAACAGCACAGAATTACAAAAAGAAAGTTTATCTAAGTAAAATTTCTTAATTTTTATTAATTTCAAAAACTGCAGGAAAAAAATCACAAGTTCCTAAGTACAAATAAAAACAAAACCAGCTAAAATAAAATGGTTGTCAAGTTAAAACTAATTTTCCATAATTTTCCCTTCCTTGCTATTGTCCACAGTACCATCAGAAATCCCACAAGTGCTTTACAAATTGATTTTATTTAACGAATGTGACAGTAAACTGTAAGTTTACTATGCAAAAAAGCAAACCGTTCAGGCACAAGGTGGCAGAAGATGTAAGCACAAATATCAACCACACTTCCTTAATTTGTCAGTTGAAATCCAGGTGTGCTAAAGACCTGCATGGTATTGTATTCAGAATATCAGAGCTTACTCAGTGAAATAAAGGGTCTTTTTTTTTTTAATGTTAAGTTTGTTGTGTCTTTTTTCCTTCCAGAAAACAAGAAGAAGCTGTTTAAGTCAGTGGTATACCTTACTGGTCAGTGCCAGAGTTCTGGCTAGAAGAGTGGCAAAAGTGACAAAATGGGTTCCAGCATCAGAGAATGAGAAGCAGAGAAGCTGTAGTGTGAAAAAGACTGGTTCATACTTGTGTTGGCAGTGTAATTAATAGTTTGGTGACCACCTGCTAAGATAGCATGACAAGCAGTCACATGCTATTTGAAGATATCAGCTGGGCTCGGTCATCAGCTGCTCTCCCAACAGAGCAGTGGCCAAGGTGAACAACTAATGTCTGCTGTTCTTCTAACTACACCTAAAGAAACTGTCAAACTGAAAATTAAATCATAACAAAATTAAAACAAGTGTTGTTCCATATTCCAGAGTCTACCTTTTACCCATCATTTGATACTTGCCATTCTAAGAACAGGTGCAGTTCCACTGTCATTCATAAATACAAAATTTTATTTGCACTTCATTAGTTTAGAAAGACCACAATGTTTTTCAATACCACAACATTCAGGACACACCAAGTTATTCAAATATGTAACTACTGATTTACCATAGCTAAACTAAACAGTGTGTTTTAATAAAAGATATACCAAAGATATAATTCACAAATTCATTATCAGACAAAAACCTAACACAGTATTTGCTTGATGGGAATAATTTCCACCACTAGGAAAGAAAATAATTTTACCTTAGGTTCCCTTCCCCCAAACTCTACAGATGTCCAGACAAATACACATATATATTCCTTAACACAGGAAAATGTATCATCTTTATTTATTTATTTTAAAGAATTTGTCTAGGACAGCAGCATTGCTTTTTATACCTTCCTTTAGAGCTTGAATATTATCTCCATTCTTTTACTGAAACTTAATGATTCGTGCTACCAAATTTATGCTTACGCAGAAAATTTTATATGCTATTTCAGAGTGCAATCTTAGATCTGCACCAGATGTGATGTCTTGGTACACAAAGAAAGGGTGCAGCATTAAACAAAATAAATAAAAGACTGCCAAAAATTAAACTTAGCTTTTCAATAAATCCAGTCAGAGGATGCTACAGCCAAAAATGTTTTCACTACATTAAAAGGAAACATAATGCTGATTATGGAAGCTTTGTACATGAAGTCCTCTGTTTTTAAAAAAATTCTCTTTAAAATAGTTAGCAAAGCACCATATACTTATCTTCATACCAGAAGAGTTTCTGCCTGCCTGTTTATAATAACAAAGAACTATTACAACATTTATGTCAAGAATAGGTATAGATTTAACTTCTCCTCCTCCTCGACTGGAAGTGTGGTAAACCCCCACTGACTGTACAGTATTTATAACCTGGGGCAATGAATGAAACATCATTGTGAGGGAGAGGGGTAATAATTAAATGTTATAGCTGAATCCTACACAGGATTGCATATTTGCATATTTACAAGTTAGTGTGTAGCTCTGACTCGAATAACAAAGTGCAACAAGAAACTGCCAAAGGATTGTAGTGCAGAGTAGTACAGATACTTTCTTTACCCTCACACTCCTATTTTTCACTCTGTATGGAGTAACAAGTCAACAGCAACGGACATGTGGCCTTGGAGGAGGCAGTTCTGGTGGGATTTCTGGCTCTGGTTGCAGGGACAGGATACTGTTGGACAACTCATTTCTTATAACATCCAGTGGCATCTTAAAGAAAAGAAAAATCACCTGTAAACAGTCATCTGCACAGAACTCAGCACAAAGAGCTTGTTTCAAGAGTTCACTCTCAGCCAAAGCCTCAATTTGAGGATCTTTTGGTTCTTATTAGTGAACTACATTCAAGTAAGTTGTGTTAAGAATTTCTTTAAGAAAAAAGTTAAAATACATTTTCAAAATAAAGCCACTTCCTAAACCAATTACAACAAATCACAACAGAACTGCCCGCAAATGAAAGCAGGCAAACACAGTCAGCTGTTGATATATAGTGGAGTTATAGGAAAGAGGAAGTATAGCAAATAGGAGCAGATGTTTACTAAATTCAACAGCAGTATTAACTAAAGTGTTCAGCAGAGTCTGTGAACTACATCACACCCACTACGTATTAACCAAAAATTTCACCTGATGGTGTGCACTCACCCTCTATGTCTTCCCAACAAGTACCTGCAGTCATTATTTAAACATTGACTATTTATGTGGTCAGAGGAACTACCACCTGAATATTTTACCTTTTTCAGAATGTCATCAACAAGTTTTAGAAATATTTCATCCACATTAAAATTATCCTTGGCACTTGCTTCACAGAACCGCATCCCAGTTATTTGCTGTGCAAACTGATGGAAGAGAAAATAAAATAACTACATGAAGATATGCACAAACAGCAAATACACACTCCTCATAAAACCTTTAAGAAAAAAAACAACCCATAACTTTCCCCAGATCTGTGACTGAAGTCTAATTTGATTAATAATCCTGCATCTCCAAGGTACAGCAAATATTGCCACGTATAGCTAATTTTCACTTAAAACTGGTTTACCAGAAAAGCGTGCTGCATTTTTCCAGACTGAAATCTTAGAAATTGATGTATTCAGTTGATATGGATTGCTGCAGATTGCCAAAAAGTAAGAACTTTTCAGAAGAGTTAATCTCAACCTTATTATTAAAATGCAGAAAAGGGAAGTACAGATGTAAGAATTAGCCTTGACTCTCTAACAGAAAATGATTCACTTCCAAATGCATGACAGATAGCTGAAGGAAAATATATGTGTATGTCCATACTGATAGTGTCCTGATCAAGATGGTGCTTTGAGTGTCATGCTAAAATCTATTCTATTGTCAGGTTTCTTAACCACTTTGGGAGTTGGAAGAGAACAAACGAAACATGAAAACAAAGGCGAGCCAGGCCGTTGCCTGTCCTAAAAAATTACTGAAAAGCAAGCATCTGGAAGAAGGCTCACAAGATGTCCTGAGTAAAAATATCTCCATTTGTGATTCAAGTGTTCACTATATCCTCTTTCAGAGCCCCAAAAGGAGTACCCCCTGTGTAGTGTAAGCCAACTTGTAGTTTACTTGTTCTTTAGATCAAAGACATACTGCTCCAGCAGGAATGCATATAACTGCACATTCTATAAAAGTAAATACTATATGGATTTTGACAGAACACCACCACTCTCAATATGCTCCTTAGGTCTAACAGTCTGAACAAGAGTAGCCATGGACCATCAGCAGCAATGCCACAGCAGTTTTGCTTCTGAAAGTAATTAAGAATTTGGTTAGACCTGTTCTTACCTTTTCTCCCTGCTGTCGAGTTATCTCTCGATCAACTTCACAGTCCAATTTATTTCCAACTAATAGAAGCTCTGCATCTTCTGAAGCATACTGCAATTAAAACATTTTTAATTAACTAAACCTAGAAATGTAAGACTTTGTAATGCAAACATGATATTAAAAAAGGGCAATTCCTCTACTAAATACAGAACCACACCTACACAATTTACATGTAAATGATCTTCCCTAACACTTCAAAAATTTTCAACTCCATTTTTCAAATTCCATTTTTAAAACATGACTTGAGAAACAGCTGTTCTAGTTTATCTAAGAATGAACACAATGACCTTATTTCACAGACAGGAAATAAAACTTCCCCTTCTTCCCCACCCCCACAATGCACAGGTAAATGAGTAATGTTACAGATTTCCACTGAGACTTCTAACTGGGACAACTCTAGTTCAAGGAAGCAGGAATGGACAACCATTTTGCAACAAAAACACATTAAAGTTAAATCCTGGCTAAAAGAATCCAGTGAAAATTAGTTGGCATTAGTTTAATAATCCTGTATCAATGCTGTTAAAAGTCTTACAAGAGTACCTTTGAGGAAAAAGAATTGCTTCTTAAAAAAACATGTAAAAAGAAAATACTTAAGGCCTACCTTATCAATCATTTTCATCCATTTTGGTAAATCATCAAATGTTTCCTTCTTGGTGATATCATACACCAAAATAATTCCCTTGGCACTTCTGTAATAAGCTGAGGTAATGCTGTTGAATCTCTCCTGACCTGCTGTGTCCCTAAGAAGCAGCAGCCAACATTAGCACAAACATTTCACCAGTTTGCAAAGTACAGAACAACTTTGTTTACATTTTAGTAAAAACACCCTCCCACTCATTAGAGACTCTATATTGAACATTTCCTCCTATATGTGTGAATATCAGGAAAAAAAAAAAGGGAGCAGTACTTTCAATCCTAAAAAGTTTCCATACCAGGACTACTTATCCCATACTAACTTCACCAAGAAAGGCCATCAAACAGTTCTACGTGTGTCTGAGAATGAAGCTGTCCAACGAAAATGTACCAGCAGATGAAGCTGGTTTTGTGTTGTTGGGGTTTGTTAGTTTCCTTTTTTTTTTTTTAATAGCCATGAAAAAAGAAATGGATACATGCTTATCAAACACAGCTGGACACCCAACTATAAAATCAGCAATGCACTGATCATTATGATTCAAGCTTTCAGAGCCCTTTTGGATCAACCACAGCAATTCAGCCATGGTTCTAAAACTAATGCAGAAGCTACTGGCAGAAGTGAATGAAGAGTGAGCAACCACTATGTGGTACGGCTTTTGGAAGTAAATACCTGGCTTTCACATTTACATCTACTAATCTGAGGTGTTCAAATACCATTTCCATTCTCACTTTCAGCATTGTAGGTATTTCAGACAGGGTGCATTTACACTCTAGACTATTTTCCAGCAATAACACCATGTCACCCGTACTAGCTATGATTTATATTCCAAAGTAGATGAGACAGAAGGCTTTTTTTTTACTGAACCATGAACACCTGGGAACTGCTTTTAATCACATCATCAAGTCTGCATATGGAAGATTTTTGGCAGTTATACTAAAAAAATAGCTGGTGTATACCCTAAGTCTTAAAATGTGACTGGTATCACAACTGGAAACTAAGTTATGTGGTGCTCCAAAGTAATCAAGCATTTGCTGCTTGAGTTCAGCCCCCAGAGTCCATGGATAATTTTAAAATTTCACTGTTAGAGCATCTCAAAAGATGGACCAAAATTAAGAGTGGATGGGGAAAATGCGTGCATGTGTGTTGGGACTCAAAAATTCAAAAGGAACTCTCTTCAACAGTCACATTTTAGACAAAAGGGGAGGAGGATGAATTTGGGAATGAGATTAACAATGGAGACCCAAAACACTTGTTACCAAAAAAAAAAAAAAAAGTCATGTTCACAAAATGCCACATCAATTGTCCTGAAGAATTAATTCTTTTAGAGTCTACGCACAACAAGCAGTAGAATAAACTACCACAAACCTATCTTGCTTTTCACAAAATCTTTAAAAATATCAACTAGCCAGGTTTAAAAGTAATTAACTTTTTCCTGAAATAGCCGCAAGTGTACTTGATAGCAACAAATCTTTGCTAGTGATTTCACAAAGTAAAGCAGTGTCCACTAGAAAAAGATTTGAAACCTCTGCTTCAAAGCCTGTGGAAAAATATTGACTAATACTTCACTGCAAGCCAATGGTATTACAATATGGGGCAGAAGAGAACAAATTCCTATGGCATCTATTTTTATTTTTATTCAAATCTTGTTCTCTACTTAGAACTTCAGAGTTACATTTATACAAACCTTTGGGACCCTACAGAAGGTGAAAATAGGTAGCCTGTTTCAATAAGGTCAAGCTCTAGTAGTATTTCAGATGGTTAATTGGTTTCTTTCTTATCACTAATGAGACATTTTTATTAAAGCAATACACATTCTGACAGCTGAAATTACATATATAAGTATTACTCAGAGCAAGTAACTATTTTCTCTTCCACTACTTCTTTGATACGGTCAGATTTATTTTTTGAAAGGTCCTTTGGATGTTCACTGCATGAAAAATTCTTAAGTTCTAGTATGAACCGTTGATTTTCCACATATGGATAACATTGCTTTAGTGCTTATGAACAGACTTCTCAGAATTATGACCTTGTAGAGCAGCCCCTGCCATCTGTTGCTAATCCAGCCTACTGATCAAGCATATTAAGGATGGGAACCCTTTATTTCCATCATTCTGCGCAGATGTAACTAGATGGCAGGTGGAAGGGCATACCTGATCTGGAAGAATGCATCAATTCTAGCTTTGGCCAGAATAATGGAAGTGCTTTTTTTTTTTCCTGGCTGGTCTTCCTGTTCTTCTCTGTGCCCCTACTGGAACACGGAAATAAAGGGGCTATTTCAGAGTACCTGGCTGTGCCTTCAGGTCAGTGCTAATGACCTTTAGCAACTCCATCACAGAGGGGATACGAGACCACGCAGTTCATACATTAGAAAAACAGAGGGGAAATAAACACACTAATGTTCAACGACACTCCCTAAAGTCAGTCATCAACACACTGGATAAGCTAAGGGGTAAGCGATGGAGCCAAGTAAGCAACATTATACTCTGCCACTCCAGCTATCTCCAACTCTACATTTGCCCTAGCCTACCGAGTGCTCTACCTTCAACTCTACTTGGTACTATCAGCCTCACCTCACCCCACAACACTCCTAGGCTCTTTGAAAGTTTATAGTATTCTGGGGCTGCTGCTCCTCTCAGCTGCTGTACCCTCAGGTCCTACACTCCCCTTTGTGTAGGCTGTTCACCCAAGCATCACACAACTTGTAGTCTGGCTTGCTGGCTATTCGAGACACACCACATGCTGTGGCCAGTTTAAAACATCCATGGAGAATCTGGCTGCCCACTACATACGTTAAATGGCCAGATGGCCACTGACTGTCACCTGCCAGCTGTGCTAATTAACAGTGGATTACGGCTAATTTTTTTTGCCTTGCTTTAAGTCATTGACTTCCCCACACT
Source organism: Pandion haliaetus (assembly GCA_013401275.1). Classification (NCBI taxonomy): domain Eukaryota; kingdom Metazoa; phylum Chordata; class Aves; order Accipitriformes; family Pandionidae; genus Pandion; species Pandion haliaetus. The sequence continues at coordinate 100,261 of VYZV01041126.1, read as the reverse complement.
TCACACGACCAATGCCTCTACTGCTGCAGCAAGTTTAAATGAAACCAGTCAACAGGTTTCTGACTGTAAATATGACAATCCTTGTTTCCTTTGAAAAGTGGAAGAAAATAAGCTGAATTTGCAGTCTGTAACATTACATTAACATTGTACTAGCCTTCAAATAATAAGGTGAAAATTGGAAAGCTATTTCTGCAATAAGTAACTTTAGAATGCAATGCCAAGCTACCTAAATAAGCTGCAGTTTGAGACTATCAAGTTCATCTTTCACATGGAAATCTCATCTTCTACCAGGTGCTATCTTATTTTTCATGAAAATGTACAGTAAATTCTTCCACTATTGAAGAAAAAAAATGACAACTCCTAATGCAGAACTAACATTAAAAGCATATCCAGCTTAAAATGCCTTCCTTCCATGTGCAGTGCTGGAGCAATTAAGTTTGTTATACTATCTTCATCGATGTATTAGACTCCTGCAGCTGGAGTATTTTAGTAAGGATAGCTATTGAAGCACTAGTGGAAAGCTGGGAAGAAGACATGAGCATTATTTAACTGGGCTAACAGTACTCAGCTTCGTGAATTTCCTTAAGTGGTATTAAGTGCTGATAGTTCTTTATTTGCTCTGGTCAGACTCAACAAAATAAGTCAGTCCAATTTAATTCAAACTCCAGAAGTCCAAATAATAAATTACTATAGCTTGATCAATGATTTGACATCACTGAAAAAAAGACAACAGATTACTCCTTTTTTAATGCTAGAAGCTGTTTTCTTTTACTGATTTAAGAAATTGTTCTAATGGAAAAACACTGGTATTTCTAAATTGTAATCAGAAACATACAGCATATGACACCTTGATCATCTACAATCTGCAATAAAATACCACTGCTTGACTCTGTTTTTCTGTTTCCAAAACAGAAACCAGACAACACTCCAAAAATACAAACATTACACCAAACAAAAGCAAATACCCCCCCCCAAGTCCATTTTCAAGTGTTGACTTGTCATATTCTCACTATTTCAGACTGCATAAAAATACAATACAAATACAGTTGATCTTAGTTAAAATAGGTTTGGATAATTTTTGTTTTACATAAATGTTCCCTGTGTCTGTCTAAAACAGTTGCTTGAAACAAACACATGGACAGACTCCAAATTGTCTTTGGCTCTGAAGTTAAATTAATTTTTTATGAGTGGTGGTGTGAAGTGGCAACAGAAAGGAAAATATTTTTAACCATAAAGAAAAATTTAACACTAATTTAACACTTTCACATGCTCTGTGCTTTTATGGAAACTACAGGCAACACTTTTAAAAATATTAAGTCATTTTAGAGGTTAATTCTACTTGTCAAACTGAGCTTTTTCCTCCCATAGAACACAAATATATTTAAGAACTTTTATTACATGAAATAATTTATTTCAGAGGTACTGAACAGAAGGATCTACATTCTGTCATATTCAAGACAGGTGATCTTTTCCTCAGACTAGTGCTCATCCCAGAGATCTTCTAAAACAACTGTCCATTAGAAAACGCTGACCTGGCAGAAGGTGAACTTTTTATGAGAATGCACCAATTTAAACAACCTTCAGAAGCAAATCAAGACTGTTTTCTTGCCAGATCGCTGCCTTCCTTAGACATCAAACCTGTAGACAGACCAGAGAGCCCCTTTGGCTCCCCAGCAGGAAACGGGGTGTAGTGGCAGGGCACCACAGCTTCCAGCAACCAGGTCCTTTCAGAAGGGAAGCCAGAAGTGACTGCTGCTTGTGTCAGTTGAGTGCCCAGATTACTCAAGTAAGAGGGGACAGTCAGACACCCTGCTGGACAGTCAGACACCCTGCTGTCCTGCCAAGCAACTCCTGGCACACCTATGCTTCAAAGCACAAAAGTGGGGTTCCTATTATTTGGTCTAGTTTTCAAGCTTTGAAAAAGCACTGATTCACAGATGCTGAGATTCACTTGGACGCTTTTGCTATCCAGTAGTTCTGGTTACTTTACTCCATGGCCTGAGCTGCATGCACGCATTACTTCTCACAGATCATATGAGCTTATTTCAGCCAAGAACTGCAATGCAGAAGCAGATTTACTCTATCTAGTACTTCTAGCAGCCTAAGGGACACTACTACTGTTCCAGGTGGCACAGAAAAGATGGACACTACTCCGTGTCCTCACTGCTGCTCTACCATTTCATAATCTAAGAAGCAGGATGTTGTTTCCTGACTGAAGGTCAGGGAAAGAGAGGAAGAGGTACTGTGAGGTAGCAGGGACCAGATATGAACAGGCAAGCTAGAGGCGAGAGCAGAAGCCTCTGTGATCCTTAGCACACAGTATCCTATTGTGAAAGGAATATGGGAGACAAGTCCAATTTATATACTACTCTATTAACAGCAGCAGGTGTGAAAGCTGCTTTCAAAAGGACATCTCACACACTTAATAGCTTGATATATTCAACATAGTACTGCTGTTTTTTGATAAATTCAAGTGGTATAGTTCTGTGGAGAACACTCTGCTGATAGAGTGGTCAGTGGAGAGACAGGTCAAGTGACCATAAAAATACCAAAGTCCAAAAAAAAAATTAAACTGTTCTTGTTTGATTTTTGAAGTAGAATCGTCAAATGACTAAGAAAAATATAATCAAACTTTGATGCTTCAAGACATAACCTTAGTCATTTTAAGAAAACAGATAAGCATAAACTTTAGAGATTACCTGTTCACCGAATAAAACAGTTTTTTGTAGTAAAGGTACTGTAATCATTGTATATAAGACTACCAGGAAGTATGAGGCAACCTTAATTCTGTCTCTGTGTAGTTATGAAAGGAGACTGACTTAGGATCAGCCGTGCAATTTAAGTCTGTATTTCTAAACTTCCAAGTGTTTGACTTGGTAAATGCTTTCCTCTTTTAATCTAACAACTGAAGGTACAAAGGTACAATAAGGAGCCAAGGGAACTGGGGTTGTTTAGTCTGGAGTAGAGGAGGCTGAGGGGAGACCTTATTGCTCTCTACAACTACCTGAAAGGAGGTTGCAGCAAGGTGGGTGTCAGTCTCTTCTCCCAAATAGCAAGTGACAGGACAAGAGGACACAGCCTCAAGTTGTGACAGGGGAGGTTTAGACTGGATATTAGGAAAAATTTCTTCAGGTTATCAAGCGCTGGGACAGGCTGCCCAGGGAAGTGGTTGAGTCACCATCCCTGTAAGACATGCAGACGTGGCACTTAGGGACGTGGTTTAGTGGTGGACTTGGTTGTGTTGGGTTTATGGTTGGACTCAACCATCTTAAGGGTCTTTTCCAACCTAAATGATTATGTGATTAATTCTATGATAAGAGTTTATAAACAGGACTGACAACATACAGAACATAATTCAGGATAAATTAGCAAAAGGAGTGCTTATCTAATTGCTTTTCCAAAAAATCAGAAGTATGCCAAGACAGTTTTAAGGATTTAGTACAAGAACTGCATTTTAACACCCACTGTTGGAGAGAAAGTAACACTTAGGAGAAGGATGCTGTGTTCATGGATTTTATATTTTAAAATATTATCTCTTTACGTTGTGTTTTCTCCACCATTTTAGCAGGGTTTCACAGGAGTAATGGTTATATTTTAGCAACCTATCAGTTTTCAAAGTTTCCTATACCCTACTAGCATATTCTCAATATGTGGAAAATAATGGTTTAAACATCTCTTTTCCAACAAAACATCTCTCCTATAAAGTTATTTATTCAACATGAAGAAATTGTTTAATAAGCTTAGCACATTCCACAGCAAGAATTCGTATCAGGCGTACAGTAGCATCTCCACATCAGAATTTTTTGTTACCTCTGTCAGCTCCAGCAGACCCTGGCTAATAATTGCTGGCTCAACTGCCAGCCTTGTGGTCATAGGTTTCCAAACAGGGACTGATGATGGATGAAGACATGCCACTAACATTCAAGTGTTAGGTGACTGATGATACCAAAGATGAAGCAGCAGTTAACTCAGAGGGAAGCAAGACAGACACATGGTGTGACAAACAGAGTTGATGGTGACCTGCCAAGAGGAGTTAGTAAGCTGAATCACTGCATCCATGTAGTTAAGGATGAAAACCCACCAGAATATCCCAAAAGTGTAATAATGAGTATATTTAGAGCTTTTTTCCCCCCCTCTGTGGATTGTTAGCTTTAACAGTTTAACTACAATGCCAATTATGCATCACGCACTGTTAATAAACCAAAGCTAAGCGTCTACATAGTAGTATGTAAGATTAATGTACAGAACATAGCTGGTTTATTCTCTCATAACAATGTTTATGTATTGTACTACTCTGCAAAACAAAGGAGCCCTTAAGCTCAATAATTTGTAAACAATAAAAAGTGTATTAATCAATATCAGGAAACATGTAACCTACTCCAGAAGGGAAAAGCTTAGCTTTGAGCTTTCTGTAGTAGGATATCGGTACCAGTTAAGGTATAGAGTCTTTATTTGTATGGGATCATTTTACTTCACAGTGCTGTTTAGAGTGGATATAATTTACTTAGTCTTGAATGCCCTTCACTTTAAAGTTATTTAATATAGCATCAAAGAAACAGCACTGCCTATAGCAAGTTTTAGCAAAACAGTTTAGAAGATACTTCACAGTTGTTTTATAATTGCTGTTACAATGAAGGTCAGCTTTAAACAGTCCAGAAAATAAAAAAAAACCCCATAGTGTACTTTCTCTAGTGTCTACTTATCACAGCCACCTTTTGTTTGTAGAATTCTTATTTTTTATGTAGGTGATATCCTTCTTCCAGGAAAAGGGGCCTGAGACCTGTGTGATGCGTTAACATTTCGATAATTACATTCATGTCCTATTTCTAACTTTATCTCTCCTCCTCCTCTTTTACCCTCACAAAAATCTAAGGGCTATTTTGTTTTGCCTAAGTCTTGTGGGAATGGAGGAGAGGAGGAATCGGGTAAGAGCTAAACCAGCTTATAACAGTTAATAGTATTAGACAGGCATATTAATTC
>VYZV01041126.1:5874-77451 GCA_013401275.1 Pandion haliaetus | reverse complement strand
CATCCCTTTCTTCATGCAGGAGTGAACAGCTTTCCACATCTTCCCGGGTTCAGGACTGATTTCTATGTATGCAGAGATCCTTGGGAGAACTGGAAGGAAATAAGCAAGGAGAAACAGGCACTCATTTAGCCTTCATTTTTTAACAAATTTGGAGATGCAGAACACCTAATACCCTTTAGCTGTTGCCATGGATTTGTGTGGTCTGCCACAGGAACTCTGGTCTGTTCTATGAAGGCAAGCAGCTCCCCTTCCCCTATGAAAAGGTCTCTTAAAATTATATTTTGCTGAATTCCTTGGTTCACAGAAAATTATTATCACAAAGGAGCAATGTCTTTCTCGTCATTGACTTCAGTGGAGTGGCTTCATAGCTACACAGTGGCTTCAGATTTGGCCTTAGTTCTGTAGTCATGCTTTACATTCAGCTTTCCAGTTCTGTATTTGTTTTAAATGTAACAGGAGATTCCTTGTAAAAGAAGATGACAGTTTTNGCAATTCCCACTCTTCTCTTGGTACACTGTGTCATGGCCTTTCGTGACACCCAAAAATGGAAATAGAGACCGTGTTCATTGGCTTCTATGGAATCAAACTGGTGCATACTTTTTTTTTTTGATTTAAGTTTCCAATAAAGTTCAGAACACTAAGAAATGTAGAGTGGTTTTGCCGATGTAAGCATGTTTACCTCAATCCTGTTTCTAGCAATGCTTCAAATAGTCTTAGGTATAATATATTTGCTCTTGAAGTGAGAAACTCAGTAGAGAGCAAAAAATAAATCCTGCAGATAAATGGATCTACAAACAAATTCTTAGAATAAAATTAAAGCTAATGAGCCAATAATCTCTGACTACTGTAATATGATAAAACATGAAACATACCTTCAAGGTATGCAGTCTTACGGAGCTCAGGTTGTCATAATAAGCTTAACTGACCAAGTTTCCTCCTTACTTTAATTCTATGCTTTTCCTAGCAATTCCAGGGAGCTATTTGTTGGATAGCTTTCCAATTTTTGATTCATTTAAACAGAAATGAACTCTGAGGTTTGATAATCAATATCGCTAATTACTATGATTAACTTGGAGGCCTTGAATTTAAAATTGAAGGTTTACAATTAGATGAAGGCATTAAAGAACTTTACTCACTATAAAGAATAGCAGAATTTTTGTAAAATGTGGAGTCTTTATATGGGTTGGCTCCATTGTAGCCAATGGCTTTTAAAAACTCAAGGGTTTGTTTTCTTCCTTGTATTTGTCTGTGAAATACTAAAGGATAAATTCCCTCCAGATGAAGATCTAGATCTCAGAGCAAGTCAGAAATTGAATGTTTTCTCTCCCATGCAAAGACTTGTACACGTATGCTTGCACATGCACACACATACGCATATGAAAACTAATACTTGCTTTTAGTTCATGAAATGTTTATTTCAAGAACTTGGAACTGTTAAGAACTTGAACTGTTTATGCATTTCAAGACCACTGGGTGCTGCCTATTCACTGCAGCAAACCTTACAGTCTGTTAGGGTGAGTGAGAGGAAATCTGTGAATTACTCATAGTATCAAAATGAATTTGAGGCCTTTTGCTTCCCCAAATAATCTGAACAACTGGGAACAAAGCTAAAAATATGGTAGAGGGCTTATGTTGTGTAATTAGGAGAAGCGTTTCCTCGGCCACTTAGTTTTGAGCCCTCAATTACTGACATGGAGAATAAAAGGTATCAAGAAAATCCTGCAAAAAGCCTTTCCAATGTTTTAAGAAAGGAAAACACAAAAAGCCCTCTTGTATTCCGGTCTGACTGGCATAGGAGGGATTTAGTCAGGCGATTACTCAAAATTGAAAACTGTAATTAAGGTTCATTTAAAAGTTTCTAATCTCACTTTAGCTCTGATGCTCCTTATCATCTTAAATGTGACATCTATTGTTTTTTAAGTAACACGTGAAGAGCTGGTTTCTTACAGTTAACACTCAATCCTTCCAGATGTATTTCATTATCCGCTAATTCTGTACATGCAACTGTAGATTAAGGACAGACAGGAATAGAAGAAAGTTTTTCTGCATGGTTATAATAGAAAGAAACAATATAAATCTCTAGCTTTAAACAAACCTATCTGTGATAGTTGTAAATATGCTTAAGGGAGAAATCCCAACACCAATCACAACATGTGAGTCACCTATCTGCAGGCAAGTGGAAGCTCATGGCTGCATGAAACGTCTTGGAAACCTCTGTGGTTTTGCTGTGCTTAACAAACCTGTATTCCTATCTCCTAGAAGATGGACTGGTCTGAAAATGAGTATGGGACAAGAAATAGAAGTAAAGGGCATCAATAGTGTGTCTATATTAGCATATTATGATAAATGAAACACTGAAATAAAATGTGCAGTATGCAGAGGCAGGGTTATTGCTGCTACATGTGTTTGATACCACTGTTCTCTTTTCTAATGAAGAGGCGATGACATTTCATTCTTCCTTTGACTCAGATAGACCATTTTTTTCAATAGGAAGAATAACAGAGGTGTGAAACTAATGTTGAAAGGCAGACCAAGCATTATCAAAAGTTTTTGCAAAGATTTAAATAAAAAAATTGCAAGAGAACAGTTGTTCTCCCCATGTCAGTAAAATGACCCTAAGCTGTACCCACATTGTTTTCAAGGTCTGGAAAAGGAAAATAATGCTTGAGTAAACAATAAAATATAGAAAATTAGTAGCCTAGGTGAAGAGATTAATCACTTCTGTAAAATATCTGTCTATTAATACCTCATGTAAAGATTGTCTTAAGGGAATATGTAGTCAGGTGACAGAATGCCCAAGGGAGCAGACTAATGGTAAGAGCATGGCTGAGATTCTGAAGCAGAGTTTAGAAACCATAAACCCCTGCATGTTCAGCTTTTGGTTTCCGCTCTCTTTAGTTGCAAGGTGCAAATTATATATCCCAGAATGATGTTATGATCCAGAAAAATGTAATGTGAATCAAAACACACTCAATGTCAGCAGGAAATCCCAAATCCATTTAAACTAATGGGAGGTTATTTTTTTCACCTCTAATTCAGTAGGGTGAGGCCTCATCCATCAGTGGTTTGGCTGTTCTTTCATGTTAAGTGCTGGCTAGGAAATACAGGCTGCTACCAGCTGTGTGGAACAGGCATGACATTGCCATTCATGTTTCCAAACCCCTTGTTTTTCACAGCCACTGCCAGGTTTGGGACTGTACAGTCACAGTATTCTCTGCTGCAGATGTTCTCTCCTTTTGCAGAGCAGGAGACTTGGCATCAACTATTCATACTGGCAGTGTTGTATGACATTTATACAAATGTGGTCGAAAGAAAAATGGTATGTACTGGAGGTGGGAACAGGTAAGCTCATCTGGTCCATGTCACTACTTTATTGTAGTGTGCATTTTGTTTTCCAGCAGTAAAAATGAGCATGATTTGGGGAAGATTCTAATTGTTTGCATCATTCCTTTCTCCAGGAGATCTGCCAAAAAACAGCTTTAAATCATGTCTGGGGTACTGAAGAGGTACTGGTGGCAGAGCCTGCCACAGTGAACAGTGACCAGCTGTGTGGTGTCAAAGCTTTAAATTCCAAATTCCTGAAAACCCATCAGCTATTTAACAGTGTTATTTTCAGTTACACGTGGCAAGCTTGAGTAAAGAACCTGCTTGGTGAATGTCACTGTTCAGAGATTAGTGTGTAAGTTCCAGGCTTGTGTCTGATAGCGCAGTTGCCCGTGTTACAAGGTGTAGACCTTTATTTGTAGTGAAGCTGTCTTCTTTATGACAGTGATGACAAGATCACTGTAACAAACATCTCATTTTCTGGATAGAGCAGAACATTTGTTCTACCTAAGGAAGATAGGAGAATATCTGGTAGCATCTTCTGAAGTTAAATATATTTATATCAATAATTCATGTGCTGTTAAAGTTCTTGAAATTACATTAAATAACACTAATTTTCAAATTATCTTGGAAACCTGAAGACATCCCAGTGAGGATTTCCAGGATTGTTCTAGAGAAAGTGAAGGAAACACAGGGATCTACTTATTTGCTTAAATCTCCTGCAAAATAAGAAACCAGTTAATTTCATTAAAATAAAATTATAAACTGAAATTGTCAATCAACATAATTACATGGAAGGTAGATTTTTCTTTCCAAACAAACTCATCATGTTTATTTTATAGTGAACTGTGGATCTGATAGAACAAGGCAGTTGTATTGAAAGAGTAGTGTTGGATTTCTCCAGTGGGTTTGTGTCCTGGTTTTGGCTGGGATAGGGTTAATTTTCTTTCTAGTAGCTGGTATAGTGTTATGGTTTAGATTCAGTATGAGAAGAATGTTGATAATGCACTGATGTTTTCAGTTGTTGCTAAGTAGTGTTTAGACTAAGTCAAGGATTTTTCAGCTTCTCATGCCCAGCCAGCAAGAAGGCTGGAGGGGCACAAGAAGTTGGGAGGGGACACAGCCAGGACAGCTGACCCAAACTGGCCAAAGGGGTATTCCATACCATGTGATGTCATGCCCAGTATATAAACTGGGGGTAGTTGGCCGGGGTGGGTGGATCGCTGCTTGGGAACTAACTGGGCATCGGTCGGCGAGTGGTGAGCAATTGCATTGTGCATCACTTGTTTTGTATATTCCAGTTCTTTTATTATTATCGTCATTTTATTATTGTTACTATTATCATTATTTCTTCCTTTCTGTTCTGTTAAATTGCTCTTATCTTAACCCACGAGTTTTACCTTTTTTTCCCAATTCTCTCCCCCATCCCACTGGGTGGAGGGGAAATGAGTGAGCGGCTGCGTGGTGCTTAGTTACCAGCTGGTGTTAAACAATGACAGTTTGATATAATACTGCACATTTGGAATAACAGATGTGATTCATGTGGGACAACCAGTGTGCACAGCATATTGGTTTAAAACTGGATTACTGAGAGGCCTTGAAATGCAACTGATAGGCTGACAGAGCTGGGTGTCTCCAGCAGATTCCAAAGGGGTCCTTAAAGTACTTCAATGCTGTTTTTAAGATCAGTTGTGTGGATGATGATGCAGAATCTTCTCCTGGATTTTTTAAAGATGACATAAAGATGACCAGGAAGTAGATAATGAATACAAGTTGCTTTACAGAGAGGACTTCGTTACCTAATTAATTACAATTACCCAGTCCAAAGAACTGTGATTCAGAAGAGCTGCATCTGTAACTAGGAGTCTTTACAGGGCACAGCAAAATCTGAGCCAGCGCTGAGTACTCTTCAGCAGGGCTACTTTGTCTTGGCTCTGGTTTTGGCTATGCTGTCCTTCCTATTAAAATTAACTCTTTCAGGGCCCCCTCAGCTATGTATATTGCATTTTCTTGCTTACTCTTAGTTCACTGTAGGTGATCATGTCAAAATCAAACATTAATGCTAGGTTTTAGGAAGAAGGAGCAAAGGGAAATGGCTAAGTGACTTTGCCAGTACACATGTCAATAGTAACAGCATTACTAGAATACTGTCTTCATTTTTGATAGCTACACTTCTAGAAGGACACAGAGCAATGGTTGAAGGATACAGAGCAATGGTTGAAGGATACAGAGCAATGTTGTGATGAGGTCTGTGGCTATCTCTGCTTGGATTATTGGCTTCTAACTTTTAGAAAGTTTGAAAGAAAGCAGAATGCCTTTTCTCCAGTGGCCCGTGTTCATAACTTCACTTGAGTGGACTGTTCATTACTTGGTTAGAAAAAGTCTGAGCTAAAAGTATTCAGCATTGTTCTGAGAATCACATCTGTCTGCTCTCCAGTTTGTGTCCCGAAGCAGTTTCTCTTCAGGGTTCACCCCACTGTTGTTCCTCTTCCTTGTGCTTTCCCTTCCCCATTTGATCTTTAAATGGTCCTTATCTTGTGGCCTTCTTTTTATGAGACCCTATTGCCCACCTAGAACAAGTATTAGACAAGTAAAGGAGATTAACTAAATAAGTGCTGCAGAGGCAATTGCATAATACTGTGCTTTTTAAAATTCAAACCCGAATGTTTTAGAACAGTTGTTAAGCATTGTATACTATTCTAAAGACCCTCTATAATTACCTTTTAATTTTCACGGACTTCACTGATAGCAGAGGGTGGACCAGTAACGATCTTTGGCTACGTAGTGCTTTTTTCCTTTCAATGAAAAGAAAATAGATAATTATAACTTACTAATGGACAAGAGAACAGTTATATACATACAGGAAAAATGTTAGGGTCTTATTCAAAGCTGCAGAGGGAAAACTTTCAATACATAGAGACATTTAGCTTTGTGAAAAGACTTGTTTTTTTGGTTTTCCTCTAAACACTGGTTCTTCAGAGGCTCAGTTACATATTGCATACTGCATTATTTTGTTACTTAGCATTGTGTAAGGATTTGCATCTTATGGAAGGGGAAATTACCAAAATTCAAAGCAGTTTCTGAATTATTTTATTGACTTTAGTTCAGGTGGGTCTATCTTTTTCAGTTAACTACAAATTTGAAAACAGGAATTTTAAGTACAATGTAAAACATTCCTGCCACTGGAAAACTCTTGTAATCTGCGAGCATCTGAAATGACATTTCAATATGTGATTTTGCTATTTTTAAATATCTTTTTTTTATATAACTCCAGTAACAACAAGCATTATTTGAATTTAAATGGTTTTCAGAATATTTAATAAGTTTGTGGCTGCAAAAACCTATATATATCACATTAACAAAGCTAGACCACCTGCCTCCTGCCTTCTTCAATACATCAGTTGTTAGGGAAGGGATAACTGTGCTGTAAATCGTAGCTGTTTGTTTGCACTCTAAACCCTTTCAATTCATTTTTTCAAAAAAGCACAGAGAAATATGTCCTCTTCCCCAGTCCCTAACAAATATTGCTATGATTCAGAAGTGCAATTTGAGATTAGGTTATTTCCATTTCAAAAGGAGCTTTGAGAAGAGCGGATACATGGAAGATGCAAAACCACCAGTCTTTGTGGACCGCAATTTCTGAACGGTAATAGACTTTTTTTAAAATTTATTGTTAATAAGATGCACCACAAGATGGCTCTCTAACAACAAAAATAGTCAAAAAAATCCAAAGCTTGTTCTAAAAACAGTTGTTGAGCTCTGACTGGGAGCAAGTTCACTGGCACTGACCTGTGCGTGGTGCTGTTGGAGCTGAGGAGAAACAGTGTAACCACCCTGACAATACCAAATGAATCACGTGGGGTTTTTTTTTCTGGTGGTATTTGATTACAGGAAGCAACTAGGATATGAGACCACTCGCTTGAAGGTTCAACAGTAAGTAGCCATGCCCTCCGGTGACAAGTTAGCCGTGTATTTGTTATGTGGATGCTGAGTGTGACAGCTCAAGAACTGAATGGCATTTTTCGCTGAAGAACAACTTCAAAATAATTTATATCCAATTTTGAGTGAAAAAAGTGAAGCATTTGTTCTTACTTTGTGCTATTTTGTTTTCGGCTGTCCTTTTAAAAGGAAGATAAGCATGTTCCAAAATTCCATTTATTTACAAAAAATACGTACATAGCTATTATTTGACCAATGTACAGGTTTGCTTGTTGGAAACAAAGATTTGCATGTGTTCAGAAGTGTGGGGAGAGAATATGCGTGTGGAAAATACATACTCAATAGAAGTATCAACCACAACTTGTGTGCAGTAATAGTCTTAAACAGGTACAGTCAGAAGTGACTCCTAGGAAGGGTCATCTCCCAGGAAGTATGCACTGGCTTTGCTAGAGATGAAGCACCAAACTTTTGTATTTTGTTGTCCTTCATCTCATAGGTGATTGTAAAAAGCAGAACTTCCCTGACTGTAGCAAAGGCTAAAAGAAACTTCAGTTCTTTTAAAGGCAGCATCCATTTTGGGGGAGACATTCGGTAGGTCTACACAGTCCCAGCACAGGACAGTTCATGCCCTGGACAGTCAAAAGGCAGAGAGACTAGTCTGTCTAACTCAACTAGTCTAGTCCAGTCGAACTCCCTTTGGAGCTGAAGTGAAAATTTAGCAGTGCAGTGTAAGAAACTGTGTCAGCATCTAAGGCCGAGTCCCCTGTTATTACTGAGCAGACCAGGACACATGGAACCGAGAGGAGAAAGTCAGAAACTATCCTTAGCTGCTCCTCATCTGTTACTCATGTCTTCTAGCTGCACTTCAGTAATTGGCTGCGTGAGCACTTCTGTTCTGTGTGAAGACAAAAATTGAACAGATTAGTTTAAATTCACCTCTTTGAATTTTCCCCTAGATGGAGCAGAAGAGCCCTTGTAGTCAGTTACCAGCTCAGCTAAGAGTTACACACTATCCAATTCCTAGCAAGGCAAAATAACAGATTAGTTTCAGCTATCTTCAGCAGCTTGTTAAGATAACATGTCCTGAAATGAAGTGCTCCCATAGCCGGGCATAGCAGAGATGTGATGCTAGAATATTTTTCCTTCCCTCTCAGCTGCTAGCTGCTGCCTCAGACCCAGTACCTGACTGTGGAAAGGTTTAGGGAGTACTAATAAATCAAAGGCAGGCACAGATTTAATGTGTTAGTGGGTTTGCTGTGACTGAACTTGGGATAGAGAGCTTAGCCACAACCCATTGTTATTATGGTTCTGATAGAAACCACTTCAGAGAGGTTTGTGGTGCTAGTAATGAAATATAAGGGGATTACTGTTTTGAACAGAGATTTATATCTAGTCTTCCCAGCTCTAATAAGAAATGATCCTAAGCTGTATAAAATGGAATCTAGACTTTCCTAAAGTTTAGTGGTGTTCTGAATGGCGACTTTGGTTCAGGGAATATTTATAAACTTACAGATCCTGAAGTGTCTACTCTGAGACTCCCTAGCTCTCTCTACAGCTCCCTGTGGAACAGTACAGCAAAATTACTGTGATAAAAGTTCTGCCTTGCAGTTCCTCAGCCCTAACCCTGTCCAGGTTTCTCATAAAGGGCTCTTGCTGCCAAGCTGGCCTCTTTTGTTACCGCCCTTCAAGTAAATCATCTTTCACAGTGGTGAGCTAGGGTTAGAGGCAATACTAGTGGAGTTCTCCTAACTTGTTGTCATGTGACCGTTGTTTGATTGCCCATGTGAAATCATAGGATAGACTGTGACTGTTGACTGACACCAAGTGGGATGATGCACTAGACACTGAAATGGCTGTTTTAAACTCAAGGTCACGGCTGATTCCTTCCCTACTACTCTTATAACACCCTGATCACTCTCTTCATTGGAAGGGTAACCTCCAGTTACAATCTGTTGCAAAACTTAATCTGATAGAAATTGCCCATTTTAGGTGGTACTGGAACAAAAAAGTATCTCTAGATCTGTGGGATGGACCAGCCATATTATATCCATTCTTACAGAATCACAGAACTGTTGAGGTTAGAAGGGACCATCTGTTCCCGCCCCATTGCTCAAGCAGGGCCACCTAGAGCAGATTGCCTAGGACCATGTCCAGTCAAGCTTTGATTAGCTTCACAGGTGGAGACTCTGCGACCTATCTGGGCAACCTGCTCCAGTGTTTGACCACACTTGCAGTAAAAAAAAGTGTTTTCTTGTGTTCAGATGGAATTTCATGTGTTTTAATTTGTGTTTCTTTGCCTCTTGTCCTGTCACTGGACACCACTGACAGGAACCTGGCTCTGTCATCTTCACTCCTTCCCATAAGTTATTTACATAAACTGGTAAGATCCCACTGAAGCTTCTCTTTTCCAGCCTCAGCAGTCCCAGCTCTTTCAGCCTTTCCTCATATGAGAGATTCTGCACAGTCCCTTCATCATCTTGATGGCCCTTAGCTGGACTTGCTACAGTAAGTCTGTATTTGTCTTGTACTGGGGAGCCCAGAAGTGGACTCAGCACTCCAGGTGTGGTCTCACCAGTGCTGAATACACAGGAGGAGTCACTCGGCCTAATGCAGCCCAGGATACCGTTGGCCTTTTTTGCCTTGTTATCTACCAGGAACGCAAGGTCTTTCTTGGCAAACCTGCTTTCCAGCCAGTTGCCCCCAGTGTGTGCTGGTGCCTGGAATTATTCCTCCCCATACATGGGACTCTGCATTTCCCCTTGTTGAACTTTATGAGAGTCCTGTCTGCCTACTTCTCCTGTCAAAGTCCTTCAACAGTGGCACAACCATCTGGTGTATCAGCCACTCCTCCATGTTTTGTATTATCTGTGAACTTGCTGAGGGTGCACTCTGCCCCATTGTCGAGGTCATTAATGAAGATGTTGGCCAGTATTGGCCCCAGTATTGAGCCCTGTGACTTGTGCCACTAGTGACTTGCCTCCAACTGGACTTTGGGCCACAGATCACAACCCTCTGGACCTTGTCATTCAGCTAGCTTTTAATCCACCTCACTGTCCACTTTTCTAACCCTTACTTTGTCAGCTTGTCTATGATGATTTTACAGAAGTTGATGTCAAAGGCTTTACTAAAGTCAAGGTAAACAGTGTCCACTGCTCTCACCTTGTCCACTAAGCTAGTCATACCATTGTAGAAGGCTATCAGGTTGGTCAAGCATGTTCTCCCCTTTGTAAATCCTTGCTGACTACTTCCCATCACCTTCTTGTCCTTCATGTATTTGGAAATGCTTTCCGGGAAGATTTTCTCCATCACCTTCCCAGAGACTGAGGTGAGGCTGACTGGCCTGTAGTTCTCCGGATCATTGTTCTTGCCTTCTTGAAGATAGGAGTGATATTTTCTCCCTTCTAGTGTTCGAACCTCTCCCAGTTGCTATGACCATTCAAAGATAATCAAGAATGTCCTTGCAGTATCAGCTGGCTCCCTCATCACTTGTGAGTGCAGCCTGTCAGGCTCCATGCAGTGACGTATATCCGTTTTAAGTGCTCCGTAACTGTTCCTCCTCCACCAAGGTAAGTCTTCCTTGTCCCAGACTTTCCTTCTGGTCTCAGGTGGCTGGGATTCCTGAAGGACCGTTTTCCTGGTAAAGACTGAGGCAAAGAAGGCACTGAGTACCTCAGCCTTCTCTGTATCATTTGTCATCAGTTCCCTTGCTGCATTCAGCAGCAGGCCCATGTTTTCTGTGGTCTTCCTTTTGCTGTTTATGAACTTGTAGAATCCTTTCTTGCTGTCCTTCACATTCCTTGTCAGACTCAACTCCAAGTCAGCCTTGGCTTTTCTAACCCTATCTCTGCACAATCAGTCAGACTCTATACTCTTCCTGGGATGCCTGACTCTGCTTCCACCCTTTGTACACTTACCTGTCATGGCCATGTACCTGCTGAAATACTTCAGCAAACATGGAGAAGAGCAATAAGATTCTTCATTCTCCACCAGCCCTTTGCAAGACTGACTCCGCTGCGTTTGTCAGCTTCTCCTTTCATTTGCACCTATGGACGTAGCAAGGTTTTCACACCTGGCCACTGTCAGCAGCCCGAGGATGGAGCATCACTGGTGCATTTATGGGAAACACTGAGGAATTGGGCTCTTACTTACCTGGCTCAGAACTGAACTAGGTAGTATGGCGATGAAAACACTGCCAGTGCAGCAATGCCAGCCCTCCCAGCAGCACCAGGAAGAGTGCTGTCAGAGTGTGAATAAAAACAAGAAACTGGTGTGTCTGTGGGGATATGGCAAAAGAAAATGTACACTTGCTTCTGGAGAAAACCCAACAGAGCAGTTTGCAACCAGCTGGGTCTTCTACCCAACTGTATTGGGTTTGTGTGGCAAGGTTTTGGTAGCAGGGGGGGGCTACAGGGGTGGCTCCTGTGAGAAGCTGCTAGAAGCTTCCCCAGCTCCAAGTCAGACCCGCCTCTGGCCAAGGCCGAGCCCATCAGCAACAGTGGTAGTGCCTCTGGGAGAACAGATTTAAGAAGGGGAAAAAAAGTTGCTGAGGCACAGAAACTGCAGCCGGAGAGAGGAGTGAGAACATGTAAAAGAAACAACTCTGCAGACACCCAGGTCAGTGAAGAAGGAAGGGGAGGAGGTGCTCCAGGCACTGGAGCAGAGATTCCCCTGCAGCCCCTGGTGAAGACCATGGTGAGGCAGGCTGTCCCCCTGCAGGCCATGGAGGTCCACGGTGGAGCAGATATCCACCTGCAGCCCAGGGAGGACCCTACGCCGGAGCAGGTGGGTGCCCAAAGGAGACTGTGACCCTGTGGGAAGCCCATGCTGGAGGAGGCTCCTGGCAGGACCTGTGGACCCATGGAGAGATGACCCCAAATTGGAGCACATTTTCTGGCAGGACTTTTGACCCTGTGGGGGACCCACGCTGGAGCAGTCTGTTCGTGAAGGAACAGAACTCCTGTTTGTGAAGAACTGCATCCCGTGGGAAGGACCCACACTGGAGAATATCATGGAGGACTGTCTCCCATGGGAGGGACCCCACACTGGAGCAGGGGAAGAGCGTGAGGAGTCCTACCCCTGAAGAGGATGGAACAGCAGAGACAATGTGGGATGAACTGACTAACCCCCATTCCCCATTCACCTGTGCTGCTGGTGGGGGGGTAGGTAGAGAATCTGGGAGTGAAGCTGTGCCTGGGAAGAAAGGAGGGGTGGGGGGAAGGTGTTTTAAGATTTGGTTTTATTTCTCATTACCCTACTCTGGTTTGATTGGCAATAAATTGAGTCAATTTTCCCCAAGTCGAGTCTGTTTTGCCCGTGACGGTAATTGCTGAGTGATCTCTCCCTGTCCTTATCTCAACCCAGGAGCCCTTTGTTATATTTTCTCTCCCCTGTCCAGCTGGGGAGGCGGAATGATAGAGCGGCTGCGTGGTGCTTAGTTGCTGGCTGGGGTTAAACCGTGGACACCAATGTGCAGCACAGGTTGCACAAGGGCTTCCAGACCCTGATGTCGCTGCAGTGGGAACAGGCGTAAGCACAGTGGCTGCAGCAGCACCTTGTGATCTGGAGCAGACTTCTTGCACTGGGCAGTGCCTTTGAGAGGTTACAGTCCTCTCCCATGTTTATCGTTGGTAAATCGTAACATGGACTTTTTTGTCTACTGCTATATATTTACAAGAACAATGGATTTTTCAATATATAAAGGATAAAGATAAAGAACATGACAAATATATTACATATGTTGTTGCATTTATTTCTGTTTAGCAATTTGTTATTAAAACTTAAAATTACAAAAATGGTGTGGCCAGCTGGAACATGCAATCTGCTGTATTGCTCTTTGGCAAGTGATGTTTTGGGATGCACAGGACAAAATATAATTACAGTTGGTGCATCATGGAGACAACTGGAAAAATCTTATGATCTTGTTCTAGGTTAAAAATCACAAATCTTTGCAGAATTAAATGGAAGAAAAATGTCTTTTAAAAATTGTTTTATGATTAAACTATAGAATATTAATAATGAAAACAATAGCAATGCCTTGTAAGTAGAAGTGTAACAGTATACTCTGTGCATGTTTAAAAGTTGGCAATTTGAGTGAATTCAGTATACATGAAAATAAAACCCAATAAATTTTATCTGTGGTGTTCAAATGTTTCGCTTCTGTATTGTGAAATTTACAGTCTGTGACTCAAGTAATGATACTTGAAAGTCCTAAGTGATAAAGCACAAAACAGTGGCTCATACAGAACAAAGAAATTGCACCAACGTGGACTCAACAAGTAAAGCCACAATAGGGAACAACAGGAAGGAAAATTATGGAGATGTCCTCATTGCTTTCAGAGACAATGTGGGGATAGGAGGAGCAGATACTTGTCTGAGAAAAATGCTTGCTTCTTAAAAAAAAAAATCAATTGCCTTAGTCAGCAGTGAATAATATTCTCAGGGTATTAAAGCATGAGCCAATGTATTTAATCTTGTAAGATCTGTATCATTAATCTATACATGCCCACAGTGTGATACTAGGTTATGTAGGTGCATGTGGTTTATCGAAGTGTATAATATTTTCTTAGATCTGGCAGTCTCTGGGAGGATGTCACACCACTAATCAGCATTAGAAGAGGCAACATTTTTTTCCCCCCTCCATGTGGGGAGTTTATGTTCCTAGACAGCTGACAGGGCACCAGAGACCTTTCTTTTCTCATTATTAAAGCTGAGGAGTGCCACCAGCACATGCCCAATTTTAACTGAAAGGTGTAATTCAAAGCTAATGTTGATGAAGATGTTTGCTCGAGGGATATACCGAATGGACAGTTCGACTTCCCAGTGCTAGTGCAGCTGGCCCTGTATTGGAACCGAGGGTGCCTCTACGTCCTCACACGATCAAGTCTGATCAGACATCAGGACTGTTAATTTTCAGTTAGGAGTTGAAATACTGAAGGTCGGGCTGCCGACACACCGTCGAGCCATCAAACCACACATTCCAAGAAGATGCACATCAGCAACAGGCTGCTCTTGAGTGAGTAGCACTGGAGTGGGCAGTGCCCTCCTGGTTTTCTCTTGCAGTCATCCAGCTAGGAGAAATAAAAGATTAACCCTGAGTGAGACTGCCAATATCACTTTGAAGAATATATATCAAAAGCCAAGAGGCTGTAGCACCAAATCCCAAAGTGCATTTCCCGAGAAAGAACAAATGTTTTCCACTGTACACCATAAATTCCTTATCGGTGAAAGAGCTGCAGGTGTAAGAGCTGAGGTTCAGAATTCCCAGGCTTTATCCTGCTTTGCCACACAATATTTTGTGCATTGAATACAATTGTTTTCCTACCAGTAGATATAAGGACAGGCATATGTAGTATTTTAGACCTACCTTGAATGTCTTAAAGCCATTTCTGACACCTGGTACTGGGTATATCAGGAAGAGCCTCTTGCGTGGTTCTCTTGTTGTGCCAAGATTTTCAGATGTTCTTTTAAAATCAGTGCTCTATCAAAATATATTCAGTACAAGTAATGTCTTTAGGTGTTTTCTAGTGAGGATGTAGCTATTAGCAGAGGCAGCAATAAATAGGTTAAAAAAAAATCTCTTCATCTAGCAAGAATGTCTTTCAGACTTGTATGCTACCACTTACACTCATAGCAGGTGTTCCAGGGTCAGTCCTCTGAGCATGAGGGTGCACGAGTTCCTTCATACAGATAAATAATCTGCAGCAGAACTAATCCCCTGAAAGAAGCTACTCACATGCCTTAGTGCGTACAGGACTTGACAGTTCTGTATTTGCATTGTGCAGTTACAAATGCCAAGTTGAATGGTATTTAAGTGGTTAATTTTTTGCATGAAAGAGATACCATAGCACTACAGTAGATGTCTGTGCATTGGTCCAAGGCAGTGTTTTCTACAAAATTCTGTACTAAATTATAATAATAATCCTTTATTTGCTTAATGTCAAGCTATCATCAATCCTATGCAAATTGTTAGCTTTGCAACAAAACACCATGTAATTGTCACTACAATCTTAAGCCTCAGCAGTCTTGATTTTCAAAATACTAGTTCATCAATAAAGCATTGTAAAGGCTTTCAGTTCCAACAGAAGTGCAGTAAGGAAGCTCTTTTCATCTGTGATGTCAATAAGCTGAGATGAGACAAGAAACTAGATTCATCCAAGTGAGAAGTGGATATATATGTTTTAACCATAATGAATAAATGACATCCCTATTAATGATTTATCTCCTTTCAACTTTAACAAACAGTTCTAGTGATAATGACTGAATTTTTTTTTGCATTAGGAAAGTAAACTGACACATACCAAACATAGTCAAATAGAGCCTAGTTCAATATTCATAAATGCTAGCTTTGTATATGGAACCTGAGCTGGTAATTACAACCGGAACTATTCATTTCCTTTTTTAAAAGTAGATACCTGGGAATGCCATTTAGTCATTACTCAGAATTACTTGTTATCTTTGATGAACTTAGTCTGTGCTTTCATCTGGTACTAGACTGCATGCTAATGCCAATCAAGAGTGTAAATATGCAAAGAAAAAAAATATTTGAGATGCGAATTTTAAATACGCTTGGTGTCATTTTCATTCTGTTCCCACTGAATCAGAGATTGCAGTGGCAGCACCCTCTTAAAAAATGCTACCACTAGGGCAAGAGGGGATATCACTGTGCTTAGAGGAACCCATCTCTATTTTTGTGACAAGAAATGCACTGCAAATGGGCATTTTTCCTGTCCCTCAGTCCATTCCATTTGTTCCTATTCTTATGCCAATTTCGAGCCACTCACCCATATCCTGCCCATTAGAGCTGGTTAGTACGTGCTGTTCATTTATCATAGAGGAAATAGGTTGCTTCACTGGTCAAATGATTTACAGGAAGGTTTCTGTTTCAGCAAGGCTTTTTCTGCAGGCTTGAAAAGCGAGAGAGAAAAGCCCTGCGTCCCAGGGCAGCCCCACCATTGCCAGGAGTCACAGGCGCAGGGGTCAGATACTGAAAACCGGCACTTCGGCACAGCTCCGTTTTGTGCAAACAATGGAAACGGGTTGTTTTCATCCTTGTACAGAGTAAAAAACACAGCAGCAACAATAAATGTCACAACCTGAAGAGCTGCCACAGAACAGAAATGTCATCCTCTGGTCAACTTTTGGAGACATTTAGTCTGGAGATCTAACTCAGCATCTAAGACAAAAAAAAAAAGATGATGTAGCTGTTTTTCTGCAATTTGCTTCTATTTTTTTCCACATCCTTACAGTTAGAATATCTGTTTTAAGCTTTCCTGTAGTGTTTGTCATAATCCCCTTTAGGCACTGCAGAGGAAATTTTGAAACACAAATATTCAATAATAATAATAATAAACCTAACAATAACAATAAATATGAATGCCAGGGAGGCAATTACTCCTATTTTTGCCTTTGAAAAGTTCTCCCGCTGAATCATTAAACATCCTCAGTGTTCTCTAACCTCAGTACATTTATGTGTAGGGAGATTAGTGTTCTTTTGAAGTTATAGGTAATTTTTCAAAATATTGGTTTCCTACTGTCTTCTGTTAATTTTTCTCAAGATGCCTCTACTCCATGGCAATGCTGGTTAGCACATTAGCTCTTTCACTTCTGAAGAGCTGGATGAAAGATTTTAGCCTTTCACACTTGTCCCTGATATTTACTCAGTCATAAACCACAGCACAGCTACCAGAAAAGCAGGAGGAAACAGAGCAGGGATGGAGCAGCAGGCACGGTGCAAGCTTGAAGAGGGGTAATGTTAGTACAGCTGTGAGGGAAACACTTTTTAACACCAGCAGACCTAGTTAAACCTGAGTTAGGCTGTCAGCACTGAGGTCAGTGCGTCGTATCAGGTAGACCAAAGTGAAATCAGGATTGAACCCTCCTTTTTCTGCTGGTTGCAAGTTCGGTGTCTCAGTCTAGCATAAGAGCTCTCTCCCCACCTTTGGCCAGACAGTAACCTTGAAGGATAGTTATTTGCATAAAATACATTGCAAACACTGGATTTATGAACACAGGCTTCTGTTAACATATTTCTTCTATTTCAATAAAAGCACATTAAAAGAAAGATGGTTATTTGGAATTGTCACGCATTACAGTGACTACAAATGCACTCTTATAAACGAATAAAATGGTAAAGCTTCTTATGTTAGGATCTGTCACTCAGTCTCAGTGGAACTTTACCTTCTTTGTAAAGGCTTAAATTTTCTACTGAAATATATATCAGTACCTCATTTTAAGTCATTGAAATGGTGGTTTGCTTTGTTTTTCTTGATGAAAATCAGATGGGATCCAGTTGGCAAGCTTGCGATAAATGCCTTAGTGGTCAGACTAATCACCTTTAATCATTTCAAGCCCTGAGCTAATCCGACATAAACAGGGAAAATCCAGGCATTGCTGCCTGCACCTTCCTGAGAGAAACTCTGTCTTTGGGCGCAAAGCCCAGTGGAGGCCAGGGCCTGGGAAAGAGGGGCCAGAGGGTGTAATAAAATAAGTTCAGCCTATCCTGGAAATGTTCTTTGTCCCTGTGGGGACCCTCACAATGTTTCTGTTGCCCTTCAGACATGCTTTAACCTAACTGGGGAAGTGCAGGGGAAGCGGACAGATGAATGATAGATGGTGCCTCCTGTCATGGTGTGTGATGGGCTGTGCAATTAAGCAGAGCGGTGCTATTCGGGAGCTTCAGAAAGCAAGTTTTGAGAGGCTGGCTGACAGGGAGAAGTGAGTGTGGCGTTTGTGATGGCTCGCTCCCAGGAAGAGGGCTCTCAACCTCTTTCCCAATGGGGATCTTTTACAGAAAGTCGTAGTAAACATCAGGCCAGGAATCAGACAGTTCTGTGGTCTTGCTGTCCTCAGATTTCAGAAATAGTGTGTATAGGCCATTTTGTTATATACACTGAAAATCACAGCTTCCTAGCAGAGACTGGGGAGGTTAAATGAGATTTGTTAACACCTCTGGAATTCCTGCTGGGCTGAGGTCCATGGTCTGCATGCAGGTGTTGATAGTGTCTCTGTAGGGCAAGGAGACAGCATACAGAAATCAAAATGGTTGTTCAGCGTGAATATGATTTGTGACCACAGACTGCAGTACATATGAACCATCTCTGATCTTGTCATAATAAGATGTAGAGGAAAATTTCCTTGGAAAAAAAAAATGTTAATAGAGCTTTTCAAGTGAAGTTTCTACCCTTTTGCCCAGCTTCTTTCAGTTATTGTAAGAGTTGAGAAATACATGTATTTGCTTCTCCCCCTCCCTTCCTCTTTCAGCTCTCCCTTCTCCCTGCTCTTCAAGCTCTGTCAGGCTCTAGCTGCTGTGCCTGAGGTGCTCTTGGAGCTGAGTGGTTCCCAACAACATCTAGGAAAAAACTTCTGGACTGGGGCCAGAAAACAGCGAATGGAAAGAAGGGGATAAGGTATGTGTTACAGATCATTTGTTTTCAACCTTTTCTGTCCCCCACGGCATCATGCAATCAGTTCTTGATTATCCACATTAACAGAGACTTAAGATGGCTCGTCTAAAGCAAAAATGTAGCTAATGCAAACCATATGGCAATTAGGCTATCGGAACATTCAGTAAAAAATGTAACAGGGAAGGGAAATAAGGCCAGTAGAATTCCTGAGACTGAAGCATGGCAGTCCCCCAGCCAACACTGACTTGAGCTGGTAAGTCCTCAGGGCCCTGTGGCACCTGCTTCCAGACGTGTGCAAGATCAGGAAGACCTGTAGGAATCTCTCTCTAAGAGTGGGTTACTTATCTACACCTCAAACAGTCTGCTGAAAAATAATCCAAAGGTAGTGACTCCAAAGGTGTAGGACCTCCTTTCTTCCTGCATTTCAAGAGGAACAGTGAACACAATCCCCTGAAGTCTGTCCTGTCCTAAGACTGAGTACAGTAAAGAGCCCTTATTAGTCATGTCCTCCTTCTCTAGCTGTGGATTAATGTGGTACCAAGTTGTTCTAGCTGTCTTATTGACAAACTAAAGAAAACTGCATGGAGTCCCTCAGTTTTCTCATCCCTTACCCAGAAGAGTTCAGAGCAAGATCCAAGCCCTAGGCTTATTTTTTTCCACACAAGCAAAGGTTGTGATCACCTCCTGTTCTTTAATGCCAATGTAAAACACAAGCCTTACCCTTCAACAATTGCATTTCAAACCTGCCACTTGTATAACTGGGCTTGAAAATTATTAATCCCACTGTGGCTTCTCTGTGGGCTCCCAGAAGAAAAGAAATCTCTGTCCATGGTCAACAACCATCCACTACAGGTTAAGTTGGCCAGTGGTCAGCACTGAGGGACAGTACCTGCAATCACAACAGGTGAACACCAGTTAAAGTTTGAATGTGAAACACCCCAGCTCCTTAATGCCCTGGCTGAGAAATGAAGGGCCCAGAATCAGAAAAGATTCCCGTCTGATGAACTGAAAATGACAGCCCGTGAGCAGTTCATTGTTTAGTTGCACCATCAGGCTTTATAGTGCTTTACTCACCTAGAAGATAAAGCTGAAGAAGTTGCTTGACCAAAATGTGTAAGAATATCTAATTTGTTTGCAAGTTTACTGTATTTATCCTGTCCTGTTACGCTCCAGTTCTCAGTGGAAGGAAATGAGAAATAATTCCCCTTAAAAATGTTTCTCTTAAAAACTGCTGTCTGCTGATAGTTTGACTGAGATACAAAAAGGCTTTGCTGTTTGGGAACACTGAGTGTTACACTATGGGATTAAAAGCAAAGGCTATGTAGTGCATTGTGAAATGGATTCTGGAATTTCAGGGTGTCCTGGGGATGGTGAAAACATTCAGGGGGACTTAGATATAAAACTGTTTGGAGGGAAAGCAGTAATCAGGATTCTTGCAATGATAGGACTGAAACCACCAGATTCCCCATGTGCTATAGGACATCACCTGTCTTGAAATCTAGTTTACTGATTCCCACCATACTACAGTAAAATGACTGGAAGGATCCTGAAACTTCTTCCTACCTGTGACAGCTGTCAGAGTGTGACTTCTGGTGAGTGTAATATCAGTTTGTTGTTGAATAATGGAATAATAAGGGGAAAAGAGCACCATACATGTCTGGGAGATAGAAAACCCCCAGAAAAAAATCTGTGCAGATTTACAAAGAACAAATCATACCACCCAAGCTAGATTATTTTTTGATAGAATTACTATATTAATGGATGATGGGAATGAAATCGATTAAACAGTTCTGAGCTTTCAGTAAGGTATTTGATATAGTGTGTCACAAAATCTGGTGTGAAAAATGAGTAGCCATCTGAGCTGCAAAGAAACTGTCATGAGAGCTGCAGATTGAATCAAGGACTTAAGGGGAGGGAAAGTTCAAAAAATAAATGACAATGACAAACCAAAAGGAGGTATTTGCTCTGGGCTCTCCAAAATCCAGTGTTCATTTCATTGGTATTTCATGCCCTATTAGGGAGCTGTTATGAGAGGTGCAGGTGACAGTAAATTAGGAGATTCCACTGAGTTAGAAATATGAGCAGGAATTAGTAAGAAGATGAATTTCCCTTCAGCCTCAGATTCACTCAGCAACAACACCACCCCCACCCCGGTCACCCTGTAAAAACCCAAACCAAAATGAATACACTGGGAAAAGGGGAAGGAAACAGAGCAGGACCGAAATGTGTGCCTGGAAGGAGTGACCCGGTGAGGTCGGCACGAACCTTGGTGCAGAGAATGAGAGGAGACCTCTTGACCGGCTGACTGCTGGTTCAGTCCATCTTGTCCGGCTGGGGACCTTCTGCACTGTGGGTTCTGGTTCTCTCTCACAGCTTGCTTTGTCTGACAGCTGTGCTCTGCTTGGAAGGCTGAGAAGCCAGCAGAGACCTGTACAAATGGGAATTGAAGAGAAGAAAAATTAGCAATCCGACTCATGTAGCACAGAAAAAGTATATTTTAAGTATTATGCAGGAATGTTTCGTATCATGTCACAGGAAAGTCCTGTCTGCAGAGTGCTGATGAAACTAGGCTTCAAATACAGCTTTTGCTCTACTGATTGTTACTCCCATTTCTATGTCTCTTCAATAATAAAAAGCATCTTCTTCCCACCTCTCAGGTAATCTGCATATTTTGAAAAGATTACTTCTTGAAGATAAGCAGCCAGGTAACCCACATCCTCAGATAAGTCAGATGGGGTGGCAGTGCCCTGCCGTGCTCAGTGCCAGGGGAAGGGAGCGAGGAACACTTTCTATGCCACGCTGCATAAAAGGTCACTCTGCTTTGCCCTCTCCTGTATTCACTGATGCTGAGTTCAAGATATCTCCTGGCTGTGCACATGACATCTGTACTACTAGGTTCCAAGGTATTACTAAATAATAGGGTAGATGTGATCTTTTTTTCCCTTGTGTCCTACACTTGGAGAAATGAGGGGGTGACACAACCAAGCTAAAGGACCAGCGTGGGTCTGTAGTGTAGCTCAGCACAGACTCCTGAGCCCTTGATGCCTTACAGATCAGTGCCAACATCAGTTTTTTTCTAACTTCTTACAAACACTTAATTCCCTCCCTCCCCCATAATATTAACATTTACTCCTGAATGTGCTTGGCTGAAACCACTTGTAGACCTGGAAAGTGCCTTTTATTCCTTTATATGTGTTGTAGCTATTTCTATTCTGAAGGTCTTGGACCTTCTGTGGCTCATTTTTTCAGGTGTTTTTAGATTTTTGAGCAAGTGTAGTAGCAGCCATGAGTGTTAGCAAAACCTTCCCACACAGAGAGACTAATTTTCTTCTGTTACAGAGATTAATGTTATTCTTTTTGGATACAAAAGAAAACTCCTGGCTGATGAACTTTGCTATGACACTGTGCGGGAATGGCTCCAGACTGTTATTCTCTCTCTTTCTCTAGAATCGCTTTGCTCAGCAGCTATTTGTAGGATACCGAATAAGCAAAGGAGCTGTGCCAGTTCCTGCTGAGAATCAGTGACCAGCTCTTGTGCTGGGGAAAAAAGGCGGTAAGACCTGAGACCTTCTGAAGGAAAGCTGCCTTGTTAAAGACCTGTCAGCTGCTGCCCCAACCAACAAGACAAACAGCTCTCATGGGCAGCCGTGTATCCATGGGGTTGGGAGGTCCCTGCTGGTGGCACAGTTCACTGGGTCAAAACACCTGGGGTTTGAAGGAGCCAGTGGTCCTTTCTGATTAACAGCCTCCTACAAAACACATTTTCATCTAATTTACCTCTTTTGGCTTTCAAATAAGCAAGTAATGGCACACCTGCTAAGCAGCTAAAATTATGCAGCATCATAAATTAAACTTTTTAATTTGCCAAAATTCCTGGCTTATACTGTTCGTCATTCAGAGTCATCCTTCAGAGAGCCAGAAGTGTTTCCTGCACAGCTCCGTACAAGAGGGGAATCTTTTCCCCTTGCCCCCCCCAGCACAGGATGAAGCACGGATGACAGTGGGCAGCCGGTGCCAGCACCAGAAGCTCTCCAGAAGGATGCATCATTAGTGATGTCATTAATCCCAGGACACTTGTGTGGCAGTGCTGTGCTTTGCACCGTGTACCCACCACAGCTGCTTTAGGCTAAGTGACTGGCGAGGTCCTGCTTTTTGGGGTCCCCATGGCACGAACCGAAGCCCTCTGCAGCGCAAGCGCCTTCGGGCAGTGGGGTGGCACTGAAGAGCCAGCTGCTTTCTGGCTGTCAGATACTCTGGGAAGTTCTTACAAATGGGAGCGTGATGCTGACATTAGTGATGCTGTTCCAGCTGAGTAGGCTGGCATCAACTACAAACACTCTGCCGTATAGGGAGGGAAAGTGTCCTTATGAAGTTGGGTAGTTTTGACTTCCGTCTGCCTCTCCCTCAACTCAAGGCTCAAAGCTGCTTAACCCATGAGGCAGGGAATCAGAGAAGAGGCTATTTCTGTAAATGAATTTCACTGATGAAAGCTGGGCTTTGAAGATTGATATCTCTTGAAAACTCTTTAATACAGTGAATATCTGTGGGAAAAATATTGAGGAGACTGGTTTTACATACAAGAGCAAGGTGGTACTGCTGCTTAGCACAAGCTTCCTGGAAGCGAAATCAGAAATGTGAGCTTGTCCCATGACTGTCTGGTAGTTGTAGACAAAATGGGGTGCCTGCAACGGCTTTTCCTCTGAAAATTTTCAATGGGTTTTCCCCCGCTGCCTTTCCTTTCAGGCTAAATGCTGAACCCTTCTCATTGTTTGGAGAGTGGTGGTGGTTTCTCCTTCCAAGTGAGAAATAAAAACTTGCTCATGGACTAGAATAGTTTGGGGTGGGGGATGTGGAGTGGAAACACTATAGTGAAAAAGTAATTTCCTTTTGAAGAAATATTTGAAGTCACATCAATTTGGTTTTTTGAACAAATCTATGAAGAGTTGTCTACGCAGCAAGTTAATACAAATGAATGACTTTACTCAGAGGCAGCTGCCCTTTTCCATAAGTGAAAAATTCATATCAAACCAGCTATAGATATATGTGTATGTGCTTAGGGTAAAATAACTGCATTTAAAGAACTTAACCCAAAAATGGTAGCACCGCACAGTCTAACATAAACAACTAGATGAGGGCGATTTGTGGTACCTTGCAGAGAGAAAGTTTAATTTAGATGCTACCCCTTCTTTCTGTAAAACATCCACATAGCTGCTGGGAAAATAAGTTGGGAAGGAGCCAAGAAGAACAGCAGTGAATGGCATGAACCCTGCAAAGGGAAAACAAAGTCCTCATACCATGTGCAGCACAGCTTGGCTTTCCCTCTCTGCTGTCTGCTTCCCTTGGGCCAGAAGCACAGCCCGGGGTCAGTGGGCAGAAGGTGAGTTTCATGTGCTGGCCTGGCTGCTGGGAGCCTCCTCCCATTAATTACTAACATCCTTCAGAGGACCTGCAGCTTCTCTTGAGCTTTTTTCTGCTCATTTTATAGTACCACAGTTCTGGCAGGGGCCTATGGCAGGGCCACGGCCCTGGTGCTCAGAGGACACGCCTGTGGAGCAGCATGGCACGTCCTGTGCATGCTGCATCTGAGCCTGCGGTGCAGTGCTGGCTGATGCAAGGTCTGTCCTGTAATAAACTAAAGTCACAGCCAGATCTGTCTGGAAAAATATCCTAAAAAGGCTACAGTTCCCAATAGTCCGGGTGAAAACTTCAGCAAGGCTGGTGTTTGCCGGTTGCTGTTTGCACTGGTTTGCCTCTGTGTGTCCTTCTGGACAGCTTTCTCCCAGTGGGATCCTGGGCTTGTCAGGGGGAGAGCAAAGGAGCCGTGAAGGCTCAGAGATGCATGCACTTACTTGAGGCACCAAAACTGCTCTTCAATCTCAAGCAGTCAGGACAATTCACAGAGGCTTTATCTTGCTATGGTCTCTTCTGAGGGAAGACAAGCTCTTAATCAAGTTAAATATGCATATTGCCCATTTGCTATTGATAAAGGATCTTCTACACTATATCCCTGCTGTTAGGGATATAAAAATCCTTTGTTTAAATTAAGACTACATTATTGTTGTTCACATCTAAATTAAAGTGTGGAGACTAAGTCTGCAGTAGTTACACACCTCTCACCCCAAAGGACTTAGCCGTATTTATTCAGCATAGGGATGGACGCGGGAGGGTCAAGGTCTGTAAGCATATTCGCGCCTTGGATGTGCTGGCACCTCTAAGCCCCTCTCAGTCAGTACTGCGAATGCACTGCATGGGTAGGAGAGCGTGGCTTGCTTCAGCTTACTGCTAGGCCTGGAGCAGCAATGCAACTAATTCCAAGTCCGGTGGTGGAACAAAACCATCCCCATGAGTCAGTACCATTAAATGTCTTCTGGAAGCCAAATCAAGTAAGTTGGATGCACATACCTCATCACCATGTGAAGTGTATTTAGAGCTTTACACCTGTGAGTTATAATAAAAAAAATATGCTAACATATACAGCAATAAGGTGTGATTTGTGATGTTAATGACTTTCCCATCTATACATTTACTGACAAAATATATTGCATAATTTATGAAATTGCTTTAGTGTTCAGAGCACAAATAGTGCCTCCTGATTGGCTTAGTTCATTGCCATATGTTGTACAGAAAATGTATTCATACTCAACAAAGATATAAATTGTAGGGAAGCCTTGAGTACAATGATAAAATTATAAACACATTTTCTGCCTGTTGAACACAGAATTTATATTTGTAATCTTATCTTGGTTGTGTTGCAACAGTCATCTTGGCTTCTGTTTTCGCCCCTAAAGGCTTTCTTCAAATATTCCCTTACTAGAAGTGTTTTTTGAAGCTCTACAACCAGACAATTAAGTGAGTACAAAAAGCACAATGATTACTTCACACAGCCAGTATCGTGTCATGTGTGGTAATGTCTTTCTTCCTTTTAGTTTACTTGATCTAGTGCTATGCTACACCGATAGACTGGCTTCCAAGTCCATATTCAACTCAGTTACCATCAGTTTTAAGAGAACATTGCTGTTCAAAAAATATGTAAATGCACAAAAGCTTGAAAACTGGAAAGAGTTAAAGTGATCCAGGGATTTTTCATTCTAATTAACTGATAAGAGTGTTTTAAATTTAAACCCTCCTGCTATAATTACATATACATAACTCCATTTCCCTGATTGTTTGTTATATTGTCATATAGCAAGTTACTTTAAATCTAACCAGTAGGTTCATCCTTCCTGAGAGGATTTAGGTGTAAAATACGCAAGAGGAGAGGAGACCCTATGATGGCCCTTGTTAGCTATACGCCATCTACATCAGCCTGTGGAGGCAGAGGGACCCCTTCGAGGACGACTCACCCCGTGGCCGTCTGTCTCCACAGGAAAACAGTCTTGGGGTAGGCAGACTCCTAGCAAGGTCCTCAGTCAAGTGGCCATGATTTAATGACTGAGTCAGAGCCTTGGCACGTGTGTTTCATTTGAAATACAGCTTTCTGACAATCCTGGTAGACATTGGCCAAGTTGGCCAAGTCTTTTTTTTTTTCTCCCCCTCCCCCCCCTTTCCAGAGAGAAATGAAGATCCATGTAAGTGCTGCCAACTTCCTTAGCTGATTGATGGGCTTGCTGGCCTGGCCGAGCACTGCTCTGAAGGTTAGGTTTCCTGAAAGCAGAAGGAAAATCCCCCCGTGACCACTCTGGCACTTGTAGAACAAGCAATTTGTCTGGCTGGCTGCTGAATGTATTAATATTTGAAGTTAATTTGTCTGCTTGAATAATCTGGTGCCAAATCATGTAGCCATTTATCACTTGTAACGGGAAGACGCAGCTCTTGCCCGACCACCTTTAGAAGATAACCACCATAACCTCGGTACATTTGACACAGATGACTGTGGAAAATTACATTGTAATATTGTTCTGACTGCTTGGTTACAAAAAGTATTTAGTAGCTTTATGTGCAAGGTTGGACTAAGTTAGTCTAGATGAAGTGTAACAAATGAAGTCGCAGTTGTATCGGCAGTACTTGTTAGGGGAGGGTGTCCAATTCTTCCGAAGAGTCTCAGCTATATGGAAACCTCATTGCAGCAAGTCCATGTGTTGAAAAAGAGCATTCTCAGCAGAGGTTTTGGGAGGGGCGAGAATGCTCTATTTAAAAACACGGAAGGTAAACACCACCCAAACCAATAAAACTCTGCCCACCTTCAGCAGATGATGCTCTGCCCTGGCTGCACTGCTGACAGATGTGGTGGGATGGCAGATGGGAGAGCAACGCTGTCAGCATGAATGAGAGCCTTCGCTGGAGAACACAGGTTTGGCAAAGCCACCTATCAAAACAGACACAGGATGACTGCAGACTGATCCCTGAAGCGTAGTCAGAGATTCAGAATGCGGGTCACAGTGATTTGGCAAGAGGAGATGTTGGCAGTGGGGAGGGAGGCGTGCCAACAGAAGGAGAGGGAAGCTCAACTTGACCAGCAGGCTTTGTCATCTGATAGAAAGACAGTACAGTTTAATATATCAAAAGCTTTTATTCAAATCAATTACAACAGCACTCACTTACTGACACTTTTGGCTGTCAGACAGGCGTAGCTCCATGCCAGGCAGCCTAAAGAAGGCAGACTGATAGCAGTCCATTCATTTCTTGTCATTGAAAAAGATACAGATTTATGCGTGTCCTATCTTCTCGCTAGATCATGACAGAGATTGGTACAGGCAGGCTAGAAGTACCGGAATGTGAAGAGTATCTAGTTTGGGGGATGGCTTGTATTTTCCTCATATCCTACTAAGAGAAAGCAAATGTATACACAAACCAAATATCATGAAGCAAAAGAGTTGCAAGCCATTGGCAGATGGTTTATCCATGTTGTCTCAGTGGATTTGCTAAAAAGCTGGTTGTTTTCAGATGGAGACTGTAATCATTCCAAAATACAAGGCTGCAGTCCACCAGCGTGGGTGAATCTGTGCTGATCCCCAGTAATGGCAAAGCTACATTTTGTTTTATGAGGTGGTGTGTAATATTGATTAAATTTCTATACATGGCCAACAAAGGTCACTCTCCTCACACCTGACTGTGCGAGAGTTTCACAGGCATTCCCACCAAATTGCGCAGACTGGAGAACATGGAGATGAGCAGATAATGAAGTCTTCAAGGAACAACATCAAATTTCATCCCATTTCTCATCTGGCAAGGCAGTAACTATACTTCACTCCTAAAACTTTTCATCCCCAAAAGGCTTTATATTATAGGCTGATAGTTACATACCGTATAATTCAGAATTTCAAGGGGACACAACAGCAGGCTAGGTCTCTATGCATTCAGCTCAACTTCTAAAGGTTACAAATACAGGGAGTAACAAGACTGGACACATCCCAGTGCCTCTTCAGAAGCTGTAATTACTAACCAGATGTGTAACATGAGTAGTAAGTACGTGATCCAGCATGGTGGTCTGCCTTCTGAGTTATCTGAAGTTAATAGTTTCTGGGGGAGCAACTCATCAGGGTCAAATGCCACCTCCTTGTACAGAGTCTACAGTCGTGCAGGTCTGGAAGCTCTCAGGCAGGACTCTGCTGCACCGGTAATGTTCAGTCATGGCATAGCAAAAACACTAACAGAGTTTTTTTTGTTGTAGTAACTGCTGGTTATTGACAACACTTAAAATGGACAGAATACTGTACAGGTACAGAGAAGGCCAAGTATCTGCCCCAAATTTTCTGCCACACACAATTCAATTCCATGTTTTTATCACTTAAGTGAGCGGATCAGTCTGCTCCCGTCTATTCAGGTTCATTTTAAAAAACGTGCTTTTGATAACATACATCATGGACTTAATTTTAAGCACCTAAGCAATCCTATTCATTTTATGACAAGTTGGCTCGTACTTAGAACTTTTTGTTGAAGCATATAATTGACTGATGGCTGTAGACCTTAGTCCTACAAAGACTTGCCACCTGTGCCATCTGTGGTGGGCTGACCTCAGCCAGCAGCTAAGTCTCTAGACAGCCACCTGCGCAATCCCTTGACCACTGATGGGACAGGGGAGAGAATAGGAAGAGCAAAAGCAGGGAAACTCATTGGTTGAGATAAAGCTAGTTTAATAAGTGAAGGAAAGAGGAAGAAGAGAAAAAAAAAACCAAAACCAAACCCCAAACAATTGATGCAAAGGCGTTCACCAACCATCTCCCACAAGCAGACCAGTGTCCAGCCAGTCTCCTAGAAATTGCTGCCCCCCCCCAGTTTTGTTGCTGAGTATGATGTTGTATGGTCTGGAATATCCCTTCTTTGGTCAGTTGGGGTCAGTTGTCCCAGCTGTGTCCCCTCCCAGCTTCTCGACCACCCCCAGCCTACTCACTGGGGCGGAAGCAGAGTGAGAAACAGAGAAGGCCTTGATACTGTGCAAACACTCATCAGCAATAGCTAAAATGTTGGTGTGCTATCCACACTTTTAGTCACAAATCCAGAATGCAGCACCATATGGGCTGCTATGAAGAAAACTAACTTAATCACAGCCAGACCCAATACAGCATCATGATATGACATGTACAAGGACTTATGAGCTCAGATGCAAAAGGTGTGTGACTATCACATTGATTTTTTTGTGCAAGTAGGACTAGACAAGAGGATATTAATGTAAATGTTTGTAGGACTAGGAGTTCTGATTGCATTTACGCAGGCCTGGCAGCAGTATTAATGTATGTCTAGCATGAATGAGACTCATGCTTTAATTGTAGTCCCTGAGCACACCTTCACAAACAACCCAATTACCAGAAATATCATGACTGTAGAGATACAATTAAAAGTCTTCTAGCTGCTACTGAAAACACATCAATAGAAGAGTTTCAGAAGTAAAATACCGTTGCTTGGAAAGTGTCAGTGAACATGAGATAATAATCTCCCCTGACACATTCCCTTAGACAAGCTACAGCAAGCATCGCTCTCACTCTTCATTGTAAAAGCCCACGTTTTCTGTGGTTTTGTGCATTGGGTACTATAAAAAATATTAAACAAAATCATGGCAGGGTGTTTACAGACCCCCAACGTCTTCCAGCCTCACATCTCCTTTCCACCTATATCAAGTCATATTACCCAGAAAGAGCATCATGTGCTGCAGTGACAGGACTGGGAGGGAAGCTGGATGGAGGCTCATGGGGCGGGTTATACATGAGCCTGGGATGAGAGGCAGAACTGTGGCACCAGTGGCAATGCATCTTCCAGCAGGGCCCTTGGAGGCTCTGATGGAAGATACAGACGTGAAAGCAGTGTAGCGCTGCAGTTGTCCTGCTCTGCCTGGCCACTCTGGTCCAGGGAAACGGGACAGCCTTGCCCTGAGGGTGGTTGAGGGGCCTGAGAGATGGACTAGAGGAGCTGGGGGCGGCAGGGGTTGGCTTTCAAGCTTAGACCAGATCAGGCAAATCTGGGGAAATAACCATCACAGGAGCTGCCTTTTCAGCATTCCACAGAAAAGTCTGCTTGGAAATACCCAGCGGGGGTGAGGAAGGCATTTTGCTGTTGCTGTTTGTTGCAGTTTGCAAAGGGTTGACAAGGTTTTGGAAGGGTTCCTTCATTAAAGTGGGCTAGGGTGCTGAAGTGAGTGCCTTATGCTAACAGCTCCCACAGGTAGAGCATGTGAATGGCTCAGGCAATGCAAATGCACCCATCAGCTTACAATTTCACCATATAGACAAGGTCTCAGCTATGAAAAACAAACAAACAAATGAGCTCCAGTAGAAACAGCCTTATTTTTCACATGGTCTGTTGGGTTTTACTGGTATTCTGCCCCAAAAATGACAGTGGTCATTGGCTCCCTCAACAAGCATCAAACAACAGAACTAAGCTGTACATTTTTCTTCTATTCCTAATGTAATTTTTCTTTTAACAAAGCTGAGTGTCTGGCATCAGATATGGGCTGCATGAGATTTTGTAGTTCAAAGCTCCAAGTTGATAAAGGAAGTGTAAAACCAACAATAAATGTAAAATGCTAAGACAAATCATTCTGTTACAGTGATCTGCCTACATAGCTCACTGTTTCTGAAGGAAAATGCACAACTACTTGGAGGAGATACTCTGGGAGGCAGAGCAACCAAATTACCTTTGAATCAGAAAACTAATGAGGCTGTAGAAACTCAAGTAAATTTTCAAATCACTTACTTTCCTTTAGTAAGCAGTTAGACCTGGGAGAACACTCACATACAGTGAAACGAGAAGTAAATGTTTCAAAGACTAATATTAAAGATGAGCCCCAACCAGCTGAAGAAGAAATCCAAAATGAAGGTGGTCTTGATGATGCATAGCTTCAGATCAAGTCTTTGTTGCACAGGGACCCTTTTGAGCCATACTGCATACAGCTGGGTAGAAAGTTTTTTCTATGCTTATTTTTTTATTCTTACTATATGTAGTCCTTAAGCTTTGGGTGAGTACTCTGTGAAGCCACCCTGCTGGTGACATTCATTTTGCTGATAAGAAGCCCAGGAAGCTGTTGGGAGCATTGCTGTTAAGAAGATACAGACTACCTGCACGCAATCACCTCTCTCACCGTCCCCATTGCTGCGCTTTCAGAATAGCTTAGCAAAAATCATCTGCTTCAAGTACCGGAGAGATGATGGGTTGGGTGATACATATGGCTAACTATTCAAAGTATCTCTTTATGCATTTATGTACCTCATATACGGGGGATTGAAGAAGACATCCCTTCCTCTGTGCCGCCCAAACTAGGGCTGATGCCTCCATAAGCTCTGCAGCTGTACTGGGCTTGTAGTTGTGTAACTTTCTTCTAAAAAAGGGAAGTTGGTTTATGAACACTTGAAGTAGCTGTCACTGCTGTTTTCGTTCTGTTGCCACCCTCTAGGTAACTTTCATAAGCTCCATGCTTCTTCTTGAATACCTGCCCCCCATGTTCATCTCTGCTCCTTTCTGATTCCTTACGTTTTCTCTATTCCTAACTCCTGAAGTCCTCATCTGTTTTTTTCTTCTTGCCAAAATATTGTTTTACCTAAGCCTGGATTTCTCTATCATTTGTATTGATTGATAGCTGTAGTATAAGAGTGAGGACACAAAGCTGCTTGCTGTGCTTTCTTTAGCTGGCTCCAGTTTTAAGGCACTGTAGTTCACAGAATGCCTTTTGGGACAACATCACACAGACTCTGTAACATGGGTTTGACTATGCCTATGTCTGAAGAAGAACAACAAAAGAAGTAGTATCGGTAAAACAATAGGAAACACTGCAGAACTCCCTCCTCCTCGTCTCCTTCCCCCTCTCATCCCCCAAGACCTACCTGTACAAAGTATGTCTGCAAGAGGACAGCAGCTGAAATAATGGCTGGCAGGTCTGTCCTTGGGAGAGATCACCATGATTCTTGCTGCATTTCAATAGATGTCACTCATATTTGGGATCATATTGCCTGTATCACCTTCTGTGCTAGGGTTCCTTCAGCACACTTATCCATCTTACTTACACTTCCTGAAAGCATCAGGAAATACTGGACACGTACATGCATATTTCAATAAATAGATCATGGAACCCAACTTTTAGTGTCCCACAATTATTAAAAGAAGCATGCTTGGCTGGCATACCTGATCTGTCCAGCTGGTTGTGAAGAATATGATGTTAGAGGTATGGATTTTGTTTCCTAACACTAGGGTTTCCAAATGAACCAGAGCATATTCTGCAACAGGCTGAAGTTCTACAGGGTTTATCCAAGGACCATCATTCTTCTCAGAGCTTGGGTTGTTTTTCCTAAGTTCTTCAGTACCTCTGTGCAATTTATAGCAATGGCCAGTACCTGCCAGGTACATTTTAAAGCAATTTTAAAAGAGATGCTTTCCAGATGCAGAGGAAGCCTATCCCTGTGTCTTTAGATTGGAATTTTGCAGTGGTTTTGAACTGGCAGTTGACAAGCTGTGAGTCATTCTGTCCGAGCTGGATCTCTAGTTTTAGAAATTCTCAAAACATTTTGACTGATACATTTATATAGATACTGCCCTCATTCCAGATGGTTAGCACATTAAAAGGATCTTTTTAAGAGCTGAAATACTGTGCAGTCTGCTGCTTCCTTGCATCGGGTTTCCCATATAGCTTTGGAAGGCCTCAGTATTGAGCAGTTGCTCTGTCTGCAATGTCTCCTTGACACTTCTGGGTGAGAAAAAGATCTGCACTTCCAGTGGACAGTGCAGCAAACCATCGCTGGCTCATTCCCCTTTCTTGCCGCTTTGTTGCTGTGCTTCCTGCATCCACGAACACGAGGCAAGTCCCAGCCTGCTCAGACGCTGGTGAGTGCTTGGGAGAAAGGGGAACCATCCAAAGGCCATGGAAGTGCAGTAGAGCCATTCTCAGGACAGGCAAGAGCTTTAGTGGTGCAAACCCGTCCGCTGGCAGTACTGGTAACGGCCCTAGTAACAGAGCAGTTTTACTCACTTTTTAATCCCCCCAGTCATTCTAGTATTGGTATCTTTAACGTGAGGAATCACTTCCCCCCTCACAGCAGCCATTCTTCCCAAGAACAAATGCACCATCACCCCTTTCACAGCAGCAGACTCAAAGGGAATGGCAGGGCATGCTCAGGGCTGCGGAGGAATGCTGTGACGAGACTGAGCACTGTAAACCCCACATAATCTCTTTTTCATACAGCAGGGCAATTTTCAGGCTCTGCATTTGTGCACGTGCATCTTTAAACATACAAGTCACCTCTTTTTATATATTGGCACGGCACATCTTGTATTGGCTGGATCAACACTGGATCACACAATAAACATGCTCCAGAGGTAGCTCAGTATTTACAAGAATTAATCTGAAACGAGGCTTAGCTGAAGGCACTCAGATGCCAAGAGATATTAAATTAAACGAGATTTTATCATGTATGTAATTATTTATTGAGCTGAGAATCCATACAAGGTAAACAAATGTTTACACTATCATACAGTAAGCATTTCCAGGGCTTAATAAAAATGATTGTCACTCACTGTGCTTCACAAAAAAATTCATTTTAATGAATAAATAATTTGATGAAATCAAAAAATATTTACAATATAAACAAATGAAAAAGCTTTGGATATATTAATTTGAGCAACCTGTATTTTGCATTTCTAACTGTATTTCTATCATGATTCTCTCTCTGAAATGGTACAAAGTGGATAGAAATTACAACTCAACAAAGTTAACATGATTTGGTACATGTCTTTCCATTAGTCCAGATAAGCTACATATGATTCATTTATTATGCACGTGTTAGAATACAAATGTAACTAAAATCATATATTATCAAAATGCCAGACAGCATTCTCCACAGAACAGAAATGTACACTAGGCTGTGACAATAACTGAGAATCACAGGCAATGAAATATAACAGAAAAGTACAAATTCCTTCATAAGAATATAATTGTGCTTTCTTATTTACCAGAGGACTATGCTGCTTCACCACATCAATGGCTATGTATGAATACAGTGTTCAACAACTGCCATGTGGTTTGGTGTACGTTCATATGGGTGTCAAGCAGCGGCAGTAGAGTGGAAAACGGGCAGTGCAAGCAGTTTTATAAACATCTTTTCGGGCTCTTAAAAAGAGCCAATTATACAAAGCAGTATAAGCATAACACTGAGAAGTCTTCGTCTCATTTACACAGCTATCGTGAAGTGACTTGCTTTGTTTGTGGTGGTGAAAGGAGGAACTTTGTCTATGCTGTTTATGCAATCAGCCAGAATTCAAGTATTCCAAAGCCACTTCATAGCAGAATTTGTATTGATCCTGAAAAATCAAAAGAAAACCACAAAGAAGTCATTTATTGAAGGAACTTAATTAAGGGGATCAATATTTCTCTTCTGTTAAAATTACTTACTATCAGCTGTTGTCAATAGGAACCAGTTTGCAAATCCAATTTGTATTCAGATAAGAAAATCTTTATATTAACCAGACAATAGACACTACACACAGTAAGTTATGGTACTGCTCATATTAGATGTGCATTTAGCTGCTCTAATACACTTGTATGAGAAAAATTGACTACACGTAAGTAAATTGACTTGCAACTCTTCTGTCATCTGTCAAAATGCTCATGTAGCACTTTACCAGAATTGGAGTTCCTGAAATTCCGCCCTGGAAATGTTTATCTAAAATAGACCCGGTGTCTAGTACTTCCCATATCGTAACTTTTTTTTTAATGTCATTCATGTATTTGCTACATTTCAGGGCAAGAGCTGCTTACTGTTCCTCCTCTACATGCAGCCCAAACCCACACCAAGATACCGTCCTCTCCCAGTGCAATAGGCCTGTCAGATCAGGCCTGAGCTAAATTAATTGGATTAATTCCAGTTGATTTTTAGCAATTAATGGTGATGCTTAAGTTAGGCTCTTGACAGCTCTTCTGTTACCCAGGCTAAGTCTTCAGGCGCTAACCCTGTGCTTCAAACACAGACCTGCTGGTTTTATTTGCAACTGCTTGGAAACTGGGCAGATCCCAGGGAAATCCCCTTCCCATGGCGTGCAAACCCAGTCTGCATCCTTCAGACATGAAGGGTTGTGACTTTGCCCCCTTCACATCTTCAGCAGTACAGAGAGGCCAATACTTTTGACTGACCTTCGCCCACTCTGCAACTTTAGATGATGCAGTCACTGATGACTTCAGTTTTGTGTGCGCACACATATCCCTCTACTGTTTTCATTCTTGCTATTCACAATATTTAGCAATACTATGAACATTTAAATGAAACAAAAAAGCTGAAAGAAATAGTAGGTGTGGGTTCCCTGAATCCAAGGGCTCTGGCTTCTAAAAATCCAGTTTGGAAATACCTGACAGTTTTATGGCTATTTCTGCCACTGAAATGCCTCTTTCTCTTATGCACTGTAATCCATTAGTAAAAGATAACTAAGCATGTACTATCATATAGGAAAAACAACAGACTTAACTAGCTGACAGCACACAGCCTTCACCTTCCCAGCATCGCAAGTAGGAAGATTACAGTTACACTTCAGATATATTCTCCTTTTCATTGAAGCAAACATTTTAAAGGATTAACTCTTTTGGCCTGTACTTGTGATTTTGGGTCACATTTTGGCTGAGAAGAGAGTCCACCTTAACATGTAAGAGACCAAATAATATTACAACAGTCAAAAAGCCATTAACAAGCATGGACAATTTCTAAATTCTTTTGTTGAGAGCTGTCACTTCAAAAGAAAACAAATCTTAGGTGCACATATCACCTATGAATGAGTTGTATGTGAGGTTTTAAGATCCTGCAGGGTTCCATAAACTGCTTGTGTCTTCTTCAGAATGAGAAAAAAATAAAAGAGAGGAAAGAGGAGTATTATGTAAATGATTCCTTTTCTGCTTTTATTGCATATGATTCTAAATAAATGAAAATCATTCTATAACTACACAACAGATCAAAACAACAGATCAGTCACTCATGTATTTCCATTTTTCCATGCTCATTTTATGCTGATTTACTGATCCAGCAGAATAACTGCGAGTTTTAGTAAACCAAATACCTGTCTTAAAGACCAGACATATATTATTTCCCACTGTGTTCACTCATGTGTACCTTGAGGTACTTTGTACCTCTTTATTATTCACTTGAAGGTGGATATCAAAAGTCTCTTTATGTTAGCTAGCTTCAGAGAGGTGTATTTAAATTTTTTTCTAGGACACCTATTGGTAGGTCCAATAACATTTGTCACAAAATGCTTTGGGCATTCTGTAATAGACATTTTGTAATACCATCTGTCACCTTTGTATGATGGCTGAAGAATTTCATAGATTTCCATATTGTATGGATATGGCATTCAGATTATTACACTTGCAGGAAAACCAAAGGTTTCAATGAAATTAAGAGATGAATGTCTAAGCATGGCCTGTAAAGAATGCCCTTCACCTAGTCAGAAAGTGCATAACAGGTATTGATAAAGCAGTCTTGAAACTATTTTTGTGAAACACTGTTATACTTCTGAGCATTTCATCTTTTACCACAGAATTTTACAAAGGTAGATGAATATTATTGTTCTCATTTTTCAGATATGGAAACTGAGGCAAAGACACATTAATATATAAGGTCATAAAGGATAAAGAGGGTAACAGGATCAGGAAAAGAACTCAAGTGTCCCCGATTCCCTTTTACCATGAAACAATCTGCATGAAAATTGAAACCATGCTAATTTAAATATTTGTTCCTACAAAGTAGCAGACCAAGACTGAAGAGATGTGGTTCTAACTCTGCTTTGTCAGCGAATTACATGATAATGGGAAAAATCCTGATCATCCCCTGCCTTTGTTCCTCTGTCTGTAAAATAAGGAAAACAATACTGTTCTCCTTCACAAGTGTTTTGAAATCTCATAATGAAAAGGCCTTACAAGGCCTCTTGATGCTGTCCAGACATTCTCAATACCATCCTCAATATACTAAAAGCTATTTTTATATTCTAAAATAATATATTTAGCTTTTGATTAAAAAAATTCTCTGCTGAAAAATGGAGACAGCTGCCTGACAAATCTACACCTGGAGAACTGTCACAAATAGGAATTTATAGAGAGCATTTTCTTCAACTGTACATCTTCACACTGGTAATTTTCTTTTTATTTCTATAAAATAAATGAATAAGAGATCAGTGAGCTCTGTGGATTTAAGCTCTGGGAGAATGTAAAACAGCAGGCCTGCCAAGTCTCTATCCAAACTACACTACCTGAATGAAGAAGTATGACATTTTTCTTAATATCTAGGAAATAAAAATGTATGGTTCTCAGCATGATGATTCCCCTCCTGGGAATATAAACTAGAGGAAGAGGAGCCAACCCACCTACCACCGCGAAAGCTTGATAGTTTCTCACTAATACAAGGTTCACAGTTCACATTGCTGACTCACGGCCCTGTGGCGCTGCTTGTAAACTCCCTCCTTGCTTTGCACAGCTGGTAACATCTGGCTTTTTTCCATGAGCCTGGCCAGATCGGGGCTTAGGGGAGGGTCTCGAACTTCACAGGTAGGCTAGATGAGAGCACTGCGATGGAGGATGTGGTGGGAGCCATTCTTCTATGGGACAGATTAGGAGCAGCAATCCATGTGGTGGGGAAGTGGATAACCGCTACCCATCTACATATAAACCTGAAAGCTCCACTCTTCCCAACAGAAATTTCTGCTTTCTGGCCATTCTCCAGTGAGTTTCACACCCAGATGTCAGTAGCTCATCTGAGAGAGAGGGATCTCTCCCAAAATTACAAGAGGCTGGACCAGCTCTGTGAGATGCCTCCTGCCTCACCCTGGGTACTCTATAGAAAAGATGTTGAATATGACCCAAACTTTTTTAAC
This sequence comes from Pandion haliaetus, assembly GCA_013401275.1. Lineage (NCBI taxonomy): Eukaryota > Metazoa > Chordata > Aves > Accipitriformes > Pandionidae > Pandion > Pandion haliaetus. The sequence continues at coordinate 39,520 of VYZV01041126.1, read as the reverse complement.
CAGTGCCTGCAAAATTGGCTCAGATTGGTTTAGCATCCCTGAAGCTGCCCAGATGCTGCTTCCTCCTGCCTATGATGCTAAATCAAATACAGCTGCCTCTTAAGCAGCCACCTCTACAGCAGGATGTTGTAAACCAGTATCTTTTAACTCAGGCTTCAGAATAGGTTATCACTCTACACCCATCTCCAAGTGCAGAATTACACACTGGAATGTAGGAACCTGCTTCATTAAGCTGTTCTGCAGCTCTTCTGGCATAGCAGCTGGCACTTCAGCAATTCTCCATTTAAAAAAAAAAAGCTCATAAAACACTCTCTAGGAAAATAATTGCACATGGCCCCTTGTTTCTGAACTTCTTTAATCTTTCTATGAGATAGACCAACCATAATTAAATGCAATATTCTGGATGTCAAACTGAAATTCATGGCTTTGATAAATATTAGGCGATTAAGCTATTTATAAAATATATAAATTGGAAATATGGCATTTCATTTGACGTAACTATTATTTCTAGCATGCAAGGGCTGTTCTCCACTTGGCTCAGCCTGCTAGAAAAGAAAATTAATAAGGATGTTTGGCTGAAAGTATAAAACTCTTAAAAAATTCAAATGAGCAGAGACAAAGTCTCCTTGGGAAGAAAGCAGTGTAAAAATACTCTTACAAGTGAAGTGACTTCATTATCCCCTTTGAAAATGACTTGCTTGCTTTGTGAACAACTCCCACTGCAAATCCTGGAAATCTTACTGAGTCTTCTGAGAAAAAGGAACATTTTATATTTAGTGGTGCAGTTAAAAAGCTCATACCAGAAGGTCCACCATGTTAGGCTTGTTATTCCTCAGTGTCTTCACAGCATGGAATACGTCAACAGCCCTCTGATGTCGAAGCATTTCACAAACAATACTGATTGCACAAAATGTCCCACTGCGGCCACCTCCATTCCTACAATGAAAGTGATAAAATGGCTCAGTTACAATTGACTCTATGTTACAAGTTCATACAGCACCAGGGATGGCTACAGAAGATATGAGTTCCAGTAGGGAGAAACCACAGAACATTCCTGCCCCTGAAAGCTGCTGAACTCTAGGCAGAACATGATTTTAAATTGGAATTAATAGGCTGAAAGATCTCAAAGCTATGATTCAGAATTCAGCAGGCTGAAAGCCTGGAGGGAGTTGAATGGCTGAGTTTTGCAGCACCCTTCAGTGAACACTTGAGACAGCACAAAGAGGATGCTAAAATAAGGACAAGGTACTTTTAGATTCAGTTCAACACCCCTTTGCACTGTAAACGCACGAGCCTGCAATGAGCATCAGGCCTGGAAATGTTCTAGAGAAAGGGGATCTTTGGGTTCTTTTACTCCAAATCCTGGTGCTTTCCTCCTGGACCCAAAGGTGTTTCAGAGGAAGAGCAAAAGTGCCCAAAGTCTCATTTGTAGGAGCCCTTCTGGTGGCTTCACCTTTAGCACGGCACTAGGTTGTGCTGCAATATTCCCCTGGCTGATGCGCTCACCCCCCGGCAGCAGGCAGAGGGGCCGGCTGCCTGGCAATGACTACTCTTAAAAGTGTATGTATTCCCCCTCCATCCACAGTATCAGAGGATGAGAACCCGAAGTGACTTGCTAACAAAGAAGCTAGGCACAACTGTTCATATGCATGATCAAATACAGTATTTAATAATACTTCATCCCCGGTTATTTTTAATCTTTAAGAGAATCTCTTTCTTTCTGGAAACCTTATTATTTCTACAGCTATTCTAATCAGAATCTTTAGGCTGCGCTTCACGAAAAATAATAAACCTTAATAATTATCAGAGTGCAGACTAGTTAGGTAGCAGGTCTTTCAAACCAGTTTCGTAAATGGCTGATTTTCAAAGGAAGATACAACATCGCACATCTGTCACATCCAGGCAGTACGAAAAGAATGCTCTCTGCTGCCAAAACATTGCCTGATATTGAGGGACTCTTGGAGAATTTTAATTAAAATAAAGTCATTTAAAAGGATTGTATTAGAGCTTTTTCTTTCTTTACTGCCTGGCAGTGACGCATGTGTGATGTTGTACAACTATTTAATATCATCAGCCACCTCAGAGATAACAGTAATTTGCACTTCAAAAGGGTCTTTTCAGCTAAAGATCTCAAAACATTAATTAATCACACCGCACAATGCTCCTTTGATGAAAGTATTATTATCCCCATTCTACAGATGGGGAAACTGAAGAGCAATGACTTGTTCAAGGTCAGTGATAGTGGGAATTATTAATACACTCTTAGATTTTCTCCGTCGTTCTAACATTGAGTCCCAACATTTGAAAGTGCATTGGAGTGCTTTTCCTGTTACCCTGTCCCTTCTCCATCATGGCAGCATCTTTAAGCAGAAGTTTAGAGGAAGAGGGATACAACTTCAAGCACCGAAGACTCAGTCTCAAAAGAGTGGCTACTACTGAGGGCAAACAGCATGTACAAGTATTAGGCCATACTTATTTCTACAGTCCTTATCTGTGGAAATAAAAGGTACGTTGTTCTGAAGGTACAATTTTGATTTACTCTGACTAAATATGGGCCTTTTCCATTTGCAAAAGTCACTGGACACCTTTATATGAAATAGAGCTAAATTGTACCCATCATCTTTTCACAGGGGTCTACCAAGGGACAGAGAGGGAAACTCATGAATCTACATAAAATATCATACAATTCCTCTTTTAGTCAAAGCTTTCAAATGAGCAGTTGTATTATTTATCCATTTCCAGATTAGACAGATGCCTCTTCACCTCTTCACAAATCTTTTAAAACCTGGCACAAATTCTGTAACAGTATTCCCTTGCTTTCTGTTTCCAGTACTTACAAGCAATGTACAACTGTGCGTCCCTCTCCGCCGTTATATTCTTCCTGCCACTTCTCCACTTGGCGGATGAGCTTCAAGAAGGAGCGTTTAGAAACTGGAGTGTCTCTGTACATGGGCCATCCCAGGAACTGGAACTGCTGCACCATCCGATAGCCATCTTGGGGCTGCAGAGATTCAGACAACAAGCAGGAAAAATAACAGCATTTTTTTTTGGTAAATAATTTAGATATTTGCATCAGTGAGGAAAGTTGTTCAAGCAGATCACTGCTGACAAACTACTAATGTAATTTCAACTGCCCTTGAGGAGTTATGACTTTTATTTTCCCACAGAGTCATTAGAACAAGAGGTTTTAAACAGAGTGCTATACAAATAGACTAGAATAGAACAATGGTACAGCTGCAGGATCAAGCAAATAATTTATTAATCTCATAGCAGGAACTTGGTAGCAACGAGGGAGCTGCAACACAACTTCAATTATATACCTTTTTTAAAATATATTTCAGCATTTCGAAGACTGTTTGCGTGCTTTTGTTGATTTTTCCAAGAAAGGTCAAAACCCCTCAAGATATTTTGAAGCAGAAAACATTTAAAAAACCAAACGAAACCCTCAGATGTTTCTGGCTTATAAAAAAATGTAACTGCATTTTATTTTATTGTGTGCTACTGCAGCAGTCAGAACCTCTCTGGTGAAACGTTACTGAACAGTTGCTTTATGGTGATTTAAAATAAAAAAGGAGCATAGAACAAGTGTTAGTGGCAGAAAATTACAGTCCTTTGAAAAGGGTATAAAAAACACACACATGAAAACTGGTTTTGTAGTCTAGGATTTGCCTCTTTCACTTCTGTGCAAAGTGAGGGCATTTTAGTGCCACTTTTAAAATGAGCAACACACAGAAATGTTGACATTACAATTTTTTCTCTAGAATAAGAGGTAATAGAGAGGATGTAAGATTAACAAGGTAAGGGAATAAACCAAAGTGGATGCAGCATTAGATATGTTCTTCAATGGGTTTTGTCTGCTCTATGTCAAAATTTGGTATCTACTGATTTCCTGGCCAGTTTCTTTCAGCTGACAGCCCCTCTTCCCAAAGCACATCAGCCAGACCCAGTGCCTGCTAAAGCTAACAGTAACACTGCAGGATATTGTGGTTTTATGTCGCCACATTTACTGCAAATGCAAGGCCATCATAGTATTAAATAAATACCTTGAAGCTTCCAATCTGCTTCCCTGTTCAGATATTAGCGTGTTTTGGGGTGTGTTTTGGGGGGGCCTTTCACTGTCCTGAGGGCAGCTCCTGACTTTTTTCAGCAGGGAGTGCTGCTTATTCCTAGCTATGGTTCTTTGGTGATCGATACGAGTCCATTGCAAAGGCTCCCTCCATATGGATGGGAAGAGATGCCTGGTCTGTGGTGGAATCTTTTTTCCACTCAGCTTGAAAGACATGCCTCAGTTAGTCTTCTGTCAACTTTAAGGGAGCGTAAAAGCTGGATATGAGAACATATTTGTCCCTCTGCAGTGCTTACATATATTATGAAGTGTGATTAGTGGGACAGGATCTTCACTAAAAGCCTGGGAGTGGTATTGAAAAACAGACCTACTATTGGTGCACAGCTTTCTTCCCATAACACAGGATACAAATAAGCAAGGAGGCTAATTTCAAACTTTTGAAAACAGCACTGATTTCGACATTTCTTGGCTACCATACAATCTGAATACTGCATTTATTTCATTTGCATTTAACACACTTGAGATACGCATTAAAGTATTTTTTACTTTAATTACACATAGAAGGCTTTTTTCTCATTGATTATGGTGTGACTCAGTATTGCAGCATCACTTTCAAATAAATAAGCTGAAAAATGAGAATGGTTTTATGTGAGTTTAGCTTCCATTTTTTGTGATTTAAGTAGAGTCAACTCAGCTACTGAGACAGAATTTTTTTGCAAATAACATCCTTACTCTGGCTGCGTTATAAATTCGGAATATCCGGCTGATTATGTCTTCCTCTAAATCAGCTGATACAAACTCCACCTGAATAGGACCGTGTCGGTGTACTCCATTTTCTGGCCAGTACTGAGGACAGAGCTATAGAAGACCACAAACACAAAAGAACACAGTTAATCACTTTCAATTTCATGCTGCCTCAGTATACTTTTCTAGATTTTTCTTTGTGCTACATTTATTACTGAAATTCGCACACAATATCTTTATAAAATACACAGTGCACCATCTTCCACCAGTTTTGAGCACTCTTCTTTTACTTGTGTGGAGCAAGTTTAAACAAACTGCCTTTTCACTTAACTGAACATGCTATTGTTTGCTCCTGTACTTGCCATTCTCTGGTATTTGGAGTAACACATTTCTGACACTCAGCATCAATTCTGCCATACATTATGACAAGACAGGGGGATGCTGTCAAACACTACCGTATCTCAGAGACAGCATGAAGCCTAAAGACCAAAGGCCTGGTATCTCCAACAGTCCTGAAAAGTTGCTAATAATTCAAGCTACATCAGAAGGTGTGCTTTATACTATGAAGGGGGCATAAATTCTCAAAACTCAAGACTTTTCACATATGTTTCACCCATGACTGATGACGTTGGCTAATATCAGCATTGCTTTAAGTTTTCAACCACTGCTCAATTTCATCTTATGAATGCCACCTGAAAATAGTAATTATGCTTTCTTTTGTGCTCAGAAAACATTACTCCTAGGTATCTAAAGATCATAAAGTAATATTACCATTATCTTGCACAGTTTTAGTGTCTGGTAATATCAGGATGGCTTAATCCAGAAACCAATTATCATCTGTGTTAATACTTTAAAGATTAAATCAAAACTTTGCAAGGAGGTTTTTGAAGGCAGACTCTGCTTGTCCATTTTTTTCCATTAAAACCCTAATGATTTTTTCCAGTGTTATTTAAAGCAGTTCAAATGTAGCTTTTGCAAGCATTCACCAAAATTAAGTATGACCTCATGAAATTTTGTTTGCTTGCAGAAGCCTCGATGTCATATTTGGAACTTTATTTCATTCAGTAAAACAGCTGTGGTCTTCACTCCGCTGCATTGCTGTTGGTGATCCAGAGCTGAGCTGACAAATCACATTTACTCCAGATGTTGTTTTGCATTTCTTGTAACACTTAGTCCTCAACAAAGCCGTTTAGAGATGACTACATTTTAGGAAAACATAGTAATTTACTACATCAGTTAAAAAGAGAACAGGGTCTGATTTGCAGGAGTTCACTTTAACAAGTTAAAACCAGAAATTTTGAGTAGGAATATATATTTTCATTTATATTACCCCCCTCACATGATTCGGTCTGCTGAGCAAATTCCTTCCAAATATTGTCTAAATCTTACACAAATTTTTATTATGAAAAATGCTAGTGTACAGGATAGCAAAATACAATGCATACAACTACTGCAAATGCCAGTGCTCAGATCATTTAACATGTGCACAATTTAATACATGTCTTCAAATACATAGGAATACTGTTCTAACAGATCTTTGAAAAATGCTTAAATGATAATAAGCGAGCTGTTTGCTGGAGCTGTTTTAGGAAGCCAAGATTTTCAAGTTCTAAAGAAACCAAAAGCATTTAGGTCTGTGCATTTTGCATGCATGTGATGGTAGCGACTCTCTTTAAGTCAGAGTCACTGTGAAGGGTTGAATTTAATTTCCCAATAGAGCATAAGAATCCACATAAATTGTAGTATCTAAACAGAACTGTAAACACTCCATATATACATAAATAATAATAATAATGATAAGAGTAATTATTAATAAATCTGAATGTAATGTGTGTTTTTAATAAGCTCTGCCCTCTCTCCACTTCTGTTTGCTCTGAGGGTTTTGAGATTTATTCCTAATGAAAAGATTGTTACTCACATTAGAGGGAAAAGGTTTAACATACTGCAGAAGCAGGTGCATTAACTGCATATCCCAATAGCTTTTAAAAGCCTGTGAGGCTAATAAATGCTTGAAATAGCCATGTACTATTGCAAATTCAAAACACAGCCCACAAATTAAAAAAACTCTGTTCAGCAGTCCCTAACAGTCTGACTCCCTTGAGTCTTTCCTTATTCACTCAGAAAATAATCTTAGACTCATGAATAAAAGTTTTGTCTTTCATTTCTGTTTTTCTCCCTGTAGACAGTTAAGGGCTTGGAATAAGAAATTCAGTCTTTAAAATAGTGTGCAGAATTCCTACACATTCCTTTGAAAGAAAAAATGGAAGATTACTATGTTTTAAAAACAAATTCTCCATGCTAAAAAGAAAGAAGAGGAAACATTTTTCTAACTGTTCAATACTCAACAAAGCTAAAAAGATTATTGATCAGATCAAGAATAAAAATTACATGCAGTCTGCTACAAAAAATAACAATTGCTCTTAACCAATAATTAGCAAATATTTACATATCAAGAACCCAGATTACCACCACGTTATTCCAGCAGACAGCTGGTGCAGAATCTGTGTAAGAACTTGGAATTGTGCAGTTGTGAGCCAGGCTCCAGGACACTTAGTGATTAATGCTAGTGATTAAATTGCCAAACCAGTAGGTACAGGCTTCCAATTTTCTAAAGAACATGTACAGCATGCACAACTCTTTTGTAAGGTAATTGCATTCCTCCATACGTTTCGTTGCCCTGTTTTCTCTTCTGAAGGATGCTTATTCTCCAGTCTTGTTTAGTTCCTATCTCCTTGCTAACAATGTCATTTTTGCCAAGCATAACACAGATTTTCACACTGGGAACACCTATCCCCTGGTAAGCAAACCAAGGTCATTGACCTGTTTCAGGCAGGCTAATGAATAGCTGTTGGCTTCTGTTTATGACTTTTGGCTATTATTAGTGTGTTTCAGACTTGAGTCAGAATTCTACAACCATCATTTCTGGTTTTTAGCAGCTCTTCCCAAGGCATGTTTTCTTATCAGAATAAATTATGGGTGCATGCACTTACGTGTGTGTGCATTAACATTTGGTGGAGATGCTCCTGATGGTCTGATTTATTCCTCTTTTCCTAAGTGTATCCGCAAGCTACAAATCAATTTTTTTAGTGTGTTAGTATTTAATGTTGTTTTATAAAACTAATTATGTCCTAAAGCTGTTCTGAAATGCTGAGGCACTAGCACTCCTCTTCTGAATGGAGCAGTTTTCTGGACTTACTTGTGCAGGATCCACATCATTCAGCATAACTATTGAAGTGCAGTGATAATCTAAGACCAGTCTCCAGAAATCTTTGACGGTATTTGGTAAGGGATGCTGTGTAACTATAAAAGCTGACGGTTGCTTGTAGCTCTGCAAAGAGAAGAATGGTAAGAAATAAAAATCCATTTAGCAGAATGCCAGCCATAGCCCCAAAACTTTGGAACTGAAACCATTATTTCTATTTTCTATATAATTAATACATTGTTTTCAGCTCTTTCCTGAGATCTTATATGCTTCAAAGTTAATAAACTGCATTTGGTCAGAATATCGCTTCTACAGATGTTGTACTTCTGAAATGTATTTTATGCCACAGGTATAGAGTAAAATCATCAGAGGTTTTTGCCTCCAATGCAACTCCTACAAAATTCTGAGCAACAGTTTTGTTTTGAGCTGTTAATGGACAGATTAATATTGGCTGTCTGCACTTAGCTGTTAATTTGAATGATGCCTGTGAAAAGAAATATCTAGTTATTTTTCAGAAATATTGTTGAACTTCTGGTCTATCTGACAGCAGTGAGGATACCCAGGGGATAAGTTTCAGTGCCCTCTGGTTTTTTTAGTACCAGAATATGTCATTGACTGAGCTCTTTGGTGGAACTGTTCCATTGTGGATCTCACACTAGCATTTTCACATACGTCCCCCTGAGTGTTGAAGGCCAGCATGGCCATACTGGGGCAATTGTTGGGAGGGGTTGCCGTTGCCTTCATTAAGGAGGGCAGGGAAGACTCTACATACCTTGAACCATTGTACTTGTACATGCCTTGAACCTTGTAGTTGTACCACGACAGAGATACAATCTAATCAGCTATTTGCATCTTTCTTTCAGAGACCACAGAAAAAAAATCCAATGTGTTCTGGGGTATAGACGAAGATATGCAAGACTTCATTTCTTTGTTTTGATTTCAGCAAACTGCAACCAGCAGGTATCAATGCTGCAGGTACATCAGTCACGTGCCTTCTATCCTACTAGTCCTGTCTTGATGGAAGTTGCATGCAGGTGAGAGATACTTGAAGGGCTCTCCATTACTCCCTCACTTAGAAGACCCAGCAGTTTTTTAGGGAAAACCATTCTCAAACTCATTCTGATATTGAATAATGAAAATTATGCTTGCTACCCCTTTTGCTTGAAGTGAGCTCTAAGGCCTTACATGAGGTGATCCAACTGCATCTCAACTGAAGCAAGTGGAGAGGGTGAAACGCATCATCTTGCCTGCTGGAGACTGAGTGTGTAGAGAGAGGGACAAATGTCTGCTCTTGTCTGTCAGTGCAGGTATATTGCAAGAGCCTGGCTCGGGTGCTTCAGGTGGAAAGCAACCCAAATCACCTCTTCCCGTGGAGGCTTTTGCCCAGACACACTTTTGGATGCAATGCATTGTTTCATCAGTGAAGGGAAGCATTTTCAAAGCAAATATTGAGACACTGCTCTTTCTGAGCAGTACTTAATTTACAGAACAAAACAGTACTGAACTCTCCAGGAAAGAAGACAATGTAATGGCAAGGTTGTAAATTGCAGATCAAGGAAGCTCTGTTCTAATATGAAATGTCATTGACCTCCTGTGAGAACCTAGTGAAGTCACTTAAACTTTTGTTCTCAGGTTCTCTACATAGATAAACATAAAGGTAATAAACCTACCTTTTCACAGGAGTGTTTTGAACTTAGGCTTGCTTTAGGAAAATGCTTTGAGAACTTGGAAGGAAAGAAATGCAAAAACTGCTATAAACTGTTATTACTCTAGATTCACTTTTCAAAAAGGCCATTTACAATGTGTTCATTCTTTACTAACCTCTGTTTTCTTGTTTATGTGTTTGACAACCATAATTACTATAGCTCTAGATTGTCAAAGATAGGCTATAAATATCTACAGACTGTAAAGGCAGTTTAAGTGTCTTTTTACTGATGCTTTATTAGCAGGATTAGAATTACCATAGATGCATTCGAAAAAGAAATCCACACACATGAAGAGGAACCATTCATGCAAACAGAAATAAATGGAAAGACTGAAGTAATGGCTTGTGTACTCTCTTGTGCTGACAGATAATTATTTTTTTTGTTAATTACTGTTTCAATTAGAAACAAAGGGAACTGAAATATTGCTGCAAACCTTATTATCCTATTTAACTGCCTTAATGTCTTAATAGGTTAACTTTTTTTCCTAGGCCAGATGGTTAAAAAATCAAGCACTAGGGAGAAATCCAGGCGCATTTAATTCATCAAAACTCCCTGACTTGCTCTCTGAGCATGGCTTTGGAACCTTGGCTGTGACATATGTGGGATCCTAAATGTACTTGGGAGTTTAAAGATTTTGGTTTTGGAAAACAGGCTAGAAGGATTTCAGTCTTATGCTGACTCCACTTTCTGGCATTGCTGAGTTTGGAGGGCTGCTTATTCCTTTTTTATTATTAGTGTTGTAGTGGAGACTTACATCCATCAGTGCAGCATTAATGTAGTTACTGCTCTCCCCATCTATTGTTATGAGGAAAGGCAGGCATCTGTCTGGAGGCAGAACATCCATACAGCGATTCTTTTCATGATTTCGTGGCAAAAGTGCTATGCTGCAGTCTTCTACACGCAGTGTTGGAGTCACCATATTTAAAGTCTTTCAAAAAGAGTAAACAATACAACAGAAAAATTAACACAGCAGTGGAAGCATCCCAAAATATTTAAGAATCGATCAGCTCAACATTCTGTTTCAGTGGGAATCAATATGCAGAGAAATGAAAACATATCACAGTCAGCAGGGTTTGGAAGCAAAAAATCCTGGAAGCATACAGATCTGAAAAATAACCTCAAAGACAGCTGCAGAGTAATCTGCCTTCTGGAGAAAGGACAGCAGAAGGAATCGACAAACTTCCCTTGAGTAAAAAGATTTTACTACTACCCCATTGCATTCTTTTACGATTTAGCATAATTCAATAGCAACTAGTGACATGTTATTTTCCCTTTTTTGCAGTCTTTCCCTCCCAGGCCTGGTCCAAAATTCACATGGTTATAAGCAAGCACTTAAGCAGAAGTCTTTAGTATAGTTGAACTGTATAGCTTCTAGGTAATGCTAGCTACAACTTACCCTAAATTCCTCTTTGATCTGGCTGGAGTTAGTCTGAGGATCCAGTTTATTCATTTCATAGTAAACAGACCTAACTTGAGAAGCTGGAATAGATGTGTCCCCACAAAGACAGGCTTCCAGGATGGCATCATGGATGAATACATACTGTTCCTGGTAAAGCAATTAAAATAATTACTGACATAGGGAACATAATTACTGTCATAAAGAGCATACGCTATTAGTATTTTGGTAAATAAAAAATAACAGTTAATATGGTTGCCACTAATTCTCTCTGACTTTACCAGCACTGAAGCAAGACCAGAAGGAACAACAGCACTTCATAAAACTTTATCCTACTAATTTACAAATTAATAAGGTAGCATTGACTCAAACTAGTTACAAGTACAAGCAGAAGTGCAGTAACACTCCATAATAAACCTCAGAATGTTTCTGGTTTCCTTATTCCTCTGCACAGTTCTGTAGGTGCTATCACATAAACGAGCTTCAACAAGATGTAGTCCAGAATGAATCCTTCCCAGAGAGGAAACATTCAAAAATTTACTTTTTTTTAAAAACCGCTGTGAACCTTAAGTGCAGCATAACAGTGTATTTGTTTGGGCAGTGGTTCGTCAGGTTTGTGTGTGGGTTATTTTCTGCATATGATTGAATAAACTATTCTCTGAATGGTGCCAGCCACAAAGGGGCTCTAGTTTTATGGGCCAGAAGAGTATTTTTTCTTGCAAAGCGTAAGGCAGTATTCCAGTAGATTAACAATACCTCAGTCTGCACCATGTTAACTCTCCGAGATCGAAGCTCTCTCACGCAATTGTATATGTCTACAACACCTTCTCTTTCTGCCATATCTAGCATGATGTCAATAACAATGAAGCATCCAGTTCTGCCAGCACCAGCACTAAAGTGAAAGAAGAGCACAGTTAATGTTCAGCAGTGTATGGAAAACGTGAAGTGTAAGGATTAATCTCACAGGCACTTGATCAGTGCGATGATTACTGAAATGAAGCCTTGCACTCAAGTATTTGCAGCATTTCAGGCTCAGTTTTTCCATTCTTGTTTATATTTTAGGTATTAAGTTATTGTGGGTAGAGCTCCAGTGGCTTCAGCAACCTGTGCGTTGATTACACAGTACAGGAGAAGCAAAAGTAGGTCCTGAGCTTAGTGGACAACACAATGGAGGGATTTCTGTTCTACCTACCTGCAGTGAACAACCAGAGGGCCGGCATTTGGTGGGCTCTTGGATTTGACCTGCCGTACAAATCCCAGCAGGCCTGTCGCATGGTATGGTACACCGTGGTCTGGCCAGCCAGTGAAGTGAAACTGCCGAATTTCTCGAATCTCATGAACAGCTCTCTGTTGAAAAGACAAGAGTTGAAAAAGAAAAACAAGCTGGAATGTGAAAGAAATTGAATGAGAGACATCGTAAGAATGTAACTTCAAAAGCCTAAGCCTTGCTGAAAAGCATCCACCTCCTACCAGTACAATCTGTACAGGCTGTTGGAGAGCTTTCTTATAGCAGAAGAGCAAGTTCAAAGGTTACCTATCAACTGGTTTCAAAGCCTTACAACAAAACTGAGTAATTTAGCACTAGATTGGTTAGAAACTTTTAGCAACAAGATAGACTCTCATCTCTATATTTAAGCACTAGGTTGCTTTGAATACTGTGGCCTTAAGATGCTTGCCATGATCATAGAACAGGTCAGCAGCAAGGCCATGAACATATAGCACAGATGACATTTTTTTTCCCCACTGCTCTCCACGGGTGTTTTGCTGCTGACTTCAGGGAACTACAGCTTCAGCATAATTTCCCTTATCATTTGTCTTCTTCATTGGTCTGAAAGAAACAGCTGAATAGTAAGAAACCATTTTGCACCTCTAAACATAGGGGCTGTGTTTGTAGCCCCCCACACGCTCACCCTTTAAGTGATTTGCCCCAGTCCACAAGGACATGGATATGGTGAGACAGGTATGAATGAGAAGCTGATCGTGTAAGTAATTTCCCATGTGACTTTCTGGAGCAGTCTGGATATTGGAGGTGTGTATGCTAAGCTTGATTTTCTTAGTGCTTGTATCTCCCCTTCTCCCTCTAAAAATGTAGCTGCCAGTATTTTATCCTCATTAGAAATCCACAGACCAGAGGCCATCATGCATATTTCATAAGCAAACAGCAAAATTATGACATATCATGTCTAGGCTGAACAAAATGTCAGTGATATTAATAACTGGTGGTTTACAGTTTTTCTTCTTAAAGATGTATTTCCTGTCTTGAGCTGGTTTGCATATAAAAGGTCTAATTCTCTTTGCATAATGAAATAATACAAACTTCCTAATTTATTACCAGTATGCAAGCTAAAAGAGTCTAGGATATTCAATAGTTGAGAAATTTTGGCCGTGCCAGTGCTACATGACTGGAGTGGACTTGGTGTATCTTGGAGTCCTGATGCTCTGACAGCTCAGGCTGGGGGTCTTTGGAGACTGGGCATCAGCTCAGAGGAATATCCACACTCATCTCCCTCAGCAACTGCGACGCAAAAAGGCAGGCAAGGGAGCAGATCAAGAGCATATGTGACACTGGTATAGACTGAGGAGAACAGACCCTTGCAACAGAAATGCCCTTCTAGTCTAAAACCCAATTTTAAAACATATTGAAACCCAGGAATAGACAAAGTAATTTGCATTTTAAGACAGTCTAGCAAACACATTAAAATACAATTTGGTCTCTGTACTCTGGGGATTAAGAGTGTGTTAGTTAACACATCTTTTTTGCTACTGTAAGCAAGGCCTCCAACTCTGTAAATAGCTGTGCATAGGTGGGGTATCCATGTTGCAAACACTTTTTCATTGCTCTTAACAACTGCCCACAATCCCCCAAGAAACAAAGATCCCATACAAAAAAGCAATGCCATGACTACACAAACTGAGGGCTGAAATGAGTACCATCCCCCAAATTCTTCATGCTCTACACAGCCTTGATTTTCAAGCAATTTATAAAAAGTAAACTGCTCCTCCAAAATAATGTGCCCAGCTGTTCTGCAGATCAGAGTATGTCCTGTGTATCTTGTGCATTAGTTTTGAAAATGCTGTCTGTCATGCTGACTGCATTTTTGTCTATTGTTGGTAACACTCAGCTATTTAGGAAAGGTTTTGCATATATGGTACTTTTATAATGAGTTTGCTTATTATACCTACAAAAGAGTGATTTTCATGTCTGTAGCTTCCCCGCTGGTTTCTAAACCTAAAATAGCAACACAACTGCATGAATCATAAAAGCATATGCTCAGGTTGGAAAGACTGTATTTTTTTACTTTCTGTTTCAGCTGAAACAAACAGAAAATGGTGTACATTGCTAACAAACCCTAGGATGTTAAAAAATGCTACAAATACTTATGGTGCTGCTGTATGTTACTGTCTGAGTAATTTATCTGACTTAACTGTTGTGCTGTAAAGGAATTGCTCCAGAGGAACTGCTTATGCAATCTACGCAAAGAGTATCTAGGAAGCAGTCTTCAGAATCAGAGTGTAATTTGGGGTTCAATTTTCTTAGCATTATCCCCCTACTCCTCAATAATTACCTATTAGCCATTAAAAAAAACCAAACCAACAAACGATCAATTTATCCAAACAAATCAACTTCTTGTATTTTAGGAGCAGGTATGAGATGTTAATCCACAAATAGAAAAGATGGTCGGAAGGGACTTCTGAAGGTCTCCAGTCCAACCTCCCACTCAGAGAGGGTCTGTGGCCAACACTAGATCTGTCTCACTGAGCCCTGATGACTTCCAAGAATGGAGATTCCGCAACTTTTCTGGGTCACCCGCTCCAGCACTGCACTGTCCTCTTCCTGAAGGAGTTTTTCCAGTGCAAGCCTTCCATGCTGCAACTTCTTGGCCACCGCCCCTTGTTTTGCCATCCACTACCATTGAGAAGAATGAGGAGAATTTGGTGCCCCTGATTTTCTAAACATCTTTGAAGTAGTTGCAGGCTGCAATTAGATCTTCCTTACCCCTCCTCCTCACCTCTACCACAATGAACAAGGCCAGTGCTCTTAACCTTCCCTTGCAGCTCGTATGTCCTACATCCTTAGTCATCTTGGATGTCAGATGTTGTCCCATGATGTCACAGCCTGTACTGACACCTGGGGTTAGTCCACCTAGGGCACAGAACTTTGCATTTTTGCTTCTTGAATTACTAAAGTTTCTGTTGGCCAAGTCTTCAAGTCCTTTGGAACTGAGGCTCCAATGTTCAGCATTTCAACACCATCCTTCACTTAGTATTACCTGCAGATCTGGTTAGGGTGCACCCTGTCTCATCATGCAGCTTGTCTTAGAGAGGCTGAAAAGTATCAGTCCCAACAGATCAGAAATACAAACTTGAGAGAATTATGGTGGAAGAGGTATACAGACTAGACCTTCCAGTACCATTGGAAGAGTTAAAAAATACGGAAAATAGGGTAAAAACAAATGTACTTTACTCAAACTCCACTGACACTGCATTTAAAGGCTTACTGAAAAACTACTAACTATTAAAAAGCAGTGTCTAAATGAAATCTTTTCAGATGGAGTTTTTTTAAAGAAATAAAACGTTTAGTGCCTTTTATCTCTATCTGTTCTAATGCACTTATTCAAGACAGTTTGGTTATGTTCAACTGTAAAATCCTCTAGGTCTTTTTTCCAGTCCCAGTTAAGAAGTGAAAAGCTAACATCAAAGCATGGGCTTAAAATTTGCAGAATAGAAATCAACCAGTGCTTCATCTACTTCAAAGTGTAGCCACTGTTTCATCATCTGTTTATTAAAAATATCTAAATGCAAGGAAACAACAGGCTTGAGTGAATTTGATGTACAATATGTATAGTGGTAAACATGATACAATATTTCAGTTCATTCAAACCACATAATTCTATTATCATTACCTGCAGGTTGCTGTATTGATGCATATTTAAGTATTAGATTGAAGAATAAAACAGGAAAAAATCTAATTCCTTTGTTACTGTGGTTGTATGTACAGAGACCCTGCTGGGTCGTCTTTTTGGCAGTTTCACCTACCTGGGTGCAGGATTCTTTGATGCTAAAGACTATGTTCTTCAAAACCATAACTGAATACTATTTCATCATTAGACAGAACTAGTACATCACAGGTACTGCAACTAAATCAGAAGCAGTTTTCTAAGCTAATTAGTTGAAAATCTACTCATGGTGATACTGAGAGAACTTCAGAACCAAGAACCAAGTCTTCCAAAGAGGCCCTTTCCTTGTTGTTCTGCAACTCAAATGAGACTTGATAGATACAATTAAAACACTTCTGTCCTTTAATGAATTCTGAATAAAATCCCTGAACTGACACAAAATGCATGACACACTTCAGCATTGACTGACCCTGCTTGTTCTCACTTTCAGTAAGTACCTTATTTGTTAATTGTACGTTGTCCATATATTGTAAGCTGTTTGGGGGAGCTAGTATGCATCAAACAAATTAATGGCATTATTCTAATAACCAGTAATACAACACGCTGATTGGAACTCTCCATATAAAGACAGATTCCACATGAAAAGTGAGATTTCCTTGAGAAGAAAATTAGTTTGTTACAACTATGTCTCTGCAGAACAGGAACACACTGGCCCAACAGATAACAGTATTCATCATGGACTTCTGAATAATGGTGCATGTAGCCTCTGGTACAGACAGAAAATGATTGTGGGGAACATAAGATGGGAAAACAGCACGAATGTGTTTTCAATTGATTGCTGGGAGGGAAGCTTCGATTTCTCCTAGGCAAGGAACATCACTTTTTCTAACTCAGGCAGGGGCCAACAGTGATGGAAAGCGCAGTAAAGTTGCTGCATTTAAAGAAAAACACAGTTTACCATAAGAGGGCAGTAGTTGTTTACCCAAAAAATAGCTACAAAACTGGGATGTCAGTCAGAAGATTTAACTTTCCCATGTTGAATCTGTACATAAGTTACTTAGGCAGATACCACTGTATTTAAGAAAACTGAATTTGGAAACTTACCTTTTCTACTGCAAATGTTCGAATCACATATTCAGCCAAGAGCTCTGTTTCTATTAGTGTGACTTTAATGTCTTTATATATCTCTGTGTCATCTGGCCAGTATTTGCAGCATTTGACCTTTAAAAAATACAAAAGAAATTAAAGTACATTTATTTGAGAAGGTTCATACTGAATCCATTCTGTATGCTGTGCAATGATTTCTGTTTTAAAATGCAATCATGTGCAAAACAGTCACATTTTCTGCACGTGGAAAGGACTGATGTTTAAGGGACATTGCCTCTTCTCTTTTTAAGACAGCTTTCAGCGTTGCAGGTGAGATTTGTATTGTGGTTAGTGAAGTAAGGCGAATTGTTGGGAGCACAAGGGGTAATACACGCTGCACAACTCGGTTACAGTAACTGTTCATTTCCTGTGCTTTCCAATGCAGGGTGTGCCCAGAGGGACAACTACCACCAGAAGGTTTTTTTCCACAACCTCTAGCTGCTGATTGTCTCAGAAATATCTTCCTACCTTCTAAAATGAAAATGTGTTTTTCAGACAGGAAGGATCTTCTCTAATGTTAGAAAAGTACCTGTTTTCTCAGATTTAACTTTCCAAAGGAACTGATGAAAGGCCAAATCGCAAAACTCAACTCGGTGGTTGTGGGGACTGTATATGATGATGTAGAGAGCTGACAGACTTAAGAATTTTGTCCTCTTTCCCATCTGTGTGGTCAAGGCAGTGGGAGGGGAAGCTACCACATTACTTATACATCTCTTTTTTATTCTGCTCTATCACAATAATAGCTATGCTATCACCACTGCATCTAGCTATCGTCCAGTAGTGCAGTATGTGCTAAGACTAGCATCTGTTGTACATCTGCCACCTGGAATGATTTCTCTCTCTCACTGAAGGGAAAATTTTAAATGGATCTTTTAATACATGTAAATTTACTGGTGTACTTAAATGGGTTGGGTAAAAACCCCAAACACTCAATGGAAAACTGGTAGAAAAATAAGAAAAAAACCCAAACTTCACAACTGGTCGATTATTTCTCAAACCCATTTTCATGCCAAAATATTTGGATTACTACCACGTCTAGTCTTGAGCAAAAGGTAAAACTGATGAACCATCAGCATACCGTGAAAACTAATGCATGATTCAAATGATTTATTTATACAAACTCCAGGTTAAGTATATAATGGATTATGCAGAAAGTCAAACCTTGTCCTGTCAGGCAGAAGAAAATATTTTCCTCAGAATTTGTTTCAAGTGAGATAGCTGATAATCACAGTACCACCCCTCTTTACTGTCTGGACAGAAGAGAGGTCTTGCCACATCAAAGTAGTAACATGGAGTGATGAAATAAAAAGTTTGTCTGGGCAGGGTCAGTAGTTCCGACCCTTTAGCAGGATAAAATTTAAATCTGAATCGAACTGAGTTGAAGGGCTGGAAAAACACAGCCCCACATCAGAATTGTCTTCAAAGAAAAAGTTGCCTTGTTGTAAGCCCTGGCTCCTAGCCACAAAATTATATGAGCATCCTAACAGCTTATTCCTGCTTACACACCTGATGGAAAGCTCCTAGAGCAGAAATGAAGTTCAGGTAGCTATAAGCAGGTTTTTATTTATTTCTCTATGTTTGTCTTCAGACCTAGTAACTGCATTAGTATTGGCTAAGAAAAATTCTTTATATTCTTCACATTTCATCTGGTATTAACCATGGTTTCAGGACAACTGGCAAACACCAGGTTATACAGTTCCCTTCCACAGCAAGGGGCTTGGAGCTGGGATACTGAACAGTCCTTGCAGTCCTCCCGTAGCAGGGGCAAGGGTAGCAAGACTGCTCCCCCCACCATGCTCACCAGCCAGCAAGCTGACAGGGTGTCAACGTGGGTGAGAAGGTTTCCACCAGCCAAGGGCCAAGCCGAGGGTGAATCCCAGGGTGCCTAAATGGCAGGATCTCTGGCAAACATGTATTCATCTCTAAAGCATATCTATCAACTGTAAGCAGTGAACAACCCTTTCAAAAGCATTAAACGTTGCTGCAAGCAGTTTAGTACTGGCTGCTGGTATCTATGTTGCATCTACTTGATATTTATTCAGATTGTATCTTGTTTGGATGCATTTCCCCAAATCCTTTGATAGAAGCTAAGTGAAAAAACATTGAATGCTCATTGTTTTGTCTGTGTTAAAATAATCCAGAAAAGTAACATTTTTCAAATCCCTTAGGCCAGCAAACTGACCCTTTTATAGTCATTGCCAGGCACTCTCTGAACAGGGTTTTCCTACCTATGGCTAAGGTGATTTTTCGACTCTCCATGCAGAATAAGGCAATTCACACTGCCTCCGGACTGGGGCAGCCCACTAACGGCCCCATCTCTGAAGCCGATTGCCTTTTCCTGCCTGTTCACTTACCCCTTCCATAGGTGGAACCTGAACCACATGAAGATGGCCAATGCACATAGGAAGGGAGCAGCTGCAGCGGTGATCCTAGTCACAGCAGTACTGATCAGTACGTCTCTTTGTTGCTAACTTTTGCCTTGTTTCTTTCTGATGGGTGCCTGCCATCCTCAGAACAGCTCTAGTTTAGTAAAATAAACAACTGGGAAAAACCCCAACCCTGGCTGACTTAAATTGCTCAGCCCTGAAGGAAAATATGCCTGTTTCTAACTTGGTAAGTCTAGACAGTCTGGATTATGACTAAGAACTAGGGACATTTAGCAAGACCAATTTAGAAGAACACAGTCCCCATCTTCTTACGCCTCTACTGTTGGATTTGCTTCCAGTCTTTTTTTAAACCTTATTTAAGATGATCCAGTGGAATAATTAGGGAAGCATTGAGGGATGTTGCACAGAAGTTATAGCCTTTCATGCCTCATGCAGCTTGGGCCCACCGGGGATTTCTTACTCTGCTGCACAGGGGATTTTGGGCACAGACCAGACTGGACCTGAGCAGAAGGATCCATGACAACACAATTTCCTGAAAACTCTCCCAAGTGGAATAGGGGCTGTAACAGCCATGGAAATGGTGCCAGAGCCGCAGTCAGAGCCACAGNGAATTAACCTTCCCCCCCGCCCCTTTAAATTCAGGCTTTTTTCCTACTTTTGGCTCTTCCTCTGCAATGTTGCTGCACGTGCTGAGCTTTAGACAAGGGAACTCTGTGGACTCCTGATGAGCCAAAAGTTAAGTAAATGCTTAAAGACCAGTCTCCCATCTCCTTCAAGACCTCTCAAATAAATGCAAAGATGTCTTAAAGACAGAAGTAGATTAAATACTGTAAATCAAAATCACACTTACAAATGTTTATTGGATCAAGGCCTTTATTTGTACAGGCAAAGACAATTGCAACAAAATAGAATATGGTTTTACTCATCAAATATGCGAAATACTGTTGGTAACATATGCTTGTTCATTTTTTGTTTTTAGCACAGCTTTAGCTACTGTGACTTGACAAATCTTTTTCCCTTTTTATAAACATTTCGTACATGTTTTACAGACAAACCTAGTAACAGAAGGTTTAGCTAAATAATTGATACATGAATCCAAAAATGAATATTGAATGCATTAGGCTTTTTTTTTCACACAGTTGCTACCATAACAGTAAATATCGTCCACAAAGTAGAAAACATAATTTTGAAATCTCATCTGAGCAGAACTATAATTGAGGGTTTGTTCCAATACACCCATTTATATCCTAACAATGTGCCAAAAAATACAGATGTTCATCACAAGATGAGATAAAGGGGTGGTTGCCAGAGACATAATGAAAATGCTCTGTTTTAATCTATTCATCCCAAGGTACACTGTCCAATTGTTCCAAAGATGTTTATTTTACTAATAATTTCAGAAATTTGGAGAAGATAATTATCAACTTCCACCCCCTAGCTCCATCCCCCAGCAAAATAGTCTAATGTGAGAAACTAAAAATTAAAAATGAAGGTGGAAAGTTGTTGTTACTACTTCTAAATATAACAAACAACGTAGGCAGTGGATAGCTAATGAACACAAATTGTGACTTCCGAAGCTGTATATTTAGCCATTTGGCAATGCGACATGTCTCGCTAAAGGCAGTAAGAAAGCCAGGACAGTAATTCATTTACTCAGAGGTTTGGAATAGGAGGAATATTACAGAATTAATGTGCGAGCTGGCTGCGAAATATACTTTGTAGTTTCTACAGAACAGTTTAAATAACACTGATTATTCAAAGTTTCCAATTTCCTTTGATTCAGAAATATTCTTAGCAAAAAGGTGATATAACTGGCTATCCACTGCATGGATTGTCATTAGTGAAAAGCAGTATTATATATTCTAATTTAAAATTAATCCTGAACTAAGTAATGATGATAAGTCAGACATAAATTTTGAAATGAAACCTCTAGGATATAAAATGAAATAGCCAACCAAGCTCACTGGTGAAAATTTTTAACAGATTTTACAGATGTAGCTAGGATAACATCATATACTTTTATTTGGCTGACTTGAAGTAAAAGGACATCCAATAATTGAAAGTGTTTTTATTTAAATACTTTTCAAACAAAAAATGTATTGTGATTTAAGAACATTTTATAAAACAACCTTTGACAGAAGATAAAACTCAGTCTTTCTTTTTTTCATTTTCTTTGTTTGCTTTTGAGCAAGTCAGTTAATTGATTTATACCTCATTTTACAGTTTTCTAAAAGAGGTATGGAAAAGTATTCAGAAATACAATATTTAAGATACTGTTTGGCACCATCAGATGAATGGGTCTGTATAAAGGCAGCCAGAAGTCTTTATGTTGTTCACAGCTCCCAGAGGGGGAGAGATGTCTCCGTGAATTTTACTAGCTCAGTCTAACTTTTTCCCGTGATGACTCAGAGATGATACAATTCTCCACCTTCTGCCACCCTGTGTTGCCCCAGCAGCACAATCCTAGGTTGCCTCATGGATGCACTCTCATTCAACTTCTGCCCAGAACAGCTGGCCTTCTGGACATGTCCAGTAGTAGCCATACACTAAGGCTTTCCACCTGAGGGAATGAATGCGATCTCTTTGTTCTTAAGAATCAGGTATACTGTTAGCATGCCATCAACCTGGTACCTTGGGTTAGATGAAATTAAGCTGACAGGCCAAACCCATGGTGTGGCCTTCCTTTGGCCATAAAAAAAAATTAGCCTGGAACTGCTTTAGGCTAAAGGTAATCCAAGGTAAAGCCGTTGTAGTGTTCCTGCCTCCATTGCTAATACAAACAGAAGAATATAGATTCCTCTATTTCATTGCTTATGTTTAGGCATATTTGTTTTTCACTGGTCATTTGAAAAGGCTGTAAATTAGCATACCTTAGTACAGCACTTGAGGAAAAAAGGCTAGGCACACATGAGAAGGGTGGTCCCATGCCAAGATGAAGGATGGTTACAGGATTAGCTGGAGCTTGTCAAAGCCTGTCTTAATCCCTTACACAACTGTTAAATCATGGGCATATTGCTCAGATCCTGTGCTCTGAGGACCTGATGTGCCTGCATCAGGCAGATCAGCCTGTGCCCTGAATCATGCTTCCGTTCCAAGAGCAAAATCATGCCATTAGTTGAGCTACAGAGCACCACCAAGTTAGCGGATTGCCTTCTGGCTCTAAAACCTGATCATCTGATGTTAGGCTAGAAAGCTCTACATGTTACTCTACTGGGTAAGGTAAAACCGTGGTGGCACCTCCAGGATACTTCTTCCTTCACAGAGAGACTGAGAGATTAATTTCATGAGACTGCTGAGGTGAGGAGACTTGTGGTGATGAAGCCATTTTGCTAGCCCTGGCATTTCAAAGAAGAATTTGAAGCCCTCTTTGCAGACTGGACTTATACTTGCATCCTACACCTTGGCAGCACTTCAGCAGCTAGCCCAACAAGGGGGTCAATGCATTTGTGTATCCTTAAAACTCATTTATTTCTCAAAGTGAGTTATCTTATTTGGATTAGAGAGCATTAAGATATTAATCTGTTGATTAACATTCTTTGATACATAACTTTTACTGGAAACAAGAATGCATCAAAACACTGAGAGTTGAATTGATGTCTGCTTTGAGTGACATGGGACAGTGCTGAATGCTTGTAGGTTGATGTCCTGTTTGATGACGCTAACATTGCTAGTCTGGGGACATCTCTATTAAATGATTACAAAGAGTCCTTACTTCTCTTTCGTGAAGAACAACAGCCAATTTTTTTCCCTAAGGGCTCCTCCCCTGCTGCGCATAATGGAGTAATGCCAACTTGTTATTTCTGGTTTGAAGTCTAGAAAGCTGAAATCTGTTTTGATGACTAGAAGGGTTCTCTGACTTAAGAGATTAACTGTAGTTTTAAATTATGATTGTTTTCTTTTTTCCTCACTGATACTCTGTAAAAGTATAAACTCTACTCTATCCAACAAGAGTTACTGAAATTACAGTGAAACCAGAAGTACAATAACAGAATATATAATAACATATATGTACCATAAGCACAGGTCCCAGGTTTTCTGGGTTAAGCGTAAGAAAAAATTTTTCTCTAGATGGGGAAGGACACTATTCATGGGATTTAGAAGCTGGGACTAGAATTACTTAGAGGCAGGGAAGGGTTTCATACAGCAACCTTTCTCCCTCTTGTTTATAAAATGTGGTTTCTTTCTTTCAGTAGAAAAGTTAAAATGACATCTTAGTCACCACAGTATGTGTACAAACTTTTTGGCACACCTCCTAAGGAGCAGTAATGCCAGTATCCTGAACTAATTCCAATGTAGATAATTTGGCTTATTACATTCAGGGGCAGTTTCAATTAGATAGAGTGTACTTCCATCTATACTAAAGACAAATGTGCTGTTTGTGAAGAGTTACTGTGTTTCACCTCTGCAATATCTCTGTAATGGGTCATCTGAATCTTTAATACAATGTGAATTTACCTTTGTTTATTAGAGGGTTCTTCTGCATGGAAGATGCTCAAAACATGTAAAATGTGTAAGTGCAAACTTCATAATAGCTTTGCGTCAAAAAATTCCTTTTTTATTCTAAGAATAGGTGGCAAGGCCATTGGAAATTTTGCACAGTTTTTATGTTGCTGGAATTTCCTATGAAGTTGTTTGGTCCTTGCAATATGTTTTCAGTAAGAAGGTTTTGGACAGGGCTTTATTTGGCAGTTTTTCTTGGATGTCTAATGTCTGTCTATAACAGAAACAGATCATCAGGTGGATCTGAAGAAGATCTGGTTCAACATAAAGACTTCTGGGTTTTGTTTGTTAAGGAAATATATTTGTGTCTGTTTTAGAAATGTCTCTTGAATGCTGACCAAGGCTGCACATCTTAAGCACCCAAGGCCCAAGCATACACACATATGACTGCTTAGGGCTGGGTCCATACAGTCTTTCCTGAGAAGAACAACTTCTTCTGACAGATTTTATCTTACAACAGGGAATGCTTTTTAACCCGCCAGCATCAAGGAGATATTCCCTCTCTGTCAGAAGACCATTGTATGGGTGTCCTCACTGTCATGTGGACCCTAATACTCTTTTAAACATGAGAAGCCAGAGCCATCAACATTTTTGCAGCAAGGCAGATGAGAGCACCATGTATGTAACATGTCAACCAAAGGCCAGTAAAACAAGCAAAGGAAAAGCTAAGCCACCACTGTGTTCTTTCTTTTTCCCTGTGCAGATAAAGCCCTGCCAGCTCCTGGGAGGTAAAAGTCACCCAAGAGTGTGAGTTGGCTATCAGGAAAGCACAATACTCCTGAGTAGTAAGATGGCAGTCAGAGGCTGTTTCGGTAGCACTAAGGCATGCGTGCAGGCATCAGGGCTATTTACCAGTCTATGGCTGACCTTCATTCCCCTGCTTGTGTCACATCCACTCTGCTGTAGTCATCCTTGCCTCCTTTCAAAAAAAGGGTCTTTTGTGTGCTTATTAACACTATTAGCACTGGCTGTTTTCTAATTCTGATAATAATTGAGAAACTCTAATTACTGTAATTACTATGCTCCTGGGGTGAGGTTTTATTTTTTATAATTATTTCTAGTGATTTTTCTTGTAAATACTTTGTTATATTAAAAGCATGATAGACAATCATGAGACCTTGTGGCGCATTTATGTATCAACCACCTCCACTGAATTTCATCCATGCATTTCACCATTTATTAATCAGTTATTACTAAATTTCTTCTGCCTCAAGCAAAAACAAGGAGTGGGAGAGAAAGTGACTACTGACAAATGACAAATGATGTGACATGCCAAGTTTCATTCTGCCAACGAAGTATTAGTACCAGCCCAACAAGAGCAAAGATGGAGGCGACAGCTAGATGGCATAATTGAATATATTCTAAATCTTCCCAGTATAACTCTTTAAGGAGGAAAGAGATGTTTCAATGTGTTCAAACACTGGAACACTTCAAGAAGCAACCTGAGGCTTTGGCCAGCACATAAAGACCTTGATCCAGCCCCCATTGCTTTCCACAGAAGGACCCAGCTCTGTCTTTTGGAGTCTGTACTCCAGAGCAGTCTCTTGGAGTAAGCAAGATGTTCTCTTGTGTCTATTTTCCAATCACCCCTACACTAGTGGCATAAAAAGTTTTGTTTCCTCTAGAATAATCTACCAGATTATGCTAAATCTCTCAGGAAAAGATGTTGTCTAAAATTACACTACTATCTACAGTTGCTCTACCACTTACAAACATGAGCATGGGGGTCTCTTGCATTAATATAATCCAAAAACCATTATTTTGAATAGCTTCTGGTCACACCAGTATAGTTTTATGAGTCTTGGTTTTGCTTGTTGCATGTTAGTGTGTGGTACAAAAAATTCTGATTCTTGCACTAAAATGTAGGTATATTATACCATTAGTTACCCGTCGTTCCTTCTTTGTGAACTTCATTGTGAGTGGAAAATTGTTGACCCCAGCATGAAGAAGACAAAGACTTTTTTTCAAGGCTGCTTCAAGGGCTGCTTATTTGTTTTTTTTGTAAAAGTTCTTATGTCAACCTAGGCCAATCTTAACTAAAAACCACTTCATCATCCGTTATCAAAGAACTGTTCATGCAACTCAGCAATGATTTTTCTAAATTACTATGAGACCTCATTTAGATTTTTAATAAACAGTCACATCCTAATGAGGTCTTCATAAAACTGACTAAATATGTTTAGAAATCATTAGCTTAAATTACCAGTACAAAAGTCTCCTTAGGGAGCCCTGCAGATTTTGTGATAAGACTTCTGGCAGATGGATTAGTATAACAGCACAAGTGAGTTCTGAATTTGCACACAAGCAGTGTAAATGTGAGTGACTGGGTAACAGGCTACTAGATAAAGAGCTAAATGTCCCTCAGGTGGGTTCATTAAAGAGAGAAAACAATCAAAACACATTTCTGTGCCATTTAAATACCAGGTGCACAGCAGTCTGCAGGTGCCAGAAACACTGACAAGGGTCCCTTGCTGGAACACACAAGAGCTTAAAGGGATGTATGGTTTTGACAAGTGTGCCTCAGATAATGACAGATATTGGCAGATGTACCCTGCTGGAGGGTAATGTGGGGACTGAGTCATTTGCAGCAGGTGCTTGCATTAGGGACAGCCTCATGGTGATTCCTCCATCTGCAATTAACAGTTCTGCTACATAACGCTCCAGGGCAAGAAGCAAGTTCCTAGCACTGATTTAATGACTATCCAGCCAGTCCTGGTAAACAAATACACATACGCCCCCTCGATGATTAATTCATGAAGGACGTACACTGTGTGGCAAACATGTTAAATAGATATTCCTCTTTCCTGAAAATACAAAAGAATTTTCCTCCTCAGCTTGCAGTGGGTCAAGAGGGTTAAAAAATAAAAATAATAAACCCCTATAAATCTTAGACCAGCGATAGCAACTGAAATAGAAAAACTCAAGTTTGGGAAGGTTACAAGGTTTGCCCTGCAGGAATGCTACCAAATGGTCCATTAAAATCATTACTAATCAAGGTGGCACAGAGCTTGTGTTAGGGGTTGCGGGACAGACGGTGTGTTTGTAATATGCCTCCTTGTTGCTGATGGTTCCAGCTCTGGGAGCAGGACAGAAGCACCAATGAAGGAGTGACTGCGTTGTCCTGTGGCTCATACAGTCTCATTTCCCTTAAAAGCTCATTTCAATTTCTGCTCTCTGATCTCACCTATGTTGGCCTCCAGAGAAAGTGAGAACAAAGTCATTTCTACCACTGCCAGAAAGAACAAAGCTGCAGATCTGTATCCCACTAGGACTCTTGCACCCTGAAGAAATCTCCATGGTGGCACAAACTGCTGCTTGCTGCTAAGGGAATGTGCTGCGTACCTAAACGTTGTAAGTTGAGGCTGCCAACACTGTCACCAAGACTGGTGTCTCCCCAGCTGACACCTGAGAGTTCACTCTAATTGATGCTTTCAAATACTGACTTTACGAAAACAATAAGTGGCTTCATGTAGTATGCTATTTTTGTTCTAAGGTTTGTTTATCCATACCCTGAAAACATCCCTTTTTAATTTGTGTGCTTGGGTACTTATGAATGTGTATAAAGCTTTAATGAAGAGGTTTGCTGAAGAACTTCCTATTCTTACAAATCCATCCATTTTGAATTGATATGTGACAATCCAACTATTTCTACCTTCTTCCTTACTCAAGGGACTGAATTTTTAAAGCGTCCTCCATGATCCTTTTTTGTCTCTGCAATTAGTTGTACATGTGTTCCTGTAGTAGGTGTTAATTGCAGTCACATATCCCATCTTTTTTATATCTAAAAATAATACTAGCACTTGATCTGTTGGCAGGCTTGGGCACACAGATATCTAAACGTTAGGATTTATATTAACAATTGACAAAGAACATAAGGAAGAATAAATTGAGATTGTAAAACTGGACTTGCTAAAAAGGAGACAAGATCTGACACTTTGACTCACATCACATAAGCAGTGCTCTCTCCCCTCATGAAAGTGCCACAGGGTAGAGGGGTACCAGCCACTCCACCAGCATGAAATTAAAAACATCTCTTACAACCATGTGTTTCACACCAAGATATGTGCATTTCACGTCTTATTTCAACACTTCAATTTACAAGAATTGCAGTAGTTGCAGTAAAAGCAGTGGATTTTTTTCATTCCAAATAAAAGCTATATGCCCAGTTCTCAAGCAAATTTTCTTGAAAAAAAATCCCAGATGAGAACTAAGACACCAGTGCATAGACAAAGCACTATATTAAAAGACTTAGTTATTGAAGGTTGTGAGAAACAAAGAAAATGGTTCCATTCAATACTTGTTGAAAACAAAATTAGCCACAATGACTTGAGTAGGAGGCCTACTTTAGAAATTAGCAAGCAAAGAAAGAAAAGTACACAGTATCAACCAGGTAACTCAAGCTTTCCTTTACTACTCAGCTCCTGAAGACGACCTCCTGGTCAACAAATTTAGCGTACAAATGAGTAAAGCTAATTTTTTCTGGTTTAGTCCAGAAGGCTTACAGGAAGGAAACCCCAAACAAACCAGGTTGATTTAGACTAATATACTATGAAGAAGGGGAAATTTCATAGTTTAACTACTGTTCTCAGAAATCTGTTTCAGAATTACTCCCCCTTCGGCCTCCCTTAAAAAAAAGATTACACCATACCTTGTTCTGTAACCAATTCTGTGGTTTCCCTTAATAGAAATGGTATGTCTGAAATATATATACAAAGACATGACACCTTCCCTCTTTGGCAGTCTTTTCAGGCTGTGCTGTACAAAATGCAGCTTTATCAGTTACTTTTTCATTGTGCTAATGTTATCAAAGCCAAGCATCCAAAGCATGTTTAAAAATAATTGATAATGAACCTCCTAGCACAGGCAGTGATAAATATTTTATGTGCCATACTCAGCATATAAGCATCTTGTGGGACTGCTATTTAATTTCCAAAAGCAAACACCTTGGAAGTCTTTCATCTTTTTAAGTACAAAAATTACTTACCCTTCCCACTTCTACGAGATTAGTAACCATGATTATGCTGGCTGTGTTTTCATGCCATACCATTCTCCAAAAGTCATATATTGTCTCCTGCATTGGTCCTGAAACAATAAATCAAAGGAAAGGTTACTATCTGAAAGTCTCATGACTGAAAGCTGTTCTCTGCGGAACTTTGAGAAACTGTGCCTATATGCATATTTTCATATCACTATCATATTTTTCATTTAAGGTCAATTTCTTTTCTGTCATCCCACCTATCTGCATTTAAGTATTTTTACTCTGAAATAGTGCTCTGAAAGAAAGTTAGTTCTCCAACATTTAGGTATTTATCTCTGTAATACCCAGAGTGGAATTATAAAAAATGGATAACATTACTCTTTCTCTTAACAATTGGATGATAACCTAGGGAAGGTGTATTTGGAATGAAATGAGCCTCAATGGACTATGTGGCCTTTCCTGGTTTCTAATATTTTTCTTAGTATACACTATCCATCAAATTACCCCAGCCCCTAAATTGTACTTCCTGATGTGAGACAGAAGTTATAGTTTTTTTTCTGCAGTGTATCACTTTGCAAAACAGCGGGGAAAGCTGTAAAGAACCCTGGCATGCCATGGCAGCCATGTCTTCTGCAGTGCTTTCCCCAACAACTTGTGCACTTTTGTAAATGAACACACAGGGCTTCCTCCAGTATCATGCTAAAGCTGGGTACCAGACCACAGGAAATGTTACAGGACTGTAAAATATTGAGAACAACCACATCACTTTGTGTATGCCTGGTCCTGTCTGTTTCTAGCCTACATGTCTTACCCATAACGTTCCATGTGCCACCCTGATTTTAAACAACTGCTTTAAAATCACTGAGCCAATGAGAATAAACAGATGTAAAATACTATCAGGTACTATAAACTTAACATCCATACTGAACCCATTACTGAACTGCCACACCGCAGTAAGCAATTAGTGGCTTATTTAGAAGAATGCCTTAAATCAGCTAGTCAGAGAACAAATGGATAAATGTATTGGCCTAAATGTTCCTCTAGTGAAGAAACCAACACTCTTAAAGCATTACAAAACCATACATTGAGAGATTTTGGTAGTTTGGCACCTGTATTTTGGTACTTGGAGCTCCCTTTGAAATTAAAATTTTCACTCTGAAAGTCAAGTACTTGGTGAAAAATGTAGTAATATATTATTACTGTATTATCATAGCAGGGGGGTTGGACTAGATGATCTTTGAAGGTCCCTTCCAACCCAAACCATTCCGTGATTCTATGACTTTGTGTTTTTACGGTATTTTAAGCAAGTCAAAACAAACTCACTAGGCAAATAACATCACAGTTACAATGTAGTAAGTTACGTCAACTCAAGTTTAAGAAAAAGGATGGTAACAGTCTAAAACTTCTGAATTTTTAAAATTTATTTTTATTTTCAGCAATTTCAAAGGATGATTTTATCATCCATTACTTGCATAGACCATTTAAAGAAGTTATGTATTCTCCCCCCTTACCTCCTCTGCTTTTAAAAATGCTGCATATATAGTTAGTTTCACAGGTTTCCCTATAGTCATTCAACTTGTCTTTTACTTGCTTTGGTAGTTCATATAACAGGAGAAAAAGCCATTTAAAACAACAGGAAGCTATGATTGTTAGAACACAAGAAATGTGAGAAGGTCTCAGACTAGAAATAACAGCAGAATCTAAAACTACAGTTTCTGAAATTACCAAATTCAAGCTGATGTTGTGGCTGCAAAACTGGACACCTTTTTTTTTTCTTTTAATCTAGAGCACAGAACAGTTGCTAATTTTATGAGATTTCATTCTGAAGTATGACAAGAGTTAAATCACTCTCCACCATATGGAAATTTACAGTAAGTATTCTACTTCTACGTAAGTGTTCTGGATATGTAATACACGCATAGTCCAAATGCAATTTTGAATGTCACAGTAAGATAATTAGCATACATTATAGTGAAAGTTTAGCTTGCTTGTGTTTTCATAATGTAGGATTCAATATAGCTTTTTGGGCAATTAAAGTCACAAGAGCATTACAAAAGTTTTGGGCCAACATCGCCTACTGGTAAAAGGAAGGAGACTATTTTATTTACTGTAGGAAAATACTCTCTCTGTGTAGGTCCTTCCTTCCTCTCAAATCTCAAACAAACATTCAGCAAAATTATTATTGCTATAATCTTTGAAGGAGTGTAGCTAAAAATAGGATTAGGGAAAGGCAGTTTTCCACAGAATAGTGTCCTGGAAAGAGTCTGGAAGTTCACGACACATTATTAAGATTATTTAATCTTGATCAAGGACAAAAAATAACAATACTATCGCTTCAAGAATCCTGATTCACAACCTGGTTTAATGGATAACATCTAAATGGCTCCACTGCATTCTGTCACCACAGGACTATGTGACATTTCAAGATCGCTCATCTGATTATATTTTTGGTAATACTGCAGGAAAGGTGAGAAAAGATCCTCTGTCTACACAGCCCTCTTCTTTTCCCCTTGCAAGAAGCCACAATCTTTGAGAAACTGAAGGGCAATGGAGCAAGTTTATTTACATATTATTTCAGTTTTCTTTTCTACAGATTTACTTGACAGACAAGATGGTTGGGCCCTACTTTGTAACAGTCATTTCTTTTTGACAGCTCTGGGATAACCTGCAACAAGTTATTCCTCATTTTTTTTTTTCTACAGACAGCATAATTTATCTCATGATTTAGAGATTCCTACATTTCAGATCCTGAAATCACAAAACACAACTGGGGAGAGATCCTAAACACTATTTTTTTGCTAAAGGTTTTTTAATTTGTCATTCTTTATGAAGAAAAAAATAAAGATAATAAATTATGAGAAAAAATGAATCTTTACAAAAAGTAACAGCATTTTTCAGGCCAGAGAAAGAGCTGATCTCTGACAAGTCTTTCAAGTTTAATTCCAAATGTTCTTCTAGAAGAAAAGGCCTGTTCTGCAGTGCTGAGTATACTCTTCTCAATCTTGCTATCCAAATGATAAGACAATCATAATTAAAAATGCTTGACAGGCTTTCATGCTCTCCTCAAGTATTCTCAAGTGCTTTCTTGCTTTTCCTCTCCAATTCTTACATGAAGCCTCCAAACTTTTTTCACGTTCAGGACACTGAAAGGAAAAAACCCACCCGAAAACCTACCTTAAAGTCTCAGAAAGTAATTCTTTTCTACGCCATTTTTCTTTTCTTCTTGACATTTTTCAAATTATTTTCTGACATATGAATAAATTATTACTTGTCTCCAGCCAGAATTGAAAAGCATTAGAGGCTAGGTAGAGTTGGAGGATTTATTGTCATGAAGAACTGAACAATTTGATTCCAGAGACTCATGGTAGGGAAAGAAAGAGCCTATAATTGTTCTAAGCATCAACTTAACAGATGTGTGCACAATAGGCAGGAAAGTTATTCTCAGCAGTTGCCCCTTGCAGGAGGAGAAGGTCTGAAGAGAAGGTACTGTGCTGCCTAACAGTAAGCCTGCAGTGTACCCCATTAGCTACACAATATACTGGTTGGTATCAAAGATTTCTGCTGTGAAAAAAAAGAAATCAACAACATACTGCAACCAGAAGATGAAAAGCAAAGGAAAATTAGAAAGAGAAATCAACCCTCCAAACCCCAAGCTAATTAAATGCATTATTGGAAAAACTCAACAGAAATGATCAGTTGTGTATACCACAACCATTAGTTGTATTACCAGTAGTTGTTAGTTGCTGCTCTGGGAACACAAACATATTAGGAAATGGAAAATCACACATCTTTTAAGAATGGTTTAAACTCTTAAGAAGCTGCTTCTGTACACAGAGCTTTCTAGAGCCTCTGTTTCTGCTTGTTATTGTGAGACCCAGTTCTAATAACTGGTATCGCTACTGGAGTATGTGATCAATTGGAACGTGATAAACTAGCTCAGAATACAGGGAAAAGATGTAGGAAAGAAAGCAAACACACAAAGAAACAGGTAAAACCTGAATCCTGAAATGTCCCCAGCACTTACTCAGACGGAACTTGTAAATCTGTGGGTCACTTTTCAATTTCTAGAAAAGCAAGCAGCTTAAACAAGGAACAAATAGCTTCTAATACCTTTTTCTAGCACAGATGTCAAATCCATAAGCTAATGTTTGGTCCACCTGAGACCAAATTCAATGATAGATATTAAAGTTAGAAATGTGCAGAAAATGAACAGATACCTTTAAGCTCTAAAGGCTCCCCAGGGACAGTGCATGGGCAGTGGTAGCTGCTAGCATGTGTTGATAGAGGCAGCAGACTGACAAGATGCAAGACTTTTATCTGCAGCAGTTAAATTCCATCTTGAAAAGAGTGCAATTAACCTACTTCCAGTGAGTAAATGCATCCACCCCGCTAAGGAGGTGGTTATAAAATGGTCCCCTCACCTAATGGTTACTGCAGTCTCTAACAGCAATGATAAATGTCTCCACTTTTTACTGAAGCAAAACCTGCTGCTTGCTATTGTGACTGCCTACAACTTGACCACTCAAGGACAACTAATTAATATGCCTGCATAGACAGAGCTGCATTTTAGCCCTCATTCTTTACTATGCGTGATCCCTTCTGTCATGGTTTAACCCCAGCCAG